>CM061533.1:180572412-181093441 GCA_030545055.2 Neoaliturus tenellus | reverse complement strand
TTATGAGGAGTAAATTCATATGAAAAGAATAAACATATTTCCGTTTCCCAAATTATTACACTTTAAATCATAAAAATGGGCCTAAAGAAGTTTTTGTTACTAAAGAAGTAAAATGATTTTCAATTCTTATTAAATTTTCCAATTTCTACCCCTAAAATTTTACCGCTATAATCTCCAGCCTGTTCAGCCTATTTATAAATATGGCCCCGAGTAACTAGTTTATGATTCAAAATATAAAATGGTTCCCTTTTAACCTTTTTTTAATGGTTTAAGTTAAAATAGTCAAATATTAAATACTAAGAGCAAAAATCCATATTTTTTTACTTTTTTTGATCTTTTTTTAAGAGGTTGGCTCTCTTTTAATGTGCTGAGATGTAAGGTATATTTTCTTTTAACCTTATTTTCCTCCGTTTAAATAGCCCATTGATCTATGCATGAATCGTTTTAGACAAAGTAAGGGGGTGAGCCGCTTCAGTACAGGTGAATGGTACGGATAAAATGCATTGACTGAACGTGGATTCCAACTCTAGACGTCGCTGCCATGGTCCCGAAGCCACTACGCCACCAAATCACGCGTAAGTCCCCTATTATCATTTGTTATAAAATTGGCCGATTAAACCGGTTTTTTTCATTTTCTTTTTAATCAAACCTGATTAATGCTGCGATACACCTCTGTACAAAAATTTCATCACGTCGGAGGTTCCGTTATAGAGTTTTTGAGTTAAATGTTAGGTATTAATATATTTTATAGATGTGTAAAACATTTCAATGAATGTTGTTTTTATGGTTTTTGTCTTGGGGCATAAAAAAATAAAATAAAACTATAATGGTCCCGGAATTAGTTCTTACCGTGAATGCTACCGCAATAGCATATCCCAGAAATTAACTAAAACAATTTTACAACATATTAACAATAAAACATTACAAATATTTATTTACGACAAACTATTAAGGTTGTTAAGGATAAGTAAAACCTACAATGAAAAGTAAACAGAATAACAAACAGTTCTCAACTGGCTTAGTTTTAAAACGTCAATATTATCCATTTATATGCGACATAATACATGAGTATAATACTGTACTTATAATACGTTATACTATCCGTAATAATTCGTAGATGTAGTCTAAAATGTACACGGTTTCTTATTGTGGATAAAAATACTTACGTGTTCTATCATTCTACATTTTACTGCGCATTGTTATAAAAATCTTACTTTTTATTAGATTTACAGATCTGTAGAATAACGATGAAATTGTGGTTAGAGCAATAAAAATACTTACTGAAAACCCCTTCCTGCTTATCTTTTGTTTTAATTTATACCTCAATTGTGATAATATATATTTTTAGTAAAATGTAACAGGCAAAATATGTGTATTAGTGGCTTATGTTTGTACAACAAACTCAAATTAATTAATTAGTGAAGTCTAATTAATTATGTGATAATTTTTGATAAACTGATTAGTTTCAAAATCTGTGATTTTGACTTAGTAAAGCCCAGCAGCTCTGACGGAACCTAGCGTAACACGTTAAACACCATTAACGCATCTCTCTCATGTTTATTTTGCAAATTACCCAGCTCTTTAATCAAGTAGTTAGGTAGGCAAAGAAACCAAACTAAACCAAGATCGAGAAGAATTCAATCTATGGTATGTAACTCACAGTGAATTACTTAATTTTAGTTTTATAAAAAGCATGAAAAGACGAGAAAATTATTGTTGAGTTGAGAATAATTGGCAATGGCCAATAGTGAAACCATAACTGTAAAAAACCTTATTTGCATCCAATTTAGGCTCGATAAAAATTTAATACAAAAAATTCGTAAAATAATTGGAGATTTTGTTGTAGTAATGAATACAACGGACAGACTTTTGGAATAAATTATTTTATTAGCTTTCTAAAAATTAATGTAAAATGAAAAATTCGAATGACAAGTTGTAAACTTACAACGTAAATTTACCAAATTTGCCAAAATGTGTATAATTTAAAATAAATAACCGTGAAAATTCAATTTGGTGGTTTTACAGAGCTTCAAAAAATATTTGTACGTTAAAATTTACTATAGCATCTACTTTCATACTCTATAGCTGTAAATACCGTAATGTATGTTAGGCAGAGATTCCATTATGTCTAAATTAAAAGTGAATCCATTAGAATAATGAACCTTTTACGGTTCAAGGTAGTCAGGTCTCACTCAAGGAAGTTATGAGAGAGATAATTGAAGAAAAATACTTCAACGTTGGAGCAGCGCCTTATTCTTATCTTTTAACTAGTCTTTTGACAGGTCCGTGTTCAATCCAAAGCCTGGATAACCTCTTAGACAGCGAAAAATTATATTTAACTCAGGTATTAAAACATATTTCCTTTTTTGTAGTACAAATTTAAAAGTACAGGAACTCATCTCTTTATTGATTTGTTATTAAAAGTTTAAAAAGTATACTAATTATTTTCAAACATTATGATCGTTAATATTTTAACAGGTATTACATATATTTCTGTCATATGCCAAATAAACCAAACCACCTTTAAAAAAAGAACTTCTTTTGTTATAAGGCACAATTAAGCCATGTATAATTGTAATTATTTTAAAGAATGATAAAAGATCGTAAATTTTTGTAGTTGTAACTTTCATTCAATCACCTTGAGTTGAACTAGATGATGTTGTAATTCACTATTAGAAAATTACACCATTACACCGTAGTAATTTAAAACTAAGCAAATACCAACTAAACCATTATTTGAACAACAAGATAGACATTACAATAGTTCACACTAAATGCCTTTTCCATCAGTGGTAGGCCTACTTGGCCGTTTCAAAGCGAATTCCCTTGTTGGGTTAAGCGGAGAGCCGATCTCAGCTGCAGATACACACATTGTAGTGCAGCTAACCAGTAGGGGGCTCGAATGTAATCAAACTACGACTAGGCTTAGATGCGATATTAGCTTTGCCATTCAAAAGGCTCCTGGCTGGATGAATTGCCTCCAATTCCGGTATTCCCTTTGTTCAACTGGTTCATGTGAGCCTTTCGATACATAGAGTTTATTTGCTGTTGCGTCTGTAGGTTTGTGACGTTCTGTTACTACAACCATCTAAATACGTTTCTAAAAAAATATTGTGATAACAAGTTTTGAAATATATTATTTTACTTTTAGGATTTTGCGTTATAAAACATACAAAACATTTTAAGGAAAACGCGTGTTTTCAACTTAATTTTATTTTACGCACATTTAAGACATGTTAGTAGGCCTACTTTAATACTGTAATTGATTTTCGGTAGAAACATTATGACTCTTAAAATAGGTCATAATGTTATTGCCACACGGTGTATTTTAGTGAAAAGTTTTATACATGAAAATATATTTGTATTTGCCCCTTAGTATGTATTTTATAAACGTTTCATTTCATTTCAAACAAAATTTTGCCAATCTGCTGTATTAGTTTGGTTTTGTGGAGTATATAATGTCCTAAATTAGGAATAAAACGAGGTTTCCCATGCAATTTGAGTTGGTAGTTTGGGCCATAATTACATCTTAGTCGACCATGATTTCCTCTCGTAAGATCTTTTCCTCGGCCTGGGTGGAACTTCAACAAAGCTGAGTGGGAGGCCTTCTCCAACAGGCTTGACAAAGGCATCAGGTTCATCCCTCCTAAAATAAAAAACTACGATCGGTTCACACAACTTGTTCTGTCTTGCGCTAAAGAGTCTATTCCAAGAGGTTTCAGGAAAGAGTATATACCAGGATGGAGTCAAGAGTGCGAAGACCTTTACAGTGAGTTCACTGATACTGCTGACAGAGATGTAGCGGACCAACTGCTTTACTCTCTCGACAACACCAGGAGAGAGAAATGGGTGAAAACCGTTGAAAACATGAACTTCACCCAAAGCAGGCGCAAAGCCTGGTCTCTCCTCAGAAAGCTCTCCATGGTAAAACAAATGATAAAAACACTGTCTCGCAACCTCGCCCTTGTGATATTGCAAAACGCCTCTTCTGTTTGTCTAAACCCGTGCGTACGTCTGCGGACAGGAAGGTGAACTTTAAGCTAAATGAAATACAGCAAAGTCGGCAAGCACCATTGGAAGTCTCTAGACCTTTCACTATGGATGAGCTAGATGCGGTGATTGATGCGATGCCAATTGGCAAAGCAGCAGGCTTGGATGAAATCTTCCCGAAGTTTATAAAACACTCGGGTAAAAAGGCTAGACAGTGGCTTCTTGCAGTTTTTGACACCATTATGGAAACCGGCGACTTGCCTGGTATATTTAGAAAATCCAAAATAATAGCTGTCTTGAAGCCCGGTAAAGATCCAAAACTGCCCGAAAGTTACCGACCCATAGCCCTTCTTAGTGTCTGTTATAAGCTGCTCGAGAGGTTGATATACAACAGAATCCTCCCTGTTCTTGATTCCAGCATCCCCGTCGAACAAGCTGGGTTTAGACCTGGGCACAACTGTTGTTACCAGGTTCTAGCTCTTACTTCTTTCATCGAGAATGGGTTTGAGCGCAGACTGAAAACCTCCGTTTCTTTCTTAGATCTTACTGCAGCTTATGACACTGTCTGGAGAAAAGGCATCCTTATTATATTTTACAACCTGATTCCTTGCCCTTTCCTGTTGCGTCTCCTCAACTCAATGCTCTCTAACAGGATGATTAAAGTACATTTGGGACGAAAGGAAAGTACTTTTAGGCAACTAAAGGATGGCCTGCCACAGGGGTCAGTGCTCGCCCCACTGCTGTTTAATGTGTATACAGCCGACATTCCAGACACTCGCTCCTCAAAGTTCGTTTACGCAGATGATATAGCTCTGGCTTATCAGCACAAGGAATTCCAACTAATTGAGGAAACACTAACAAATGACCTCACGACTCTTGGTGAATACTTTAAAGCCTGGAAGCTAAATCCAAACCCAACAAAAACCGAGGTTTCTTGCTTCCACTTGAACAATAGAGTGGCCCACCAAAAGCTTAAAATTGTATTTGACGGTGTTGAGCTAAAGCACAATGAAAACCCACAGTACCTGGGGGTCACTTTAGATCGGTCCCTGACATTCAAAACCCACCTAAAAAAGACAGCAGCCAAGGTGAGAACCAGGACTAACATTGTCCATCACCTTGCTGGCTCCACATGGGAAGCAAACGCACAAGTTCTGCGAACCACTGCTCTGTCCCTAGTTTACTAAGTACTGTGCTCCCGTGTGGATGAACAGTGTACATGTCAGGGATATCGATGTCCAGCTAAACAGGGCTATGAGAGCCATTAGTGGCACACTCATGGGAACCCCCGTCCCCTGGCTCCCTGTCCTGTGTAATATCGCTCCACCTGAAACCAGACGAAGGGATGCACTCATTAGGGAATATACTAAGATCTTATCTGCTCCACACCAACCCATCCATGATTACCTACCCCAGGAGACGGGCAGATTGAGGCCCCGAAGACCACCACTGCGGACAGCATCCCAGTTGATGGACACAAACTTTTCAATCCATACCGACTGGACTTCCTCCTGGGACTCTTTCCAAGGTCGGAATCACTTTTTGATTGCTGACCCAACCTTAGCAGTAAGTGGTATGGATCTTCCTCGGAAGCAGTGGACTGTTCTCAATCGATTCCGCACTGGAGTGGGAAGATGTAATTATTGGAAATACAAATGGGGAATAACAGAAGACCAGTCATGCGGCTGTGGAGCGGAGTTCCAGACTATGACTCACATAGTCAATGAGTGTCCTTTGAGTGCTTTCCCGGAAGGGCTGATGGGCCTTCATTGTGCAAGTGAAGCTGGGCTGCAATGGCTTAGCGCCCTGGATTTAGCTTTATAGAGAGATCATTAATGTTTATTTTAGTTTTATTTTAAATGTATTGACGCAGGTGCTTTGAACTGCAGAACATCTTTTATTTATTTTATTATTATTGTCTTTAACATGGCGGCTGGCTATGACAGCAATACGATGTATATAGTCGACCATGAAAGTCCGCACCAAAACCTGTCCATCGGCAAAAATTATCGTAGCGTTATTAATGCCACAATGAAAGTCCGCACCAGGAAGGTTTTGCAGTGGCCGCAGGTAGTCTCCCCTCCACAGCGCCGTCTTACACCTATTTCTCGTGTCTTTTGCCCCCTAGCTAACTCTCTCACCACTTCCCTTAGATCAGTGCAGGGTTCAGCTCCATTGGTGATTTTGACATTCCACTATGGATTACCGTCGACCCTTGGAAGTATTTGGCTGCGCCGATGGTCGGTCGGGTGCTCTGTTCCCCATTTTTAAATCGCACGCGGCAACTCGTTCCTCAAGATGATAAAATGCGGATAACCTACTGAGACAGCACTTAGCTACTTACGAACAAATACCTCAAGTATTTATTTTTTAAGGTAATATGTGAAAGTATGTAAATGTATGTGAGCGGTATGTTAGATGATGTATTTAAACTGTAAAAAAATATAGACCTAAGTTCGTTACAGTTTTTTTTTTCTGCATCTGGAAATATATAAAGTAACAGATACGAAACACCTAGGCATACAGCCTTCTATGAAGAAACAATTAAACTGATACAATAGTAGAACATAATAAGTTCAACAAACCAATAACATCATTTTGTCACGATGAATTTTGGTTTTACTTACCGGAATCTATTAAATATATTTGTCTAAAATATAATAAGAGCTGTCAACATTTATTCATATTATCGGGGAAGATATGTTTCGATCAAAGTTATATCAACGAATAAAACGAAAATAACTAGTATGGAGAGTAAAAAAGTATATATTTAACTATACGTTAATATATATAAAACCATTAATTTAAGGATGACTCCTAAATTGTGTAGATAGTCAATAAAATATATTGTAGATTAATATCGTCTACACAGCCTGTAATTTTACGCAAATAAGCCCTGTCCGTGAGTTGGTAATGAAATAAGGAGTTTCAAGTTATCACAGGGGGTAATGTTCAAAGAGTAATAGTGATGACGGGGTATGAGCGTGAGAGGAGGTAAAAGTGGAAGGAGGAACCGGCGTGAGAGGTGCGGACTTTCATGGTGTCATGGCGGCCGCTCTTGGGACTGGTGAGGACTTTCATTGTTTTTTTATAGCGACTAAGAACTGGTTCGGACTTTCGTGGTCCCGCATCTTAATGGTTACAAAATCATCTTCCTAAAAAATGGATGTTTATAGAAATCACGCTTTGTCAATTTATAACTTCTAAAGGTATTTTAGTGCCATAAACAATACTAATAAAAAATATTAATAATAAAACCTAACCAAAAAAATTTTAAATATCAATAATAGTTTTTATTGTATTTGCTATAAATCATTTCTTAAAAGCTAACTATGGTAAAACCTATTACTATTCATATAGTTCATCATTCTGAACTAAAAACCTGTTTGTGATTAGCCGTGTTAAAAAAAGTTTAAATTAGGTAATTTCAATTTTTTTATGCTCTCAATAAATGCTATATGACAAACCCGATACACTTCAAGAGCACAAAAGGTAGGTTGCATTAAAGTTCTTTCGCACAAATGATGTTTTTATTTATACAAGTGTCGGATAAAAGGGGTATTCATAAAGTGATTCTAATTAATTAAGGACCTTCAAAGCAGTGGCCTCTGCATTGTTTAAACTCTTTGAATAATGAGTTCCGTCGGTATGCTTTGATTTCAACTGTTGATGCGGTTATTTACATTTTTATAATTTTTATCCTAAACCATTATTATTTTATTTCATGTCTTCGCTCTGTGGATGAATGAAGAAACAGTAATAATAATAATAATAATAATAATAAACCTATATAACCGTTATATTTCCGTTAAAATCAATATTCAATCTTCTTTAATATCTATTACAGAAGATATTAATATTGTTCAAGTATTCTGAATGTCATGCATGCTGAAGACATTCATATTTTACATTAATAATTTCTAGAAGCTATTATTAACTAAACAAAGGATAAATAATAAATTGCTTAAGTAGTGTCCCCAAGTTAACAGGAAAAGTGAAAAGTTAATTAAATTTGGCTACTTCAGTGACCTTAGCAATTTAAAAAAAATTTGAGCAAAAGAATAAATTTTGTTTGCATTTGTAATGCCACTTTTGATGACGTCATTTAGAGATGTAATTTTTGTAAAGTTATGTGAATAACGTCAATGATGTAAACCTTTGGCGATGTTGAATACATTTGATTATGTCTCCTGTAAAGATGACATTTTCAAAGTTTTCAGCCCCCCCCCCACTCGTTTTATCCCTGCCTCAAGGCCTACCTTTGATGCAGAGATTAAGTATGTTAGTTGTGGGGATCTCGATAGATTCACATTGTAGTGGCACTGGCATTACACTCGTTTTATTCGGCTTGAGTTAAAGTTTATGTTTTTATAATAACAAACTTCTATCTTTACACTTTTATAGTGTTTAGCTTTTTGCACAAGTCTCCTACGTCACCAAATGCAAATGAAAACAGGAAGTAGAGCTTTTAGTGTAGTTCACTAAAATGAAAACAATGTAAAAATGCCTCATAGTGACTATGAAATGGCATTGTTATAAGAAATGGCGCTTGACCAAACTGATGTGTAACAGGTTTGGCAAGTGATTGGCAAGGGAGGTTTCAAGGCCGCAAGAAACTTTAAATATTTGGCAATTTTATAGTTTTTCTCCAAGTTTTTGCTCAAATGCCTAAGGTCTCATGAAACATGAAACTTTGTTTTCAACTTTTGCTGTGGCATGTGGGACTTGTACCAATTTTGGACATATCTGCACAAGTGCTAAAAAAGTTTACATTTTGTTATGACCTTGATCTTCTTGTCGTTATTGTTGATGTCACTGAGGTTGACGTCATATGATGATTATTATCTTGTTTAGGAACCATACTGGTTAGGAGACGCAACTTCCTTCAACTTCACGTTCAACTTCACATATGATTCAACTTCACCTCATGACCGTGATTCATGGGGCATTCGACTGGATCAGAATCCTTAATTAACTACTACTTACCAGTACTTGCGTTGACAAGCATTTATTGTAAAATAAATTTATTCGGAAGTACATAAACTGGACAAAGAACTTCAAGGATATAATGTCGTTCGCAAAATCTGTCAACATTTTATTTTTAAAGGAATGCCAGATTAAATGCCAGTTTAAACATGATTTAACAGTATTTGACGAGGTTTAAGGCGAAGAGTTAATCAGCATCGGTGACCCTAAAAACTCATTTTATGATCACTCATATTTCCTTTTAATAATTGAAAACTATAATTTCAATTAAAAACTAAATTAAAATCTATTTAACAAAGCGCATTATAAAAGATATATTTAAATGTTTTCTACTACAAAATATTTTTTTGTAATTGAGTCTAATTTTTTTTGTGAAGTGGTTAATGTGGGAACTCGCCCTCCCCGCATCAGCAGATCTGCGTAACGTTGTATGCTGCATCTGTATTCAGGGACGCGTGGTAGGATCAGACGCAGACAGGCGAGTGATCCTGCCTGCAATGTCTTCAAAACCTGCTCTCCACGATGACGGAATATTTACTCAGACATGTATTACAGTCAGCTCGATTTACTGACAGCTAAGGTTTCATTCAAACTGGATTACCAAGTTTTTCCTAAAGTGGAATATTCCTTCTTCTTTTCGGTTTATAACTTTATTAGACATATTTTACTAACCTGTAAATTTTAATGTTGAGAGTGTCTATGAATACAAACATAAGTAAAAAGTATGTCAATATATTAATGTTAGTAAAACTTACAATCCATAGAAAATATATGATCAATTATGATCAATATATTATTTACAGTAGAGAGTACAAGATTATAAATTACAAAACCTTACTAAATGTTATAAAAAGTACAAGTATGAAATGAAAGTTAGGGTTTATACTATCATTAAAACCTCCCATATAAAAATGCCATTGCTATTGTTTATTATTAAATAATGCATTTGGTTAGATATGTAACTGCAGATCGGATGTTAATACAGTACTCGTAATCCTACATTGTTCTTTCATCTTCACAAATTAAAATACCTTTATAAAAATACGGTACGTAATAGTTTCCTGCTGAAATATCACTGTAGCTAAATATTGAATAATTTCATAAAAATAATCAAAGGAAAAAAATCATAAATACTGACTTTGGATATACTAATATGCTCAATAATCCAGTAATTATGTGTGCTATAATGTTCGTTACAAAATGATATTCGTTACGCAAACATAATTATGTTTCTAGCACCATTGTACAACACTACAAATGTATAACTATCGCTTTTCAAGAAGCTTATTTTTAATAAATATTTTTCAATAATATGTTATCTACGGTATTAAAAACAACAAAGATCGATTAGTTTAGAATTAGGAACATTGTAACCCCGCACGTCTTCTTAGGGAATTAAATAAAAAGAATCATTTAACACACTAACACAATTTATTTGTCAGGTTGGCCTAAAATGTAATATTACAAACTTTACGATTATTAACTGATTAAACACAAATGAAACAACACCGCTCACTACCAGATTATCGATACATACGGGGGACAGAGGACAAACACCCGATAAACCGAAACTCGGGCCACCGCCATTAACGCAGCGGTGGCGCCGCGGCGCGCAACGCCAGACGCAGGCGCTTAACACGACTTCACGGATCCGACTGGGGCGAGGTGACGATCGTTCGTCAGCACGCTGAAGCAGTGTCAACCAATCAGAGCACTGCTGCTTCACGCTGGTGCCTTGATTAGTGGAGCGCTCTTTGGATCACAACGGACATTAATGAAACTAAAACTGAACATTGTCGACAACTCAACGCACAGCTTGGTGATGACAGACACCACGTCAGCACATTCCATAACCCATATGCTGCCTGAGCCGAGGTCTGTGGGATTATCCAAGAGGCTACTGTCATACTGTCTTGCCAAGATGGGCTAGACTACAAATAAAGCACCATGCCCTAAAATATGATACTTAGTGACGGTAAAATTGTTATGATTAGGGTGGTGCAAACTGTATTATTTATGGGTCTAGGGATTTTTGGGCCGTCACACTCCCCTCACCCTTAGACCTTGCTGTCCCCAGCAAGAGGTCACAGCAAATAAACTGGAACAGACAGTCTGTTGACCAGAGATCTTCAGCCTCAGAAAACTTTCGCTTGAACCCACCGAACCTCAACTAATGGCAGCCTCAGGTCTCTAAATGGTCCAAAAAAAAGAATGAATATTCGCTCATTACTGATTTACTACAAAAGATCAAATTGACAATGAATTTTAATTTGAAAGATACGGCAGCGAATGTCCTCTGTCTCATTATAAATCCCCTCTTAACTTTTTTGTTTTGTTTGACAAAACAACAAAATAACACTCTAAACAAGTCAATCAACCCCAACTTATCGCGTAATACACAATCTACATCGCCTCCATCTACAAAAATTCAATAATTACAATAAAATCAAACAATACAATTATTACATAAATCTAAACGTTTATACAACCAAATCAATAAAAAAAATCTAAACTTCATAAACAATTCAAGATTTGTACAAAATCAGTTGAAAATCTCTTTAACAACATATGCTCCACGGGGAGGCTCTCTCGCAACAGGCTTTAACACGCGCTTCTTACTGTTTATAAAATAAATGACACACATGCCGGTGAAGCCTAAGTCAAGCTTACATAGTACACAATCTACAATATTAAATCTACAATAAGTTTGACAACAAAAACAAAATTGAACAACGAATCAACGGCATAACGAACTTCCGCAAGACAAAATCCAACGTCATAAACAACTAATTATGACAACTCACAAAGAGTACCTCAGCCTTTGCACAATCGAATCAAAAACCTCATCAACAACGTATGCTCCACAGGGGAGGCTCTCTCGCAACAGGCTTCATGAAGTGTTTCTTACAGACAAATTACTAATTAAAATTAATAGAACAAACTTAATAAACTAAAACTTTCAAGCACTTAGGCTACTCAGCTTTGTGTGTGTTTTAAGCTGGAAAACACGCACAAGCTATCAATTTACAAAATACACTCAAGTAAACGAACAGCCAGTCAATCAGTATGTACTATCAAAATGCTTCTAAACATTACCCGACGGAACTCTGTTAAAATTGATCAACAAAGACTCTTGAAGCAATCCATGCCCGACCTGTAGAGGTTCTGCGCAGAGTCCCCTGACTTATCCCGTACATATCTTACTGTGAGACCTGCTCACACTTCCAGGAAGGGCCGGAACACATACCGGGCACCGTTCCAAAAACATCGTTGTCACTATTGGAGACTCTGTTCGCAACCCATTCTACAGGTGGCCGACCAGGCTGTGGTAGCTTCAGTTGCCTCGTCCTGTAACGGTATACTATATACTTAAGTAACAAACAAAAATAATTAAATTATTTCAAAGTAGTCAATGTCAAACTCAACTAAGCTAGTGTGCTGATTGAATGACTGCGCGTTCTGACCCACAACACATAACATATACAACCAACAAAAAAATCACAACTCATGAAAATACTTATTTTACACCAAATCAAAATTACAACAACTAATTAACATCATAACACGTTTTGAAGGCCTGGTAATATGCTAACGCCTTGTCTTGCTAGAAGGGTCCGGAACACCCTCCAGCAAGGCATGTTCCATCGCGGTATCATGGTTATGTCACTCAAATGAAATGGTAAAAAGTTTTACTTTGGGTAGAGCCTAAGTGTACACAGTCCAGCTTAAGAAGAAGGGGAGGGATAAATGTTTTAGGAGAAAAGGATTGCGCGCATACCTTCCTGTGGACACAAGACTCGTCCCTATACTTGTCTTCAATACAACCAATTTATAAATCCAAAGCAAACAGAAAATGAGGAAATTATTGTTATTACCAGCCTTCAACCGAAACCCAAAGGGATATCTCCCAATAAAGTACAACAACTACAAAAACATTAAACAGTTTATCAAAAACAATTTACAAAACAGTTATCCTTAACATAACATCTATCCTCGAAACTTCCAGTTCACTTTACAAAATTCCTGACGCAGTCCATCAAGGTCGGAGATTTGTCCAAAACATCACTGGGTTCTGTTATCTAGACTCGTGGTACCAAATCATGTTTAACGCACTACTAGTTTATATCTACCTTCATCCACACCGAATTTCCTCTTTCGCAGTTCAGGTTAGTACGTCCATACAGCGCAACGCGGCTGCTGCAAACGCGGGAGCTCGGTATTGCTCCGTCAATACATCTCTTCTTCACTTAACCTCAAGGAAGATTAATACTCTGATAATATCAGAAGTCCGAAATTCATTACTGTACAAGTTGGCCAACTATCGAAGCATGCACTTAAGCAATGTCCAAATCTGGATCATTCCACTCTACCGGTATACTGCACAGCCGGGGATCCCCTATAACTCTCGATATATCGATTACACGCGACGACTCCTCAGGGTCAACAGCAGCTTCTGGAGAAGGCTACTGGAGACAATCTCGTCTTGGACGTCCAAACATCTCCGACGGCTCGTCACTCTCCACGCAGATCTGCTCATCATGCATGTCCGGGCAGCACCTCTGCATTGCCTACGACCCAGGCACTGGCATGGAGCAGCACGGCATTCCCTCCTCAGGTGCACCTGGACAGAAAAACCACACACAGGAAACATTCTTCAACAGGAACAACAACCACAAACAACACACTCACCATCTTGTTGTTCCACGAGCAATGTCTGGGGCTTAGAGAAGCTAAGCGCGCAGAGCAGCTCAAACCAGGGGCTCTAGTCATCACATCCGCCCCAACAACCACCATGCCACTCATGAGGGCAGGGGTACTCAACACCGAGGGACTCCAAAACTCAACCCAATCGCCAGGGGAGACCAAGACTCAAGTCTTAACACCAGGAACAACGAACAAAAACAACACACTCACCATCTCGTTGTTCCACGAGCAATGTCTGGGGCTTAGAGAAGCTAAGCGCTCAGAGCAGCTCAAACTAGGGGCTCTACTCTAACCACCACATCCGCCCCAACCACCACCATGCCGCTCTTGCGGGCAAGGGTGAATAACACCAGGGGACACAGAAACTCAACCCTATCGCCAGGGGAGACCAAAACTCAACCGACTCTAACATGTCCCCAATCTCTCGACTGGAGCTGCCGACAAGTCGGGCAGGCATCCTGGATTCAGTTAAACATCCTGACAATTGCCTCTATCTCACTTTCTGGCAATGTCAATTCACACCCACCTCAACTGCTGCCAAACATTTATTTATCATGAAATTTTGGGCAGGCAGGAGGCAAAAAAAACACCTTTTACTCTCTTCCCCTCTTACTGCACACACAAAAATCAAACAAGTGGTTGAAGTTGGCAATCTCCAAGCAATTCGAGCCAGCCAGTTTTTATCCCTATATAAAAAAAGCAACACTCAATACTAAACACAAAATCTCAAAATTTCCCATCAAACTCCCTCCCAATAGTACTTTCTAACTAGGTATTTCATTCAGTACAAAATTTTCATTCAGGGGTGGTAACTCAAATGGTTAGCTTAGGTACTGTAAAAGATGTTTATGTACAAAATAAAAATTATGGAAACCAAAACAACCAACTTTGCCCATACCAATCCTAATCCAACTTAAAACATCCTACCACTTGCTGCTAGGCAGAGGGCCTGATCATCGCAGGGCGCGCTCTCCTACTATGAGCACTAGCTTCACGTTTGTCAGGTCCCCAAGACCATCTGACATATAACCTACCAGAAACACTCTTACCCTCTCGACTCTAGTTCACCGTGCTGTCAGCTGCACAAAGCAGGCACGACACTCGGAATTTTTTTTCAACTATAAATGCAAAGTAACTCTCCACTTTCGGTTTCCAGCTCAACGAAATAACAATTTATTGAAAAAGAATGATGATAGTTGTTTGTAGCAAAGAAATTTCTCCTATACTGGTTCTTATTTATTTTTATTAAATTAAATGTATAAAATTATCAAAGTCCTGCTAACAACGCGTAACCAGTCAAGCCACCCTCCCCTTCCTTTTCCAGAATCGTTTGCGGTCTACTATTAACTCCAATGAAATAAAAATAAAATGAACACATGATTGATACTTGAATTTTATACTTAGGCCTCATTCTTGAGCATCCCAGTGACGTCCATCGTGGATTCCCATCGGCATTCGATCAGCGTGAGCAATCCTCAGGAACTTCTGTCCGAGGGCGACTACAAGTGCAACCTAATTCTATCCTATTACTGTCAAACAGAAAAAAAATGTTATTGACTGTCCAGTACAATTTGGACTATTTCCTAGGCTATCGCCGTAACCCAAAAGAAAGGAATCAAACTAAAAACATTTTTTTTCATAAATTTAAGATTTAACTACTGACCCAGAAATCACTCATTAACCTCCATTAATAAAAGTAACCTAGTTAGATCGTAAATAAGAGAGCCCGTTCTATTTTCGGTTTAAATTCCCTCAATTTAACTCCATTTTTGTGCACAAAAACTCAACTCCTCTACGATTTCCAAAAACGACAACAAGCCTACGCGGTTGGTCACCTCTGGGAGGTTCACCTCTCGAACGCTGTACCGTCGGTGAGGGCAACGCGTATATCAATTTCTCCAACTCATCCTGAGTTCCACGGGAGATCCAATAACAAAATTACAATGATATGCCCTCAAAAATACACGGTCAACGAGCTATTAAATTCTATTCCCGTCCTCTGCTCCCCCCCCCCAAAAAGAAAATAAAATAAATTTTATCCGTTTCAATATTACCCCAGTCGGTCACTGCCCAAAAATTAAATCTCTATTTAATTTTAAAATACTAAGCAGTTCTAATTTCATGTCAACTCAGAGGGGTTGGCTATGTTCACAAGTCCCAAGCACCTCCTAGTATGTAATAATAAACATTCCCAATAGTAATTTAAGTCAACAATGCTCCAACATCAATAATTAATTGAATATCCCTCTTCACGAAAAAGATGTGCTATGCTCCCCATATAGCCACTACTAATTTTCCTGAATAAAATTTCAAACACCTGCCGTCCATATGAAAATCATTCTCAATTATTCACCTGTTAGTAATGAAGTGAAAATATTCGATTCTTAAAAATTTTGCAAGTCAACTCATGAACTTCAGAAATTCGGCTAAGTCCTGAGCTGAAAATCCGCAATAAATTTTTAAATCAATAACACATCAGCATTCGCTTGCAAGTAAGTCAGCCCGCGAGACTTTGTCCCAAGTCCGGATCGATATTATTCCGATGGCCCAAGACCCCCCTTTCTCCACTTACTGTTCTCTTCAGAATATAAATATAAAAAAAAAATAATAAAATTCATATCTTAATTTCTAGTGTGAACCAAGTGTGTTGGTGTCCTTTGACCTGACAAAGAAAATTGGCCGGAAGCTTTTCTCACAAAATAAATCACTTTAACTAAAAAGAAAATTCAAAGAAAATTTGAAAAACAAAATTTTTCAGTCAGTTATCTATTTATTTACCGTTTAAAAATAACTTTTTAAATGTATTGGCCTATTTCCAATGACGCCCAGACATCTTCCAACACACCCATTGATTCACAATAATCTAGGGTTAGCCCAATGTTAATACAACATGCAAGTAAATTTAGGTTAGTGTAGTTAGGCCCAATAATAATAATTATAATTATTAAATAAAATCCTTGATTTTCTTATAATATTTATTAAAATGTAATTTAAATAAAATAATCAATAAAGACACTCCTTATTAGTGATAAATTAAATACCGAACGAGGTCAATCACCTCCGCTAATCAATTCGCAAGTCCGACTACCAATTCCGTCTGCCCAAGAACAATTCTCTTCAATGAGTTAGTTCCAAGTCGATCAAGGATTCGAATCAAAGAACTGAATCCCCCGACAAGCACCGCGAATTACCCTGCTCAGGGAATTTCTCCCCGCGATTTCCCCGCCTCCACTTCGAATTTTCACAACAAGTTTCTAAGTTTCACGAACAGCAATAAATTTTCAAACTAGCATCAATCTAATTTACAATGATGTGCGAGTCGAAATACTACTTCAACAATCGGTGATAATCCCCAAAATTTATTATTTCTACCCGTCTGGCCCGTCCCTCTTTCCTCTCACTCACCGTGCGTCAGTCCGCCATCTTGTCTGTCAATGTGACCTACAATTAATCACAAGTGAGCAAGAAGCGATGGCGAACTGCCGATGGTGGGGGAACCGACGCTCAACCTCGTGGCGTCCAAAATGGCGAACAGCTTATGCTCTAATTATTTTAATTACTTCAAAATTCTGTAGAAAATCGAAAATTAATTATTTTTTGATGGGAGTTTCACCAAAATGCGTTAATCAAAATTCCCTAGCCGTTTAGCGGTGAACCCCTTGCAAATCCCTAAAATTTTGAACATTGACCTAATTGACACAAAGTGCAACTACTGTAGTCCACTTACCAAAATTCATCTTTCGTCGTCTTGGTGGGTCCGCGTTTTCAATCTTCGGGGTGGTTATTGCGCACTCCACCCCACACCCGCGACACCACTTGTAACCCCGCACGTCTTCTTAGGGAATTAAATAAAAAGAATCATTTAACACACTAACACAATTTATTTGTCAGGTTGGCCTAAAATGTAATATTACAAACTTTACGATTATTAACTGATTAAACACAAATGAAACAACACCGCTCACTACCAGATTATCGATACATACGGGGGACAGAGGACAAACACCCGATAAACCGAAACTCGGGCCACCGCCATTAACGCAGCGGTGGCGCCGCGGCGCGCAACGCCAGACGCAGGCGCTTAACACGACTTCACGCCCTTCACGGATCCGACTGGGGCGAGGTGACGATCGTTCGTCAGCACGCTGAAGCAGTGTCAACCAATCAGAGCACTGCTGCTTCACGCTGGTGCCTTGATTAGTGGAGCGCTCTTTGGATCACAACGGACATTAATGAAACTAAAACTGAACATTGTCGACAACTCAACGCACAGCTTGGTGATGACAGACACCACGTCAGCACATTCCATAACCCATACGCTGCCTGAGCCGAGGTCTGTGGGATTATCCAAGAGGCTACTGTCATACTGTCTTGCCAAGATGGGCTAGACTACAAATAAAGCACCATGCCCTAAAATATGATACTTAGTGACGGTAAAATTGTTATGATTAGGGTGGTGCAAACTGTATTATTTATGGGTCTAGGGATTTTTGGGCCGTCACAACATTACAACGCTACGTTTCCCTGACATAAATAGGTGTGTAATGACCATGTATCATGTGCATTGTTGTTGTGTGGAATATTGGTCAGCTTAGAAGCACTTGCCATGAATCACATTCATGCCCTGAACTGCCACCCGGGGCTGTTGCGGTCCGAGCAGTGATTGGTGAACTCAATATGGGTGGGCCCTAGCCATAGGCTAACTTGGGAATCACTCATTGCAACCGTAATAAAAACCCGCAACAACAGTCATAAAACTTTCATGAAAGCAAGTTGATTTTAATGTTAATTAAGTTTAAGTTAAAAAGTTCAATGTTTCAAAAGTTTTTAGATGGGGGCTAAACGGTCAGTCCTAATGGACTTTACTTAAACTACATGAATACGTTTTTGCATCGTTTACAAGCATATTGAGGGCGAGAAACAATATCTAGTACGTAAAACATTGTAGATAAAGAAACGCCGCTGCTCTTCAGCACGTGTCAGACCCAAGACTCAGGTAGATGATGGCGAGAAAGGAGATTAGAACGCAGAAAGTAGGCTTTTAATTAATACATACTATTCATTGGATACGTTTATAGCCAGCGCCCATAGTAGTTTCAAACACTGCCGATGGAGGCTGTCACTAATAATAATTGGGGTTTCGCGTGTCAAAAATTCACCGTACAGTGTTTCACCCTCTCAAATTTGTCAGCTTTATTTTAGGTCCGATAAAAGTGGGAGCAATTTTAAATGAAAAATAAAGACTTGAGTTATTTGACCATGTTTAAATTTTTTTTTAGTATTTTTAATCCATATCAACAAGCTATGAAAGATCAAAGTTAATCCGACTTTGATAAACTTTGCCCCATTATAGCTTGATTTGGATACAAAATTAAATACATTGTGAAATATCTTAAGTTTTTATCTTTCATTTAAAACTCTTCCCAATTTTATAGGACTTAAAACTAGGAGTACGCTCGTTCCTCCCGTAAGCGTCTATTCGAAGAAGAAATTTAAAATTTTGCATTAGGGATTGTCACATTCAAAAAGTTTGATCCCACTTTGTAATAATTTCAGAAACAATTAAAATCACTTGTAATAAAAAAATATATATCTAAATAAAAAAACTCACTTTTCTTATAATTGAGCGGAGCGAGTGAAGCTCCTATACCACACTCTGGTTTTTTATTTACACGTTCCTCCTGAACGACTGAAGTGATCCTCACAAAATTTTGCTCGTAGTAACCACCTATGGGAAGGTATAAATCTGAAATGGTCCAAATCGGACATAAGGGTTCTGCCCTACGGCCCTTTAAAGTTTCCATGTTATTTTAATAGGAGATATATTTTATTTGGCTTGTTTACTGTGTGTTGATTATACAGCTGTTATAAGGATCAAATTTAACTGTAGACTGTTACTATCAGCTGTTTGTGAATGCAGTAGTTTTGTGAAATTGTTGTTTTGTTTAGTTTAGTGGTTTGTTTATACCTTCCACACAATATTTTGGACGACGCACCATTTAATATCTTGTAAACATATAATACCACGTCGCACCAAACCTGCGTAATCAAAAATTATTAGAGTATTGCAGACTTGTGGCGAGCAAGCGCAGCGAACAACCTAAATCTGGCGAAGAGTGTGTGCAGCGAATGAGCCGACCCAAAAGGTGAGTGAGCGCAGCGAACGAACTAAATTGACGGCGAGTGAGCGTAGCGAACGAAGTGACCCAAATGGAGAGTGAGCGCAGCGAACGAGTTAAACCCTGACAGCGAGTGAGCGTAGCGAACGAGCTCACTTGAATTACCTATAAAACATTTGATATTATTGATTTAAAAAATAGTCGCTCCGCTCAATATTGCAAGCAGATAACTGCATTGTATACCTAGTTAGGCAGTACTTAGTTTGTAGTTACTTTTAATTTAATGGATTTGTGTCATACACATTGTTTTATATGCATTTACTACGATTAGTCTTAAACATTTTTACAGTATTTTAATTATTTAGGATAGTACAAATAAGTTTGCTTGCCCCATGTACACAAAACAATTTTTTTTTATAATTAGGCCTATCACCCCAGAGAACATTCAAGAATATTCACACACTTAAGCCTACCAAAATTGTTTTGTTTATCCTACAGATGTAAATTTTCACTGCTTGTGACTAGTTTGAGGTCATTCATAACCCATCTTTAGTCACAAAACCCTATCTTTTATACAGTATTATAATTTATGAATATTTACGCCCACTTGCACAATTATTGTACATACGGTTGATGCGGTGACGATATTACAAATGTAGCAACAGACCAGCAAACTCAGTAATTTTCGATCAGAGTTCAGTTTTTTTCCCAATAGACACCATAGGCAAAAGGATGTAGGTTTGCTACCATGGGCGTGTTGTACATAAATTAAATATACTATATATTTGTCAAATATCACCCACTCATGAGTCAGAGCATCTCAATAACCAAAGGGTATAGAGGGATGAAATTTGGCATGAACTTCTTTACTCAAAGGTGCTCACTAAGAAACGGTTTTGCAACATTCCATCAGGGCTCCCCAGCACAGAATTTTGATTTTGATCTAACGTTATTCATAAGGCCAATTTTTAATATATTGTATACAATATATAGTATAGTATAGTATAATAATATAAATCTAGGAAACAATTAATCTGAAAAACTTGATGATGTAAGGGGTTGACATTTGTAGTCTAATGTGAGATCCACTTTGCCCAAAGGTGCTCACTAAGAAACGCTTTTGAAAAGCTTTTTAAGGGCTCCACCCCAAAGGACTTCAAAATTACTTTGAGGCCTATGGGGTTGAAATTTGAAATGACACTCTCTTTTGTTCATAGGTCCTCACTAAGAAACACTTTTGCAAAATTCCTTCAGGGCTCCACCGCCCCACAGGCCTTCAATATTTATGTCAAAATTACTATAGGGTTTACGAAGTTGAAATTTGGCATGGGCCAAATAGTGTTCTTTTGTAATAGTCACTCTTTGCTGATAGGTGTTCACTAAGAAAAGATTTTTAAAATATATTTTTTTAAGTTCTTTATGATTCTACCCCAAAAGGCTTAAAAAATATGATGTTATCCTTGTGGCCAATTTTTAAATGTGAATCAAGGAAACAATGGACCTCAAAGATTGTAGGGCCTACTGCACTGCAGGGTTACCATTTGTAAAGGACTTTCATTTTTCTCATTGGTGATCATTATGAAACGGTTTTGCAAATTTTGTTAACAGCTCCGCCCCACGGAACCTCAAAATTGCCATAGATCCTAGCGGGTTGAAATTTAAAGTAGACAGTGCTCTTTAATAATAGGTGCTAGCTAAGGTTTTGCAAAATCCCTTCAGGGCTTCGCTAACACAACGTCAATGTTTCAATAGAATTCTAAAGAAGAAGACTTTGTTACCCTTTAAAGATATTTTGTTATCTATAAAATAAAATCCCGAAGCCATGATGGGCCACAGATAGTAAAGGAACCCCTTCCCATTAGAGGTACATACTGAATTTGATAAAGTTTTGGTATTTATTTTATTTTTCCCAACAGCGTGCAGGTAGGTAGGTAAATTTGCCAACATATGGGTGTTGTAAGCAAATATAAGTTACCCCAGATAACCTACAGATATCTATCTGTTATTTGTGGTTTAACCCTTCCTAGTTTAACCACCGGATAGTACATCCGGTACTAAATTTTGAGAGGTTATGTTACCAATAAGAAAGTGAGTTACAGTTTTGAGTTGAGTTTCCATAAGAATAACATGGTAAATGTGTATTTAGGGGTTTCTCTGTAACCAATTATAACAAGTTTTAAAAATTCAAAATAATTATTTTTTTTAATTTTCAAGTTCCTTCAAATAGTTTAATGGTTACTTGTTAAAATTGATGGTTTTGTGATGCCTTAAGTACACTATCGCCAAATTGTTTGGGAAAATGCTGGAGCAAAAGTTGGGTTTAACTCGCTCAGCGAACTCATGAAATACACTATCGCTGTCACTGTATGAGCTGATCTCGAAACACTTAGGCAAACAGTGAAGCAGTGAAGTTAGGCATTACCAAATTCTTTTTAAATTTAATTTCAGTAACAGCATGATTACGTTTACCCCTCATACAACCCCTCACATCTGCCAGATTGAGTATATCTTAGATGTGCTCATGTGTCGGGCCCCACAACACAGACTCCGGATGATAATAGGCCTACTCAAGAAACTCTAGGTTTCATTTCACCACTCCCTTTACAACAAGCAGTGATAAAATAACATCAAAGAGATTAATACAAACTAACATACTCCAACTTTGGACCAGAATAGAAGAACCTCATGGCAGTATGTACTGGGTCACTGGGTGGATTCGTGCTGAATGCTTGGGTCTGCTCACGTCCTTTGATTTGTGCAAAAACCGACCGCAGATGGAGCAAGCAAGCGAGCACGACACTGGAGAAGCGAACCATGGTGAACTAAGTCAACCAGAGTCAAGCTCACTTAGAACACTATCTGCTTGACCTTGCTTGCCTTGCTTAAAGGATAGTGTACTGCAGGAATTTAATTAAAAGTAAAGGACGATTAAGTGTTTTACTTTTATAACATCACGTACCTACCACTTTGAATTTATCTTCAAACAGGTGTTAATGTGTGGACTCAACTATGTATGATAATACTCAAGGAACTCAACAAGATTTCATTTGACCACTTCATTAATAACAAGCAGTTATAAATTAAGCAAACTTAAGAGAGAGTGTACTGGGTCGATTCTTTCACGATGCTTGGGTTCATGCAAAGAACTGACTCCAGATATAGCACAGGCAAGTACAAACCAGCAATGGCGATGCGAACCATAGCGCTAGGCGCTGCAGAGGTTTACGGGGATCGTGTTTCAGAATTAACCGATTAAGATAGAGATTAGCTGTTAACTTTTTTTAAAAGTAGAAAAAAGGATCTAGTCGGCTATTTTTTTAGAATTTTTAAATAAAATTTCTAATTTCAGTAATAACTGTCTAAAATCATCTGTTTTTTAGTTTTGTAAATGCAGAGGTTTACGTGGATCGTGTTTTAAAACCAGGGGTAGACCGGGGTGGTCCCGGGCTCCGGTCTACCCCTGGCGCGCACCCAAATGCAAGGGTTTTTTAGAATCGTATTATCTTCCCTGCCAAATGAAGCCTAGAGCTATAAATAAGGTGTCATATTAAAGAAGAATGACGGTACTAATTTCCCTCTGTTACACTTTTGTAATTAGTTCATTAAAAATAATAGAAAACTTCAGTTAAAAATTGAGAAAAACAGATGATTTTAGACAGTTATAGCTGAAATAAGAAATTTTATTTTAAAATTCTAAAAAGATAGCCGACTAGATCCTATTTTTTACGTTAAAAAAAAGTTAACAGCCAATCTCTATCTTAAGAGGTTATTTTTAAAACACGATCCCCGTAAACCTCTGCATTTACAAAATTAAAAAACAAATGATTTTAAACAGTTATTACTGAAATTAGAAATTTTATTTAAAAATTCTAAAAAGATGGAAGACTAGATCCTATTTTCTACTTTTAGAAAAAGTTAACAGCTAATCTCTATCTTAATCGGTTAATTCTGAAACACGATCCCCGTAAACCTCTGCAGCGCCTAGCGCTACGGCCGCGAGGCGGCATTCGGCATTGTTGTTGTTTTGGTTGGGGTAGACCGCAGCCTTAAGCACACCCAGCACACATAAGTGCTCGACCATGCTTGTCTTTATTCGACAATAGAGTACTGCAGGTTACAAACACTGTTACTGCAGACTAATTGCTATATTTCTCACATCTAACTCTCGATATATACTTTTGTGGTATTTAAAGCATTTTTAACTATGCATTTTCCTGATTTTGAGCGTTTAGTGTCAAAACAACAGATCTTATAAAAAATCTAAATAATATTTTTGGAAAATATTTATACAAACTTACAGTTTTGGTCATATGACTCTGCCTTATGTTTGCTTGTTAAACCTCAAAACCAAATTTAATTGCATAAAAAAATAATTAGTTTTTATTATTTTTTAAGTTAAGGTCCAGTGACTATGTGGTTGGTCCAACTGAACAATCTGTGAGATGTTTTTTGAAGATCTTCAAAAGAGCTACAGTTCCTATTGGGAAATTTGCTAAAAGTAAATACCCTTATCGCAGCAGACCTGCTAAACTCAGTGAATTTGGAAAGGAATTTGATATTTTGTATTTTAACCATAAACACCATACAAATGAGTACTACGAAGTTTACTGCCATGGGATGTTGTTGAAAATAAAAAATGTTGACCATATGAAGCCATATACCAAGTTTCATCAATACAGTAGAATCCCTCAAATCCGACCACCTCGGGACAGGACCACCGGCCGGATTTCAAAATGGCCAGATTAACTGGCGGTTTATTAAACGTGTTAAATAGAGACCTGTGTTATATGTGTATTCCAACAATGAACTATTAGGATGTATTTAACAATGAAGGATAGCACACTTGCCCAATCAATGTAATGTATCAACTTTTTAACCATCATGATTTGCTCCTTCTCAGAAGTTGTACCGTCGAAATGACGAAAAGAAACGGACAAGGGGTCGCTAGCGATGAACCTGCGCTTAACAGACAATAATACTGGTCTTCTCTAAACGAAGGCCCTAACAATGGGACCGTAAAAGCGACAGAATTTGTCTAGTTACCTACCCTCAACGATCGGACCGCGTAACACCCAACAAAAAGATAAAAATCACAGATATACACTAACAAAAAGTTTTAGAAGATAGTCGTGGCCAAATAGTCCAGAAAATGCCAATTGAACTGATATATTTTAGTGACATATCATGGGAAAAGTTTACTCATGTATATTTTTTCCGTGGGAACGTCCGGGGCTGAATATTTCTTTTCGGGAATACCGCAGCCGGATTATCCGGCAGCCGAACCATCCGAGGCCGGGCTAGAGGGCTTCTACTGTATAAGTTTATAAATAAAGGAGTTTGCCTATTCTCCATATGATTGACATGGAAAAAGAGTATGCAGGTTTGCTGCCATGATAATAACAAATACCGTACTTCCGTCGCAGCAGACCTGCGTACTGAGAGAATTTCCTATAGATTTTGATATTTTTATTTTACCCACAAATACCATGGGGGTGAGTATGTTGGTTACGGAAGCATGTATAAGTTGTACCTTTCCTAATGAATTTACATACCAAATTTTATCAAGCTATGCCAATAAATAAGAAGGATAGAGAGTTTTGTTTATTTCCCTAAGAATAACATGGGAAACTTATTTTTGGATTTTCTGCATAACCATTTGAGCTTTTAACCAGATCAAAAATTAAAAACACTAAATTGTTTGTTTTTTAGCTGTTTTAAATGGTTCAGGTTAAATTTGTGGAATTTGATAAATTAAGGCCAAAAAAGCCAAAAACCTATTTTTTACGATTTAGAAAACCCTTAAAACCCTGTTAAGAGTCTGCACTACCTGCGTCATCTTGGATTTTTAGTCCCATAAGAACAATGTTAAATTAAAAAAAATTACTGTTGTCTTTGAAACACCATATTTCAATAATCTTACATCGGATTTGCATTAAACTTGAAAATGTCCACCATAAGGGAATAGCGGAGTGCATGACGTGGATAGATTTTCAATAGGCCTAAACCTACTAAAAATTGTTTAAAAGTCGTTTAAAAATGGTGTAAAATATGTTTATATTTTATTCGTTATTCAAGTGGATAATTTTTTAAATTAAATTTCTATCAAGTCAAGCACTAGATACTATGGTAACATTTAAAATGACATTAAGTTTGAAATTTTCCGGAAAAACAAACTCACAGTAATGTTTCAAATTTAACATTGCTCTTATGGGACAAACTGCCGAGATGGCAAAGGTAGTGCAGACTCTTAACACCGCCCGATCATTCTGGTTTGTGAACTCGATAAAGTAAATGCTGCCAGAGGCGGATTTGGAAATTTGCCGCCCCTGGGCTATTCAAAAAGTGCGGCCCCCTCCCCCGCCATAATTTTCTAATTTATATCCACAATTATTGCCCCAACTCTTATGCTATTTCGACGGGAGGGGACATATAAGAAGCTGAAAATAGTGATTAGGCCTATACGGAACTTAAAATTTAAAAACATGAAATCAAAGATTTTGCGTTGCGATGCAAGAACTACCAAAGTGTGGCTCAAAACATGGCTATTAGTGTTTGACTGGTTTTTGACCAATCCAAGACACAATAACAAGTGCCGTTGCGAACAGTCGAAAACTAGCCTTTGTCCGCGTGCGTAGTTCACGGCCCTTGGAATAGGGTGGAATATAGTGACCTTCGTTCCCAGTCCCAGTAGATTTTTTGAGGTTTGTTAGACACGTCTAAGTGTAGCAATAATAAATTGGCATAGTAATTTTAATTTTATTCTAGATACAATCCATATAGGCCTACTACAGTATTTAAAATGAAGTATAAGGATAAAGTACAATAGCTAAATTACGGCTATTTATGTGTTTTCCCGTTAAAGTTTGAAGTAACTATTAGCAGTATCAATTATCACTGCCACATAACCTGACATAACCTCATATCACCCATCCCGAATGCACTGGTGCAGCTCGGCGGTGACGACGGATGTATATTCGGGGGGAGAAAGAGGGGCTGCGAGGTGGCGGATGGTTCCTTTTGCGCCGACGCGTGGATCGCTACCGTGACAAATCAACGTAGAGCTGAGTTCTCCCAGCTACTCTTTAAAGCTCTTGAATGACCCCTTGCGCTAAGATATCATGATCTCGCTTAGAAAATAGTCACTCTCGGTTCACAAACTTTTCTATACAATTCTTCCGAAAAATTTCCGCCTCCAATAATTTGAGTTTTTTTTTTTTAATTTGAAGCCTATAAAAAATGCCATTTTTCAGAATTTGCCGCCCCCCGAATTCTGCCGCCCTGGGCTATAGCCCATTTAGCCCATATGTAAATACACCCCTGAATGCTGCCTTACACCCCAGTATCAAATTTGATCAAAATCTGAGGTTTTGTTCCAAAGTTATCATGTTCACGGACACATTTAACTTATATTCATAAAAGAGGGAATATGTATGTATGTATGTTGCCTATGGACTCCAAAACCGCTCGACAGATTGCAATGAAACTTTCAGGCATTAATCAGCATTATTCAAGGATGGTTTGTGTGTAGTTAAGGTGCAAATCTGTCCAAAGGGCTCTGACCCAGAGGGCATACAATAGTTTGAAAAAATCTGAAAATCTATATTTTGTCTTTTTTTATTGGTTGTTAAAAAACAAATTCAATGAAAAATTATAATTTTAGGTAT
Organism: Neoaliturus tenellus; assembly: GCA_030545055.2. Taxonomy (NCBI): domain Eukaryota; kingdom Metazoa; phylum Arthropoda; class Insecta; order Hemiptera; family Cicadellidae; genus Neoaliturus; species Neoaliturus tenellus. Next base: position 181,065,978 of record CM061533.1, on the reverse strand, counting down.
TCCAGTGATTTCTTATATAAAATATAAGGTGAGAGTAACAGCGAGTAAGAGTAGCGGATGAGATAAACCTGATGGCCCGAGTGAACGTAGCGAATGAGCTTAATTACCAATCAAATGAATTCAATCACGGGTCAAAGCCGTAATGGGAAACAGCTTGCATAGATATATATATTCATTACACACACAAAAATGGTCAGTTAAGCATTAACAAACTTATTCCCAATATGGCGGACAAATAATAAAAAATTTTTAAAATTGATGTTATTATGAAAAATATGATCTTAAAACAATATTTTTAAGACATTTTTATTCATAAGATTATTTCATTTTACTAAATGGTTTAGGAGAAATAATCAATTAAAGTTAGCCCCATGTTATATTCTTATGGGACTAAAAATTAACTTCATTCAATAGTAGCTCCCTAACCATTAAGTTTAGAGAAAGATGTCATTGAATGAAAAAAATCTTCAAATTGTGTGGAAATCCAGAAATGACATTATAATTGGGGGTTCATATTTAAAAATTTTTATTTGACTGCCATATTGAAAAATGGCAGCCATTTACAAAATATTTATTTACTTAATTTTAAACTTCTTTAATAACAAGGGAATGTTCCCCTTTTAAAGTTTACTGTAAGATGTATATTTTACAAAATCCCAATAGTGGCACAGTTAAAAAACACCCTGTATAAACAAATATATGAATTTAAACGAACGGAGTTTATGGCTTCTGGGAACCTCAAAACAAAAAAGTAACATGGTCCCAGGCGTAGGTCTTACCGTGACTACTACCGTAATAGCGTATTCCCTACAGGAAAATTCGCTTAAAACCAAGATTTTTTAAACATAAATAGATGGATCTCAACCAAATGAAGGTAAATACCATGTAGGTCCTACCAAGCTAAATACCAAGACTTTTTAATATCTCGATAACCAATGGATATAGAAAAGTTTTAATGTACTATATCGTGTGTTTTTTCCAAGCTAATTCCTGTGGTAGAAATAAAAATTTAAAATTTTGCAAAATTACATATGGGGTCATTCCATATCAAGTGATCCAAATAAAAAATAAAATTTTCCCTCATGTTTTTCTTTTTTAATAGTTTTTGGTTTAATGAATCATTAGAACAAACACAATCAAAAGGAAGAAAATAAAAATTTTTATCTCATTCGGTTTTTTCAAAAAAAATTTTCAAAGTTTCAAAAAAATTGTGTTTTTGCGCATTCACTGATTTACATTTCATTTAATATCTCTGGCTAGAATCAAGATAGAAAAGTGAAATAAAAGCCATTCTGTTCAGAATCAAATTAGCTTTAATTTGATATACAACATGAAGGTATTTGAAAAATTTAAATTTTTGATCTCTCAAACTCAAAATTTTGAAAGCGAATTCCAAAAAAGTAATATAATTGAAAATTTTCAAAAAAATACCATGAATTCCTAATGTTACTACCAAGTTTTGTACAAAATTTCAGTTTGGGATCTCAATGGGATCATATTGAAATAAATTTTTATACATAAGCTTGTAATGGAATTGGATACCACATAGCCTTTAATACACAAATTAATTTTGTCGAAAATTTTTATTAAGTTTATAATCAATTAAAAGTTAATTAGTTAAAAAATACCTACACATTTTCCATATAAAGAGAAATGTAAATTTTAGATTTGTTTACTAAGAAGGCCTTCTTTTCTAGAGTGATGACTACCGGTAGTATTTTATAAACTGATTACACTGTACTTAATGAAGGTCGATCGAAGTCTTTAAGTTCAGCTTTTTGTTGCTGCTTTGATTTCATTTTGGGACATTACATATGTTCTTCCTGTAGCTGTGGTAGGGTTCACTTTAGTTAATATTTGATTTATATACTTTTAAGACATTATGTTAGGAAAACAAACCAGGACGCAGGACCAGAAGGATGTAGAAATGTTAACTCTACATCTTCATTTTCATTGTGTTTTGACATGACACACTTGCCAGCCACCATCGCCTTATTGGAGAGCTACCACTCGGTCCTAGGCTTTTAAAAGCATTTTGAAATGGCTAAGCTTATAAGGAAAATTTTCAATGCGATTTACTTAAAAGTGGTTTATTATTTACCTTGTTTTGTTAACAACTATATTAAACATCTAATGAAGTAATTTGAAGAAACCACTCTTATTTCAATCACACTCAGAAATATTCAGGACCTGACAACTTGTTTTTAGATGAACTATTATAATTCATGCACTGATGAGGGTGCACCACAAAATCGCGTCTACAAGTGGACTGGTGGCGAGGGGCGCGGCCGCAGTAGTGTAGCTGTTAAATATATGGCGGCGTGGCGCCTTGGCGTCTGTTCACCGACACAGAGCTTTAAACCGGAGACTCATACAGGCTAAACACTCAGGTCATAAGCAATATTTTGATACAGTTTGAAGAATAGGTCTTTAAAAATACATATATGGTGTTGCTACATAGCCTATGCATCAGCAAAACTTTGCTACTGTAAGTAGGAAAAAACACCTGACGATGAGGCCTCCTGTCTTTTGAGGCCCAGGGCAATTTTCCCCCTCTGCCCCCCCCCCCCCCCATCTCCATGGCCCTGCTACCCACCTTCAGGTTAGTGGAGAAGTTTTGTACAGATGCAACAAATTCTTCAGCCTTGTCAAATAAAAAAAAAAACACAAACACACATGGGCATTTATTTGGACACCGAAGTACGTAGTCTATAATACATTACCAAACTAATACGGGAGCGGCAGCTCAGTGGTAGAGCTCTGGCCTTACAAGCCATCAGTCCTCGGTTCGATCCTGGGCGACATTACACGCAAAAACATGAGCGGTAACCTCTACCTAGCCTATAATGCCAAGACCGTACCTTGCTGTCTTTAGATCACCGCACAGGCCTATTGGCCCATAATGATGGGCAGTGGAGGCACTAATTTTTTTTTTAATTCCAACGTTTCGAAAAAACTACCTATATAAAACGCTTCCCCTCAGCAAGGGGTTTTAACTTTCTTCAAAAGAGCCGAGCGTCTGACCACGACTGACACAAACCTGTGACATCTTAAAAGTGGTCCTAAATACAAGTCAAATATTAACTAAAGTTAACCCTACCACAGCTACAGGAAGAACATATTTGATGTCCCAAATGAAATTATAGCAGAAACAAAAAGCTGAACTTATAGACTTGATCGACCTTCATTATGAAGTTGAGTTTGATTAGTTTAAAGAATAGGCCTAGATACCGGTCAGTAGTCATCACTCTTAATATGGAAAATGTGAAGGTATTTTTTTAACTAATTAACTTAACTTTTAATTTATTATAAACTTAATAAAAATTTTCGACAAAATTAATTTGTGTATTAAAGGCTACGTGGTGTCCATTTCCATTACAAGCTTATGTATAAAAATTTATTTTAATATGATCCCATTGAGATCCCAAACTGAAATTTTGTACACAACTTAGTAGTAACATTAGAAATTTATGGTATTTTTTTGAAAATTTTCAATTATATTACTTTTTTGGAATTCGCTTTCAAAATTTTGAGTTTGAGGGATCAAAAATTTAAATTTTTCAAATACCTTCATGTTGTATATCAAATTAAAGCCAATTTGATTCTGAATAGAATGGCTTTTATATTACCTTTCTATCTTGATTCTGGCCCGAGAAATTAAATGAAATGTAAATCAGTGAATGCGCAAAAACACAATTTTTTTGAAACTTTGAAATAAAATTTTGAAAAAACTAAAACAGAAAAAAACAATATTTTTTCAGATTTAAGTTTATTTTGCATATATGTATCTAATAAAAAAATATCAACCCTATAAAAAATAGTGAGGTAATTTGCATTTGATCACTTGATATGGAATGACCCTATGAAAAACGAAAAAACCTTTTTTTTGAGGTAAAAAACTACCCTTTCCGGTAGGTCAATAACTGCGATGAACTCATCTTAATAATGGTAGGATTACACATCTCTACCAAATTTTGTCCTGATCGGGCTGTTTTTATCATCGTTTTTATCAATGGATGAAATTTTGATTTTGCAATTAAAATTGTGCGATGAAATCAATAGAATCAACAAGTTTCATTAAGCCACACTGCTATTGAATGGAAATATCTATAGATCTGATGGATATATCTATCATATCAACAAACTTACCAAATCAATCAATACCTAGCCTAAATAATAACTTTAAACGATAACAATTAGTAATTACCGTACCCCTATTTTGTTTAGATTTTTATTCCCACATTTAGGCTTTAATAAAAAACAAACCATTTAACCTAACATAATCAATATCAACAAAACACAACTAATCATAATGACATAATAACAAACATAGAACATAAGAACAATTAGGCCTACCTATGTATCTATCTTCTTATTTCTATAAGGGTTTCGTCTGTTACGTCCCTTTTTCTCTCGACCTACTGAACCGATTTTTAAGATTGAGGTGTCATTTTAAAGCTTAGGATATACCGCAGTGACGAATCGTAATTATAAAGGTCATATTGTTTCGGGCTTTGCCCCCCTCGCCTTTGATTTATTTCTAGAGGGCGCTTTAAAATGTAGACCAACTTTTATTGCAAGTTCTTAATGTGAATTGTAATTTAAACAGCTGATTACCTTCAGATTAATTTTTATAAGACAGATAGTAAACAAAAATAGATCTCTGTCATTTCTTAATCAACATTCACGTACTGTAGGTGAGTTTCACTCATACAGAATCATAAAATGCGCAATTTGCGCACGGGCCACCTCGTCTTACTTAAATGTGGACTTTCCTGGGCTTAGGATGGTTTCTCATGTTAACAGATTTTAGTTGAGGTTAATGTTAGTTTTTGTTAGAGTAAATTTTATCATGCTAAGTTAAATTTTGTATTTTACACAGTAATTTTCAGCCCTATTTAATTGAAATATCGATATATATTTTCATTCAATAGTAGTGTAGGCGCTGTACGAAACTGTACCCACAACAACGATATTGAGGTAAGATGTAGGCCTACGAACAATCAAACCTAACAATCTAACCGTAAGCCTCCTTCACTTTAATGGAAAGCAATATTTATAACAACAAAATCAATTGTTTTTGGAAACATTTAAAAGTTATATTTCCTTAATACAATTTGGTAAAAAATACCTTGCTGATTCGTATTTAGCAGCATATTTGTGTGACGACGCTATATTATGAAGTCTGCATCTCTTGACAACTAAGACCTACAAATAAAAAACTATAGGTAGTTTGTTTTGTGTTTTCTTTTAATGTAATTAGGCTATATTACTTAAAATTTGGGCGAAACTTCGTTATCCGACTCCACCATTAGGCCTATTATCGATGTGGAAATTTCAATATTGCGATAATATTGCTATTTTATACGATACAATTACACGATACGTTTAGGATTTTATCACCTGATAGTTTTGTTATAATATAATTAAACATACCATTTGACAATAAAACAAATTTAGGCCTAAGTTATTTAAAACAAGTAATTGAAAAAAAAAAACAAGTAAATATTGTAACTAATGTAACTTGTAACATTATCAAAGAACAACAAAAAATAAACTAACCTAGTTTATTGTGTAGGTGTATCTTAATTGTGAAAAGAAGGAGACTTCGTTAGACCTAAAGAGGCATCACACAAATGCTGCCAAATACGAATTAGAAAGGTATTTTATTGGCTAATGTAATCGAGGTAATAAGCCTATGCGTTTGAAATGTTTCCAATCACCATTGATTTTGTTGTTATAAACATCGCTGTCAATAAAAGTGACGGTGGTTTATGGTTAGACTGTTAGGTTATATTATTATTTCTTAATTCAATATTATTGTTTTGTTGATTTGTTTTCATCGCACAATTTTAATCGCAATAGGCCTATACAAATTTCCACATCGATAAAAACGGTGGACTCGGATAATGAAGCTTCGCCATAATTTGTACTTGTTTTGGTTATTTTCGGTTACTTGTGTGCAGTATATTTGTTTGATTGTTGCAGGACATTTTTAAAACAACACTGAATCAGGGTACTACCTAATAAAATCGTAACTGTATCATGTGATTGCATTATCGATAAAATAGCAATATTTTTGCAATTTTTAAATTTCAACCATTGATAAAAACTATGGAGTAGGATATCAAACTTTTACCAATCTATCTAGGCCTGTCTCTAATTATCCACTAAAAACATATGTTAACATTCTCAATTACTCTTAGAAATAACCTATGGTGACTGGCAGAGATCCTCATTAAGTTATATTCGACTACTGTACATGTCAAGTAAGCTCTGCTTTTTACACCAAACATTAGCCTAGTAACTTAAGCCTCAAGTCCTTCACATAACACCCACAACAAGTTGTCTTCCGTATTAAGTTACTTACCCAACCGGGACTTTTGGTTTATTTGAAAAGCAAAATATGTTCCATTAAATTAATTTTAATAGGGTCTATATGAATATAATTATTACAGTTAATTGGTTTGGTAAACATATTGGCAGATTCACAATTTGCCAATTAGCTCTTCTGAGTTAGGCCTAGGCCTACTTCAAAAAGTGAATTAATTAGCTTACACTATGAAAGTAACAGGAATGATACAAACATAGCCTTTGTGGTATTCTTCTGTAATTCATGATTTATACTGCTTTTCAAGGTGTACGGTACCCACTAAAATCCAAAATGTAATGAATACACATTGATACACAACCTGCACAAAGAAATAAATCAAGTGACCCCCTGGCCCTAAAAAGGTTTTGCCTACCAAAAGTTGTCAACGTCAAGAAATAAAATAATCTAGAACTTACTGTTCAATTTACTTCATAAAACACTTTTTTAAGAAAAGACATTAATTAGTTGTGTAAACAATGTAGTTGATTTTCGTTACTCAAATTAAATTTAAACTTAATTGGAGCCGACAATATGTAATATGACATTTCACATAACCTCAACTTTGTTTATGTTTATGCGACTACTTCACTCCGCTCATTCGCTCCGTTCTGTTCTGAATCCAATAATTTGTACTGGCCTGGAATATGGTCGGTCAATTACGGAAGCCCTGAAGGGCCAAAGAGTAAGCGGTCATTTTTTACACCGCCGTGTTTGAAACACGGCGAGCCGTGTTTCAAAGACGGCGAGCCGTGTTTTAAAGACGGCGAGCCGCGTTTAAAAGTCGGCGAGCCGTGTTTGGAAGACGGCGAGCCGTGTTAGAAAGTCGGCGATCGCCGTGTTAGAAAGTCGGCGAGCCGTGTTTGAAAGTCGGCGAGAAGTATATGAAATTCGGCGAGCATTTTGATAAATTAACTAAGACTAATAATTAAAAGCTTTTTTATTGACTCTTAAACGGATTTTCATCCTCTTATAAAATTGAAAATAACCAAAACAATCAAATCTCTGGAGCAAAAATAGTCTGTGCATTTGTTATGATGACCATAACCAAACAGTTTTCTTTGTTTTTGGGACCTCTAATTTCATAGAAATCTGGCATGAAAGTTGTAATATTTTTTAATTAGTTTGCAAATGAGATTATATCTAGTCATATACCTAACCTAATATCAGATATCTATAATTATTACTCTTAATTACTTTATCAAAATACTCGCCGAATTTCAAATACATCTCGCCGACTTTAAAACACACGGCTCGCCGCCTTTCAAACACGGCTCGCCGCCTTTCAAACACGGCTCGCCGCCTTCCAAACACGGCTCGCCGCCTTCCAAACACGGCTCGCCGCCTTCCAAACACGGCTCGCCGACTTTTAAAGACGGCTCGCCGTCTTTCAAACACGGCGGTGTAAAAAATGACCGCTTACTCTTTGGCCCTTCAGGGCTTCCGTAGTCAATAGACCAATCAGAAGGTGTCAGTCTTGATTGTTAAGACTCGCAAAGACGTTGCTAAAAAGTAAACACAGCACCGACCACTAAAAATATCTCCAATGCATTTCTTATGGAAAAAATTAAAAAGTCACATTTTAAGATTATTTTATTAATATCCAACCAAATACCTTCAACAACGAAAGGGTTCTTAACAGTTGCATAAAGAATATTCGACTGAAATTTGAGGCCAATCTGTTACTTCTATCGAGCGTAATCGTCGGACAAAGAATTAGCACTATGAGTCACTCTAGGTCTATTCTTCGAATAGACAATAAACTCGAAAAATTGGAGCAGGTGAAGCACTGCATTACGTTCCGGGGGGTCCCTTTTAGCCCCCTCGTTTAAACTACGTTAAACATAATTAAGTTATAAGTTAATTTAAGCTTTAAACTCGATATTTTTTATGTAAGCAAATTTCATGCGTTGCCTTGTAACAACTTTATCGTATAATTTAAATTTTAGTTCAATGGTTAGCTTTGTATATAATTCTTCAGTTGTACACCATAACTCAATCAAGATTCTAAGAATAGTTTTGGTTTAAATTTAATATGACTAGAGTTATTGGGGGTTTTCTGCAGAAAAACACTGATTTTGCACTATGATTAATGCCAAGTTAGGTTATTTTAAGATAAACATCTCAATAACTCCGTTGTTTGTTGTTGGATCCTTAAAAACTTGGTATCACTCTTTAGATAATTCGATTTGTCAACTTTTTTGTGTATTGACATTTTTTTTATAAAATTTACCGTTTTATAGATATTTGAGTTTAAAAATTTAAAATGGCCGCCATTTTGAAAATATACATGGGAAGAAAATAATATTTTTTCTGAAAATGAGAATTGGTGTGATTAAGGTTCCTGCCAAATATAAACTCAATACCACAACCCACTACGGAAATAAACATTCTTAAGTGTAAAAAACAAAATGGCGGCTAGCGGCTTAACGAAGCATTTTAGGACATATGTTTATGTGATTTTTCTGTTTGTTTTGGCATGCTTAATAACCTGGAAAAGTTTGTAAAGGTGTAAGCTGGACACACTGTATTTGAATAGAAGAAATATATTGATGTTTTGCGTGACCGAAATAAATCTTCAATTTTTCTTTCGCACTTACATTTAACTTTCCATTAGTCTATCGCTGCAAAATGTAATTGAAAAAATGTAACAAGAGCCTCTTTAAAAAAGGCGTAGGTTAATTTGCTAACTGTAACATAACAATGTAAAAATGTTTAATGGTCGTTTGTTTTAATACCAAAACTAAACAAAACTCCATAAAAAAACTCAGTCATGGTACACACAGTCATGGTAAATGTGACTGCCAATAACTTTACCCTAAATATGAGTTTATGATTATGTGTACGTATTCAATTTCAAATTGTGGTTTACAATTTAAAGGAAACACCATATTTTATGTTATAAAAACAACACCATAGTTTACTTTTTAGTTTTTTGAACATTTACTATGTAACAATGTTAAAATTAAGCACAGTGCACAATTATTTGGGTTAAATATAGGAAACGTGTTTATTTTCATTCGATATTTGACATTAGAGTCCTCTTTGGCTTTGAAACTTCCAGTTTTACCTTTCACTATACACACAGTTTGAGTAACACAGATTTTTGTTTCAAAAACATTTTTTTTTTAATCTATGTACTGTATGAAGTAAAAACTGATTTCAGCACAAATAACCGACATATACATACGATTAGGTGGATGAGCGAAGCGAACGAACTCATCCTGAGGTCGAGCGACCCGAACAAACTAATTTTGGAAGCGAATTTCAGAATGAACCAACTCACTTTCTTAGAAATTTAAATCAATCCTTAGTGCATGACTTATTACACCTAGTTTATTCATAAAGAAAGTATTTAGATTAATGATATCAAGCAATTTTTAACTTATTGTAATTATATTTGAACTAGCTTTTACTCATATGCATTGCTGTTTGCAATGAAAACCCCAGGAATCTTTTGTCCTTCTGGTGAGCTCGTTCGCTACACTCACTCGCCGTCACGTTTAGCTCGTTTGCTGATGCACTCACTCTGCGTCAGTTTCAGCTCGTTCACTACGCTCACTCGCCCTAATTCTATTACTGTATATACTTTAGTTCGTGATATTACCTTTCGTCCCTTAATACTTCAAATGAGAACAACTGTTTATAAAATTAATATTCCTTAAATGTTCCAAAACAAAAATGTTTCTTCCAAAAGAATAATGAAATGAAATGAAATCTTTATTAATCCTTTAAAAACATTTTTACAATATTGATACAATGTGGAAACTTTGAAGGCACGTGATACGGAGCCCTATGGAGGAATCTGGATTAAAACTATTTATTTGTCCTATATAAGACATACAGAATCAGTGTACCAAATTTCTGCCAGCCTTTCATCACACGGGAGGCGGGTGAGTCAGTCCGTGAGTTCTTTGAATTTTGTAGGTAGGTATAGGGATAATGGAACTTAATGTAACTTAAGATTAAAAATCCAATCATAATTTTTAGTTTTGACAATCAATATTTGACAAGGTGTTCTGATTTTATTAGTACTCTATCGGAATTTGTTTGCGTTATAAAAAACTAACCATTCAATTTTTTTGGAATTTATGAATTTTTGAAACAGAAAAACTCTTGTTTCATTCGAAGAGTTCTATAATTACAATGGGCCTCTTCACCTTCCAGGTGTAACGGTCTACTTGAAGGAAATTATGAGAAAGATAATGGAAGAAAAATACTTCAACGATGAAACGCAGCGTTTCTCTTATCTTTTAACTGGTTTCTCTTTAAGTTTGTTCGTATTTTATTTCAGATGTGGATAAAATTGTAGAATTATTCTGAAGGAAATATTGCACTTTAATTCCTGGAGTGTTAGTCCATGCTCATGCTGAATGTATTACTTTATTAGATTTTGAAAAGATTGATATGACATCACCCTATGACAATTTAGGTACTTTTCACACAAACAAATCAATTAAAAATTGGAATAATTAAAAAGTCTCGTATCATTTTTAGATTTTGCAATTACCAGTACCTTTATATTTATGTTTAACATCTATGCGTTTAATTATTTACGTTTAAAATAATTCTATTTGAGTGTAAAATAAAAAAAAAATAAAAACGTAAAACCAAAACTTTTTTAACGCTGAATGTCTTACTTTTTTAGATTTTGAAAAGGTTGATATTACATCACTCCATAACAATTTGGGTACTTTTCACACAAACAAATAAATTAAAAATAGAATAATTAAAATATGTTGTAACATTTTAGATTTTGCAACTACCCGTGCCTTTATATTTATGTTTAACATTTAAAATAATTCTATTTGAGAGTAAAATAAAAAACAAAACGTAAAACAAAAACCTTATGTAATGCCAAAGGAAGACCTTTAATTAATACTTCTATTTATTATCATTCATCAAAAGCATCGGGATGATAATCGCGTCTAATTATCGTCGACAACATAACGGCTCCCGACCGCCAATCAGTATGTGCTGTGATTCCCCCGTATCATACTCTACAACTGGCGTTTAATATTCCGTGTGTTGTTAACATACTGCATCATGTTCCTATTCCCTTTGTATACAGTTGGGTAAAAACTGATTACATCAAACATTTATCTCAATTTCTTACCAGTCTTTACACACTGTAAAGGGTGTTTGATTCATTGTACAGTACAGTATGAGTTATGCACAATTTTAAAATTGTTTGTTGGACAAAATTAAAATTACAAAACGGTCCTTGTAGAAAAAAGTTATTCTTTGTTTTACATACAGTAAATCATGATTACTCTAAAAATAAATTTAACTCAGTGATATATACAACATGACTAAATACATCGTAGTGTAAAGCAATATGGAATAGCTTTACCAAAAATTCAATTTAAAAATGTAATTTTGTTAAGCATTATGGCTGAATTGTAAAGCGTAAACGCGAATTACGGTTCTCTAACCAGCATTAGCGTTTTAAAGACATAAAAATTTGGTCACGTTCACACTAAATATTACATTTCATATATACATAATATATTTCCTATGATATTATGAGATAATACAATCCTTACATTAAATCAATACGTGTTGCCTATGACTTATTTGTAAAATCTTTAATTGAAAAAAACCCCAAAAAAAACTAGATATGTAGGTCACAAGTAAGTTTTATTTTATCCAAATTACATTATAGACCCATTTTCCTTATTTTTTAAAAATATATAAACATAAACATTCTATATAAACATTTAGCATTTATAATAGAAATTTATGTCAAATATACTGGAAATTTATTATATTTGATTGAGCAATAGGATGAGCATAGAGAAATTACTTACTCAAACTTATATATTTTTAAAAAACGTCATACAAAATATGTGATATAGGCCCCTATATTCCATTTGACATTTACATATAGTAAAACTATAATAAATAATACAAATGATAATACAATTTGTTTCTGTCAATACTTTTTTTTAATAGCCCTAGTTTTATATTGTAAGTTCATATCATAACCTAGATAAAACAAAACATTTTTAAACAGTGATTCTTTTTGCTAAATTATTTCAATACAATGAGAAGTAGAGTTGTTGCAGAGTTGTGTTAAACCGTTACAACAACAATGGCAGTAACTCGATACCGCCCCAACCCCAGCTGAATGGCTCGATTCCGAGACCGCGCTTAAAATGTTTCCAACCTAAACCTTCCTTTCAAATGTTTAAACTCGAGATTCGTCGAGCGATTTTTCATAACTTTCTTTAATTTATCTCGGGTTAGAATTATTTCTAAGGTTGTGACCTACTCTAAATCTTTTTTGTTGGATGTTCCTGATTTATTTTTATCCAATGAATTAGATTGATCTTATATCATGAAATTAAAACTTCATTAGAACATTTATCTAACACCAAAAATGATTTATTTAAAATTCACTTGATTAATTTTTGATACTGATAGTTTACTTCGCATTCATTAGTGAATGTGGAAGAGGTGTCATATTTTAACGGTAAAAATTGAAACTTTTCCATGCTTTGTCGAATCAAAAGTAAAAAAATATGTTTCAAAGTCGATGGTAAAACAGTTCTACATCAATGGTTATTTGAAATATATGATTATGTATAGTAGATTACAATGACGCTTTAAATATCTGCTTTATATTGAAGATAAAACCTCTGTATTAAATAAACAACTGTTTATGAATCATACTGAACAAGTTCCACGAAATTTGGTTCAACGTCAAAAGAAGTCTCGTTAATTTCTTCGTTTGGTTTTATAATTAGTTTCAAAGCGGAGTAATTTTATCTTCGTTATATTTTTCTCATATTTGCAATTACCATAACATATTTAGGAGGAAACTTCTTGTATAAAGCACAACCTATGGGTACAAAATTATTCAATCACATTAAGAATACCAATTATTGTAACAAATTTAAATACCGAAAATTAATACAAAAAATGTTTCTATTAAAAACTAATCACTAGATGTCTGTAGTACAATCCTTTTTGGTGGAAAATATCTATACAGTAATTAATTGATTGATTACTAATTCCTGCTATTCACAAAGCTATTTAATCATCCACTGAACAGGACTGTTACACTAAACAAGTCTAATCTCAAATAGACTCAAACTGCGCTTATTTTTCTCGTATATCTTTGTTAATAGTAGAGAAAAATGGAATGCAGTTCTTGGGTGAGTTGCCTTAATGTTTGTTAGCCTTTTTTGTTATTGAACAACATAAAAACGCTTTTGATATAGTTTTGTCAATGTACCTAATAATACTTTTCTAAAGCCAAATTAAAATTCAGTAGGTTACAAAAATAATTTTTTATCATACTACACGAAAAACAGCAAAAATTAAACCGGCTAGCCGGTTTTTGTAAAGAAACCCAGCTTTCAGACGACTCTTAGAAGGCAAGATTTTGGCAAAATCCTTTGTGTATGAGATTTTTGGTTCAAACAAATAAGTTTTATAAGATGATAAAAGACTAATGAACTTAGAAAAATAATCGCGTAATTTATCCACGTATTTAAATTATGACAATACTTTTTGTTTTTTGGTAAAATGATCACTCATTACAATAATTCCATGAAAGTAATAATGGTATCTATAACGGTATACTTACTTTCAAATTTACTCAGTAACTTACTTTCCAAACGTCATATATTGGCGAAGCTGCTCGTTATAAGTTGGGTAGGAGTTAAAAAATTATCCCCAAAGTGATTTATTAAAATTAAAATCAGTTTACAAATACCTTTACAATTATAGACAGATGAATTTAAGTTGAAGATCATAAATGTGAAATGGTAGGGTTTTAAAATACTTTAATGGAGGCTTTAAATACTTCGCAATGAAAGCGAGACACTTCAAGAGCATGTTCACAAACGCTCCGCTGCCTCAAAGTCCTTTTACATTAACATATTGTAATTGGTGCTTTTATTTATACAAGTGTCAGATAAAAGTGTCTGAAAGAGATACCTAGTAATTAAGGGCCCTCAAAGCAGCGGCCAATGCATTGTTTAAACTCTTTGACTAATGAGTTCCGTCGGTGTGCTTTGATTTTAATTGTTGATGCGTTACTTTCATTCACTATCTAAACCCTTTCTTTTACAATAGTTAAATTAAACCATGGTTATATGCCAACACTACATTGATGTGTTGTTCAAGGCAAGGCAAGAAAATAGATGCCGAGTATGTTATATTTTTAGGTTCTTTTTTGGGCATTTTAAAACAATTTTCTATTGAGTTCCCACATAATGGAAATGGTTAAGACACCTAACCTAACCTAACCTAGGCCGTCCCGCAGTTTACCGCGACTGGCCCAATCATGTTCAAAATATGAAGAAGTAAAATTCTTCTAAGGGTAAAATTCTTTTAAGTATAATAAAATAAGATCAATAATTTTTTTCATAAGAATAGGGCTTTCACTTCGCCAAGCAGCCTAAATCAGGTGTGGATGCCTTACCTAAATCAATTCATAAAAAAATATAGATCCAAAATGTCATACGACAATGAAGGTAAAAATCAAACATTGTTTATGACTTCTTTTACTATTATAGTGGCTTTTAAGTGAAAACAATCTTGAATGAAAGGAAAAAGTGTTTAATCCACATAGTTGTTTTAATAAAAAAAAGTTTAGCACAATTTTATAAGAAGCAACCAAGTTTCGACTTTTATCCTAACTATAATAATGTTATTTAATGATTATTTTAAATGCCATCGTAAAATATTGGAATTAATTTTATATTAGTAAAATAAACAATATTTCCAAACCAACTCAAATCACATCAGCAGATCTGCGTAACGTTGTATGCTGTATCTGTATTCAGAGACGCGTGGTAGGATCAGACCCAGACAGGCGAGTGATCCTGCCTGCAATGCCTTCAAACCCTCAGCTCGATTTACTGACAACTTAGGCTTCACTCAAAATGGGTTACATCATTGCTTTCCAATAAAGTATAGTTTCTTCAAGTTCAGAATAAGAGTTTGTATTCCATAGATCCATAGATTAGATCCAATTTGTTATCATTTTAGTTACAAAGAAATATCTTGGCTGGATGGAAATGAGAAGTTTTTCCAACAGTCTCTGTTGGAATTTGCCGACGAACGTAATTTGCAGTAGTTTCTTGATTGTAGTCGTACGCACAAGGTACGAAGGTATGTACCAGTACGTTTGTGCGTACAGTGTTTTATAGCACATCAATAAAAAATTTCAATCAAATAGGAATTCTATAAAATAGTATATACTATGTACTGTACCGTAGTCTGAATTCAGAAAGTAAAATTGACACTTTACTTTGACTGAACATCAGTACTAAACAGGTTTGACTGAAATATCAGTACTAAACAGAAATAAGGACATTCATAGACCGTTCTTACAAGAATTATCTTAATTGATTTAATTTATAATTAAAAAATTGCGATATAAAATTATTGTTTATGTTAAACCACAATAACTTTTAAGGGGAATAATCGTTTATATAAATTATGCCACAGTATCAAAACATGTCAAAGAGACTAATGAACACATCAAACGTACTTTAAATTACATTTTTACGGTGGGACTCGAAACATTTAAATGAAGTGTTTGGGATAGAAGCACTTAAAGAGCGGTCTCTCCACTGCGCCATTCAAACGTGGTCTGAGTTGATATCGGCCATTGTATTGTGTAGTTCCCTCACTAGTTTCGCTACTTAATTAATACATCTCGTACACATGTTGACTCTATTTGAAAAAAAACCTTCCCTAAATTTCATACATTTTATGCTACTGCATTATTTCAAACATGATAATTGGAATGGCTGGAACTATTGAATACAGTGTATATCTACAGCATATTGTCGGTATATTTTACATTTAAAAAGTTAAAAGAACGAATATTTGCTATTACTTAAAATTATGATATCATTGTAGTGTCATTCTCTGCTAGCTCCAAAAAGTAAACTTGTGTACTTTTTTATCTATGACTGTTGCGACAAGCACAAATATTATTAAAGTAACATCCTGAAGAGTTACATTTTAAAAAATGAATACAAACCTTACTGCATTATGATAAAGTATGATTTAGATCTTAGACCAACGAGAGCTCGGAAATTTTACAAAGGAGTGTTATTTTAGAAGGCAGTTCACACATCAGAAGATTGCCCAATTACGTTCTTTTAATTGGTAATTGGATAATTGTTTTTTTAGGAGATTAACCTCAAAAGAGTGTGATTGGGAGAGAAAAATATGATTAGATCAAGGAGATTGGTATGATGAACCTTTTTTGGGGTGATCACCTAATCTGAATGGTTTTCATGTTTATTACTTTGTTATTACAATGCTTTTATAAGTAGGTTTTATATACAGAGTGTATGAAACAATTGTATCCAGGCTTTAAGAAGCTGCTAAGGTATTAAGAACGGTAGCCTTGTTCGTATCTCACTCATTGAATAAAGGCTAACAAATAAACTACTATTCCATGTCATTACGCAAATCCAAAGAAAATGCAAGATTGAGAGAAAAATATTTAAAACTCTGTAGTTAAGAGTCATCTTCACATTTGGGCCAGTAGCCCATTGTTGCGCTGGCGGCAATGTTAACAATATGGCTTTTAATGCAAAACATGGTATTGTATTCCCCTGTTTGTGACGCCGTTTCTCAACAGATTTTCTTTAAATTTGGTAAGTGTTTAATTGAATAGTCATATTAGGCCATCATATCTCAAAATTTGGAAAATTTTACAAATATTACTAAGGAAAATCGATTTACTTTGCAACGTCAAAGAGAGTAATATTTGATAAATTTTCAAAATTTTGTGGTACGAGGGGCCTAATATGACTATTTAACTAAACACTTACTAAGTTTAAAGAAAATCGATTGAAAACGGCGTCCGAAACAGGGGAACAAAATACCATGTTTTGTACTAAAAGCCGCATGGTTAACATTGCCGACTGCGTAACAATGGGCTACCAGGCCAAAAATGAAGATGACTCTTAAAGCCTTTATTTTACAAATTAATGCCATTTTAAAGGTAAATGTATACGATTTTACATTTCAGAAGTCGAGGGTAAACGAATGAAGGTTATTTATTATAAGAACCTTACTCTGCTTTCTAGTTGTTTACTTGTTCCAGGAGATGAAAAAGAAGCATAGCGTATAACAGCCCACGCGGCTCAGATTGCATGTAACAGGAGTAACAAGCTGCGAAGGGGGACGGCTTGTTAGCTTCGGCCCCTAGGTTTGTCGCTGAACACAACGTAACAGGCTGTTGGAGGAAATGTCATCCCAAATGTTGTGATCCAACATAGTTCTTAAATTAGCTGATAAACACTATTATTAAATCATTTCATCTGATTTACAATACGGTTTTGATACAAACTGTTAATAATGGTTTATGCAACAAGTGCGGAAAGTGCCATCTCCCTGGACTTGGTGCGGCTCGTGCGGAATAATTTCTCCCGAGTGCAGTGAAGGAACTTTTCGCATGAGTTGCATATTACATTTTTACTACGACTGATAAATATTTATTATATAAGTGTAAATATTTAATATTTATGATAGCCAATATTATGCATTTCCAACAATTAGGTTAAAACTAGTTGGATTTTTCAGGCAGGAAATTAAACAACACTGTTTTGGTAGTCTTTGCAGGATCGTCAGGCTGATAAGTCACTGAAGTCACTGTTACAGTTGATAATTTTTTATCATAGTCTCACCTTAATGTCGATTTTTTAACAAAGTCGTAGGTTATTTTTATGTCGATTTTAAAGAAAACGACGGCAAGGACAATAGGTCTGATGTTTATATCCAATGTTGCCAACTTAATTCCTGATTAAACAAAGTTTCGTTGCTGGCTAATGCAAACTATATTGTGTTTTGATGTTTAAACACTGGAGTGCGCAGAGTAAATCTAGCGTGCGAAAAGTAAATCTAGCGTGCGCAAAGTAAAATGAATACGTCAATCACCTGTTTTGCGACGCGTATCGAGTGAGTAAACAACAGATTTTTCGGACAGACGTAAGTAACAATATATGTAAACATTTGAAATAAGCGATACTAAGTTGGTATTAATTTAACTATATTATCATCATAACCAGAGCCATTGATATTATGTCATCATTCGGATTTGAAAGGTATAAAAATAAACAAAAACGTACGGTCCTTAGTCAACGATTGAGTGAAAGTATTTATGCCAATAATGAGCTAAAAGACAAATTACAAGAAATTCAACCTACAGAAAATAAATAGTTTTGGTCTCGCAAAGTTTAAACCAAAGTAATATACTCGTATTTGACTAAACCCCGATTATAGTGTGCATTTCTAGTGTCGACAGTGAGCCTGTATCACCGGCTCGAGTGCGCCACTCCACCTCGTCAACACTGCACTGCCATTAGCTCGCTGTCCTCGAGCACACACACTCGTTCGATAACGACACTTTTCAAATTAAATTGTTTATTTTACTTTTCTATTTTTTATTGAGTGGTATTCATAAGTGAAGAGTTTACAGTTCAACAGCAGTATACAATACAAAATTTTTCACACGAAAATTATTATGATAAAGTAACACCCTGTTTACAACTGTGCGGTCTTAACGATATAATAATGTTAAAATTTAAAGTATCGCCAACGAACCGTGGAAGGAGATCACGGACGAGGGAGTCCACTACTGTTCCACAAATGCAGCCCCGGCACGTGACGGGAATCAGAAGACTTGTTCTGAACAACGCATTTTCTTCAGATTTTTGTTAAATTTAGGGAAGGAAAATGAGCAAGAGAGTGTTTAAATTGAAATTTTAACATGTGGTTATCGAGGGTTAGTTTACATAAGCCAAGGAAAATCTTTGTTGGATAGTTGTAAATAATTTACACTTCTCCAAATGTGGTTACATTATTCTAAAATGGAAATAAAAATACACGTTGTTTTGCAAAGTGTAAATTTTAGAATTGGTAAAACTTATACTATGAGCTTGTAAATATAAATATATTTATTATATGTATATTATAAAATAGTTTTAATTGTAAGGGTATTGTCAGACCTCTACAAATTCACTGTATTATTCCATTTTCTTGATCTGGCTAGTTTCCATACGGAGGCCAGAAATATGTAATTTAGCTTGCTTATGCAAATGAAGCAGTAAAATATACGATTATTTCCTGGTAAATTACAAACATAAAATACTAAGATACTGTTTCCTATTAATCCAACATGTGCAATAGCGAAATAGTACACTGGGTGTTTAGTTTATTACATCACTTCAAACGGCATATTTTTTATCCATATCTGAGAATTTTTTGAGTATAGCAACTACGTTTGAACAAATGTAGTATTTTTATGCGTTCTAAACTCCAACAAGAATAAAATAGGACTATTTAGAAATTTTTGACGGTTTAGATTTTCTTGAGATACTTCAAGTATATCCGTTTATAAGGCATCAATGTAGCCTTGGTACTTAAATAAATAACGAACCCAAATTTTAAGAATGAAAAAGTGATTTATCCCTCAGCATCAATCCTCTTGGCTATATAGAACGTATGCTAAGTTGAATGAGTAAGCTATGGAACACAAAGGCCTTACTCCCGATATCAACTCAGACCACGTTTGAATGGTGCAGTCGGGGGACCGCACTTGGAGTGCTTCTAACCCAAACACTTTATTCAAACTGAAGAGCAACTTTAAATGAAGCTTTTAAAAATGTTGTAATTTTTTGAGCTATTATAAATTTGTTTTGCAGTTCTCTTTTGTCGAATCTTTATGGTTACTTTTTTTACAGGATAATAAGTCAAATACTGTTGAGTTGGGTAAAATGATATGAAGGCCATTCAGATATTTCTGATTTCGAATAAACAAATCTTTAAGACTTGATTATTCGTTGAAGTGTTGTTATATGACACATAGATAAAATTTTAACAATCGATTTTACCTGAGCTCAGACATATGTTAAAAACAATTATTTCAAAATCTTCTACCTAACATGGCCGTTTACGCCATTAAATTATAGATTATAATTCAAATATAAATTTAACATTTTTAAATATAGTACATTTTAAAAACATTTAACATTTTTTTAACATGTAGTTAGTAGTGTGAATGAAGGAATAATGATGCTTGGGGGACCGAGTATTTTATTTTAAACGAGCTTATTCACTCCGCTCACTCGAACCCACGACAAGCTCAATTACCTTTCAAAATGTTTTAATATTCACCTAAAAGTGATATACTTATATTAAAAAAAACTACGTATTTAAAATGTAAAGCATGGATTTTATTTTTTCAGCAAATTGTAAACATTCTTTGGTTTTTATAGTAAATATCATTGAAACAAATGCGTGATTGTTTTATTATTAGTATTTTATCCACCTAGACAACAATAATCATCAGTATAAAGTACAATAAAAAACTAATAAATACATTTATTATAATTACATTTAACCATTCACTAGTTCAGCAAAACCACATATTTTATTGAGCATGTGAAAATAGTAGTTTTTATCATTCTGCACGAAATCAGCCTGTTTTTTGTTCTCTCAATAGTACCAAAACCGATTCTTTTCTGTCCTAGGAATGAAAAATCATCTGGAGAATTTTTTAGGTCCTAGTACTGAAAAGTCAGCTGTTTGCTAAGTATATTATTATTGATTTATTAATGTTGAGGAGCAGAATTTTGAAATTTAAACGTTAGAAAGAGCATTGTTTGTAAATAACAGAAATGTAAACACTGCATATTACTTACTTTGTAAATATAACCTCGAAAATACAACTTAATAGTTAATATTTTTAACGATCAAAAGTCTAATTTTGCACTATGATAAAAAACGTTGTTCGTCACTCGGAGCAAAAGTGTCTTTTTGATGCTTAATCGTTTTTAAAAACTCGGCTGCGCCTCGTTTTTAAAACACGATTGCGCACCAAAAAGACCCACTTTTGCTCCTAGTGATGATAAGTAGGCTACTATTTCATCACTAGGAGCAAAAGTGGGTCTTTTTGTTGCCCAATCGTATTTTAAAAACGAGGCGAAGCCGAGTTTTTAAAAACGATTAAGCATCAAAAAGACACTTTTGCTCCGAGTGATGAACAACGTTTTTTATCATAATGTGAAATGAGACTTTTAGTCATTAAAAATGTTAACTATAAAGTTGTATTTTCAAGGTTATATTTACAAAGTAAGTATTATGCAGTGTTTATATTTCTGTTATTTACAAACAATGCTCTTTATAACGTATGAATTTCAAAATTCTGTTCCTCAACATTAATGAATGAATATTAATATACTTATAAAACAGCTGACTTTTCAGTACTAGGACCTAAAAAATTCTCCAGATGATTTTTCAGTCCTAGGACAAAAAAAGAATAGGTTTTGGTACTATTGAGAGAACAAAAAACAGGCTGATTTCGTGCAGAATGATAAAAATAATTAATTACTTTAATAGTTGAGTCAGCTGCTTTCAACAATCCTTTTGTTTTGATTTTAAATAGCATGAGAGTTAAGAGTTTTATAATTAAGAAAAACTAATGTTAAAGAGTCTTATAATTTGTATTCTAAATTAAAACGAAATAAAAATTTGCTTGAAATAGAGCCTTTTATACACAAACACAGGGTGTCCTGCTTCGAACTTTTTCAGGTTCTTCAGCAAGCCAAAATAAACAAATTTTTATATGTCCTAAAATACATCGTTAAACCGATAGCCACCACTTTGTTTTTACCCTTAATAATTTAAATTAAGTAGTTGTATTACGTACATGTTCTTATACGAGGAGACATAAAGTAACTATTTAACTAAATGATTACTGTACCAATTTTTAAGAAAAACGTTTAAAAACGGCGTACGAAGCAAAGGAATACAAAACCATGTTTTCCCCCGAAACCGCATGGTTTACATTGCCGGCTGCGCTACTAGACCAAATGTGAAAATTGCTAGCACAAAATCAGAAAAGGTAGTTGATATAGATACAGTATAACTATAGATACAGTATAACTCATCCCGCAGCTTATGGGTGATGTCCCAAACGTTTTTATTAGACCGTGCCCCATTACACAGAAACTTCTAGTCACCTGAATTTGTAAATGCTGCATTATTTCGTATTAATGTCTCTAGACTCTGGGATCTCGATCTGATTGCCTTCATCGCAAAGCGTGCAAAAGTGCCAGGACATGGATGTATGCTCTGTTCCATTAACTGTCAAATTCATCTGACTTTTACTACATGAGATTTTGTTTTGTAGGGGTATGTTCAATATAAAGTTTCCCGCTATCCTAAGCCTCAAAAACTGCAAGACAGTTCATAACAGAAACAGTGCAATCCATACTACAAGAAATTATTTGTAGTACACATCTGATGTTTTTATAAACTTTAAAACATTAAAACTTGTTAATGTAACGAATTATTTTGTTCATATTTAATCATTTGATTAATCGTCGTTTACAAATCAATCAACCTTGTCTTTGTACCATAAAAAGTGTACTTTGTACACTCGCCTACGGCTTGATGGGGGCTCCGCCCCCATGCCCCCTTGTTGGTTCCCCCTAATTCATTTGAGTCTCATGCGTTAAAATAATACAGGCCAAAGTTCAAATTTTGTCTTAACAGAGGGTTTAGTCTTAGGGTTAACATCCCTAGTTATAAGTGAAACAAATATGATAATAAACTATGATAATGACTAAACTTTGTTTAAAATTTACCTATGGCTTGTACTATAGGATGACCTAGTTGAAGTTATAATATGTACTAAATTACAGGCATCTAAGGATCTTAATGGTAAATTAAAAACTTAAGGATAGCGCCATTTTTTGTGAAAGAATTTTGAAATTTAGAAATTACGGTTGAAGGGGGTAAGATACAGCAAAATTTCATATGACTGAATTTTCAGAGCGTCTAAAATAAAACGTAACACTGTCAAAATATGTATCGATATTGTAGTATATTTTACAGATTGAAGTAAATTACAAACACTTAACATGAATTTTGATTAAGATTTCGTGTTTTTACGATGGTTTTGGACTTAACTTTGTATGAAATCGGAAAATATCTACTACTATAGGAAGAACTGGTTGAGGTCATAATGTGTACTGAATTTCAATCATCTATGTGCCAGTATGGTAAAAAAGTGTTAAAATATAGCAATTTTTGAGAAAAGATTTCATAATTTTTAAAGAACGCCCATTTTAAGGGTTGAAGGGGATGAGATACGGTAAAGTTTCACAGGTCGTAACTTAATAGTAAAAACACAATTTTTTCGAAAGAATTTAAGAAAATTTAAAGGACACCCCTTTTAAGGGTGAAGGGAGTTGAGTAACGTCAAAACTACACAGGACCAACTTATAGAGCGTCTAATTTCTGACTTTTCCCACAGATTTGAGGTAGGACCTCTCGTTCAAAAGTTACAACAACAAAAATTGCAACCTGCAATGTCGTGGTTTTACAATTATTTTGGACTGAAATTAGATTAAAATTGGCCAATGGCTGCAACTATAGTATGACCTAGTCAAGGTCATAATTATGTACTAAATTTTAGGCGTCCATGTCCAACAATAGTGAATAAAATTATTCAAATAACTCAATTATTTGGAAATGATTGTGGAATTTTGAAAGTACGCCCCTTTTAATGGTGAAGGGGGTGAGATACGAAAAAATGTGAAAGGGCCAAACTTGTTGACCGTCTAAAATATAATACAATAATTGAAAATGTACATCGATATAACAATATATTTACCAGATTTAAGTAAATTACAAACACTATACGTGTAAAAAATGTTAAGGATTTCGTGTTATTACGAGTTTTTTGTTGTGAAAACTTATGTTAAATTAACCAACGAATACTATTATAGTTAAACATATTATCAGTCATAATATGTACTGAATTTCAGACATCCATTTGCCTAATTAGTAAATTGATAATATAAAAATAGCGAAATTTTTGTGAACGAATTTTGAAATTTTGGAATTACGCCCCATTTTTAGAGTAAAGGAGATGAGATACGGAAAAATGTCAAGGTACCAAACTTGTAGACCATCTAAAATAGAGTACAATGACGGAAAAACATTTATCCGTGTAGTACTATATTTACCAGATATAAGTAAAATACAAACACTATACATGTCAAAATTTTAAGGATTTATTGTATTTACGATTTTTTAAGCTAAACTTAGATTGAACTTGGCCAATGAATGGTACTATAGTTTGGTTTATATTGGGTCATAATATTTACAAAATTTAAGACAACTATTTTCCATAATAGTAAATAAAAATAATAAAATAGCGCATTTTTTGGAAAAAAATTTAGAAACTTTGGAAGTTCGCCCCCTTTTAAGGGCGAAGGGGGTGAGATACCGTAAAATGTCATAGGACCTAACTTGAAGAGCATTTGATTCCCAACTGACGATTTTCCCTCAGATTTGAGGTAGGACTTCCCGTTCAAAAGTTATAGCGAAAATAGAAAACCCTTACATATTCAGGTTTCCCATTTCCACCCTTTTTTATTTTTTGGGGGGGTTGAAATGGAAAATTGGTGGATTTTAGATTTTTCCCGGTGGTTTCTGAACAATAGCCTCCTACATGCTAAATTTGAAATTTGTAGCATAATTGGAAGTGGTCAAACATTTTGATTCTTGTGAGTGAGTGAGTTACACATGCGGATGTATAGTTATTTACAGACATATAACAGAAAAGTCGGTGGAATATACATTTACCTTCTGTACCTTAATACAGAGGGTTGCAAGAGTAGAGCTTGGTGGTTTGTCATTCAAGGTTGAAACTGCTGCAATCAGTAGCTGCAACTCAACTATTAATTGACAACCGTAATGTTGTGTTCACCGTTAATCATTGCCGGATCAGGCCATTTCAGGGCGCAGATTGACTGTTCAATAATGGACTATCCATATTGTACTAAAATCAAAACCAAATCAAATTTAATCAAATATCTTTATTGTCATAAGACTATAAATTTTAAACCATTGACAATAAATCACAATTCAAAATAAAATGAAATATACTTAAAACTCTAAAGTGATCTACAGAGATAATTCTACTGCACAAACATGTTAAAAAACTAAAAAGAAAAATCATCATTCAAGAAGTGTCGCACATTTTAGAATTATTTTTTTAGGAACAGCTTTTGAACTTCTGAAAACCAAAGGTCAACCTAATTCCTTCTTTTGTAGGCGAAAAATCTGATTGTAATTGTGCCTCACTATTTTAGGTTGATTCTAAATTTAACTGCATCCGAAACATGTTGATTTAAAAAAATTGTCTTTGTGGTTAGGGATGATAGGTTACGAGAACTATAGCAAGAAATTTGATCTTTGAAGTCAAATTTGATTTTTTTGTTTGCCAAAAAAAGTTAGACAGTTTAAATATACAGACAAGGAAATATAAAGAGATTATTTCCAGAAAACACACACACACACACACACACACACACACACACACACACACACACACACACACACACACACACACACACACACACACACACACACACACACACACACACACACACACACACACACACACACACACACACACACACACACACACACACACACACACACACACACACACACACACACACACACACACACACACACACACACACACACACACACACACACACACACACACACACACACACACACACACACACACACACACACACACACACACACACACACACACACACACACACACACACACACACACACACATACACACACTTCTAACATGTTTTGGACTTCTGAAAACCAAATATCAACCTAAGTGCCTTCTTTTGTAGGCGGTAAATCTGATTGTATCTCACTATTTCAGCACCCCATAAATGGCAACACCATATGTCATATGAGGAAGGATGACACTGATAACTGAAAACATGATAAACTGATATAAGAACTTCTATGCTGGTAAAATAGGTAAGACGACGAAGAACAAAAATACCTCTGCTTAATTTCCTGCACACTTCGTTAATGTGAGATGAAAATTTAAGATCCGAATCCAGAACGTGCCCCGAGAAGTAAATTGCTGGCAAAAATCAATCGCATTGTACTATAAGCTTAGTCCAGGCTCTGAACAGGTTGAGCATGCACTGAAAGTCTAACAAAATTTGACTTTGGTTTATTGTTGAGGACATTAGTAGATGTATAAAACCGATGTTGCCACATTTCCAGAGTGGGCACAACACGGGCGACGCGACCTAGAGGAAGTCGTAGAGGAAACTGTATTGGCTTATGCCATGTTGTATATCATTTTAAAGGTCTTTGAATGTAGATTTGAATGCCACAAACCCGATCTCTAAAGGTCGGATATAACGCGAGTTATTGCATTTTGAAATTTCGGCAAAATGCTTTTTATGCAAAGATTGACTGCCTGCCATTTCTGACTCGAGCGTTCATTTAAGGTCGGCTTTGCGGCATTGATTTCTGTTAAACATAAGCCTAAAGCTCACGTTAAATATTTCACAAAAGATTTCATGGGTTGTCCCAAATCGGGCTGAAAACCATAATGTAATCATAATATTCCGGACAGCAATTGAAGACGGCAAATAAAGACTTAAAAGAGAACCTTTAATTTAATTTTCAGGATCTTTTCAAAGAGGAGATAAATAGAATTGAAATAGATTGGAAAACAATGTCACCAACTCGACCTCAAACGAACGTTTGAGCCAGAAATAGCAGGCAGTCAAACTTTGCATAAAAGCAAATTAACGAAATTTCAAAACGCAATAACTCGCGTTGTTTTCGAACTTTAGAGATTGGGTTTGTGGCATTTGAATCTACATTCAAAGACCTTTAAAATGATATACAACATAACATAGGCCAATTCAGTTCCCTCTACGACTTCCTCTAGGGGGCGTCCCCCGTGTTGTGCCCATACTCTGGAAATGTGGCAACATCGATTTTTTACATCTACTAAATGTTCCCATTAATAATCAAAAGTCAAATTTCGTTAGACTTTTAGTGCATGCTCAACCTGTTCAGAGGACTATACTAGAAAAGTTTGACATAAAATAACTAAAGCAAAATAGTTTGTAATCTAATTTAAATATTGCTTGTACAATTCCTTCATTTTTGATAATTTTGTTTCAGGTCGATGGTTGGAACTCATTTTGTGTGATAGCGAACCTCCAATTGAAAATATCAACATATATAAAGGTATTTTAAATGTTTACATTAACATCATGTTATATTAATATAATAATGTTAATTATCACATCTGTATACACAAATACAGTACAATACAATATAATACAATACAATACATTTGTAAAGGTCCATAACACAAAGGGGTTTTTTTGGTTTCTTCAAGCTGTGCTGTGTGCATACAATAAAACTGGTACTATTTCCATAAAATATACACATTACATACATAGTGTCCAGCTTCAGCCACTAGCCACCATTTTACGTGTTTTTAACACGTAATAATTTTTATTTACGGAACGGGTAGTTGTATTAAGATCATATTTGGCATGTACCTTTATCACACCAATGTTCAAGTGTTTCGATGATGTATGTATATCAAAATAGCGGCCATTTTAAGATTTTAAACTCAAATATCTCAAAAAGGCAAATTTTATCTAAATTTCCCAAAATAAAAAAAAAAGGAGAAAAAGTAAATTAACGAGACAATTAGACTATACCAAGTTTGTAAAGATCTGACAACAAATAACAGGGTTATTGGATTTTTCTGCCAAAGAACATTGATTTTGTATTAGATTTATGCAAATTTAATTATATCTGCAAAATTCTTTTCTTTAATGTCATAATTTTTCAGACACGATATAATTGATTAGATAATTAAATAATTTAATTTGTCAACTCTTTTGTCTCTTGTAAAATTATGATAAAAATTACCTTTTTGAGATTAGAATTTGAATTTAGAAGTTTTAAATGGCCACCATTTTGAAAATAAACAATGGAAGAATATTTTTTTATGAAAATGAGCTTTCGTGTGATAAAGATCATGCCAAATATTAACTCAATACAACTATCCGTTACGGAAATAAGTGTAAAAAACCAAAATGGTGGCTAGCGGCTTAACAAAGCATTTTAAGATATATGTTTACTTGGATTATTTAGTTTGTTTTGGCTTACTTAATAAGCTGAACAATTTGTAAAGGTTGAATCTGGTCATCCTGTATACAGGATAATATACACATTGTTCGATTAAAAAATTACGTTTATAAGTTTATACCAAGTAATCGTTGAGTGTAGTATTTAACCAAATAGAACCACCTCTGGTCTTCCGAGACAAACTTCACATCAGTAACATTGCCTATGGTGTAGGGGAGGGGTTTAATGAGGGTTTGGTAGCTAATAGCTAATAACATCTTATCCAACGTTGGTCTACAGCCCCAGGGATGGGTACAGTCCAGCAATAACCCCACGAAGAGGCTTATGTTTAGTAAGTTTAGATTGATAATAAGCTTGAAACGCATAACGGATGAAATAATCCTCAACAATTTCTCACTGCAGTGAATCCATCTTGGACTTGTAATTTTAAAAAGTCGTAGTAAAAATAATAATAATAAATTATACTTCTATACGTGTTGCTCGAAATCGAGCAATTTATTCTCATATTATGAAGAATTTTGGTTGATGTATTGTTATTGTTAATTTTCCTATATTTGTCTTATAATTGATGAGACTTTTGATGAGGCAATGTTACTTTTAGTTCTAAATCAATGACATCCGACCAATCCAATATTGTGAATATCTATAATCACAAAAACTACACGTATTGACAGCTGTAAATTAACAGATGTTTAAAGTGCTCAACCAAATCCCAATGTTATTTTTATGGTAAATTTTGAGATTTTAATGGTGGATAGCACCTTTATTTTCAGTCCGATTCTCATCAGTTTTTGGTGGAAACAACTACAGACCCTTATCCAACGACACTAATAACTTGAAAATCTGTTGAAAGTTGTAGGCGGAGTTATCTACACAAAAAAACCCTTGGCGTATTAAATAAGTATAGGTTAGAGACCGATTAGCATAGATGATTAGCATAAATGAAGTCATATTTTCAATCATCATGCTTACATGACCCGAAGATAAAATTAAATTGTTCATATTTTCTCATTAACGGTACCGCCGTTCCTTTGGTAACAATAATTTCCAAGAACTGTTAATCGAAGTTTCTACGATGTAGGGAAAAAAACAAAGATTTGTTTGGTACTTTGGTTGAGCACAAATATGCAACAGCTGTAAAGAAATTATGACTAACAATATGGTTTATAAATAAATATCGTCATCCAAATTAGACCAAAAGGAACTTTAGTTGTATTGTAACAAATTATAAGGAATTATAACCAATTGAATGTAATTTTAGTGCTTAACGACGAACTTTTTAACCATTGCTTTCCCCTAAAAAAATGAACCGAAAATTACAGTTTATTCAAAATAAACATTTTACTAACAATAAATTTAGGCTTACTCGGGGTAGAATGGCTAATGTACTGAATAATTATAATAATCATGTCGTTAAAATTAAATTTTGTATAGCAATTGAATGACATTACAAATGAATGGAATAAATATCATTAAATCAATCTAGAGCCTTTACACCAATAATATACAACTTACAAAAAACTAGTTTTTCACCTATGGTGTCAGCAATTATCAGTGTTCAGTGGTACCGGTTTCGAATCACTTATGTTTCATCAATTGCCACTATCTTCTTACATTAAAATTGGAGCGCATATTTATGGAAAGAGTATTTAACTTTATGAACATTTTAGGCCACACAAAAATAGAATGTTTAACGATAAGGGTAAAGTTTCAGAGAAGGTTACGTTTAAATTATTTAGTGATTTAGGTTTAATGGGGACGAACAGCTGGTAGCATAGTAGTTGACCAATGAGTCACCTGGGGGATTCAACTGAATTTTTAAAATAATTAATAGCGCTATACGACCTTCAACGTGCAAGGGAGTACGGTAACAGTGCGGTTACTTGTCAAAATGTATTAGTGTTTTTTGTACTTTTTCGTCTGTATGTGTTTAAACAGTTTTACCCAACGACAAGTGCAGAAATGTGCTCTCCAATTTTAATGTAAATCAAGAAGATAGTGGCAGATGATGAACTGTATATATGAGGTTCGAAACTGTTACCACTGTGTACTGATAGTTGCTGACACCATAGGCTACAAACCAGTTTTTGGTAAGTTGTAATAAATATCAATTCTATAACAGAATAGGCGATTAATTTCGTAATATACCTAAACGTAGTCGGTTCACTTAATACAAAATAAAATAAAATCAGAAAGCTACTTTAAGAGTTTTAAGAATAAACTATAGTACAAAAAGTTGCTCGAAATCAAGCAATTTATTTTGATACAATACAAATGTTACTTTTAGTCCTAAATCAATGGCATCCGACCAATCCAATATTGTGAATATCTGTAATCATAAAAAAACTAAACGTATTTACACCTGAACATTAACAGATGTCAAAAAGTGCTTTATTCAATCTAAATGTTATTTTGAGATTTCAATGGTGGCCTTTATTTTCAGTCCAATTCTCATCAGTTTTTGGCGGAAACAGCTGCAGACCAAACCCTATATAACGACACTAAAAACTTGAAAATCCGTTGAAAATTGTAGGAGTTCTCTACACAAAAAAAACCCCTTAGCGTATTAAATAAGTATATATCTTTTAAATTTACAGCCTACAAATTAAAATATTAGTTGATGATAAACAATTATATGGTGTATAATTTTTTGGAACATAACGATAACCAACTTGGTTTCTTCCCTCTGTATTTTTCTTCCGTAACGTTGTTATGAGAGACAAGCCAGAGCCCATTATTGTAATTACTGTAGCTTGTTATTTTTAACCGCCAACCTCTGCCTTTATTTGCCTGAAAAATAAAGTTCTCTCTGTAAACCTACAAATATTTACTGAAGAGTAATGACTTACTTGTTTTGATGCTAAATATTGAGAAACACTTAAAAAATGCATTCCTATAATTTTTTATTATTGTCATAAGTTTTATTTTTTAAGATACATTTTTATGCTTACAGTAAAATTTAATCAGACACATTATTTAAAAAATTTGCGGCTGTGATCAAAAATCAATTACTTTCATAGTCATTCATTCATGTAAGTTAAAAAAAAAAAAAACTCAAAACAAAATGTTTTCAATAAAGACGTCTTTTTTACGTTGATTCATCAGTTTCAGAAAATAATTATTTTATATCACCATACACTTTAAAATATAGAAAAGTAGGCCAATAGAACAAAGGGTCAAGGTTAAGTATTAAAATGAGCCAGGTGATTATTATATTTGTTATTTATATATACGTTAAATCCATTAGTTAGCCTAACTTAGAATCACAGGATCTATTAACCCCGATCTTGCATTATTATACAAGCATAAAACAATCTCTTATCATAAAAACATTCGTTTAAAAATTTTATTATGAACCTGAAACGATATATCTACGTTAGTGAACCTAAACATACCGGATGTTCTAAAATAGTTCAAAACTTCGTTTGGCTTTAAATACTTAAATATGATAAATTGCTAATGTAATGTGAACTACATTTTGCGCTATTTTTATATCTACCCCTCACCCTCAAATAAAGTTTTCTTATCTTAATAAAGTTGTATATTAGTTTTAGTTTCTTTTTTGCTAACATAACAAAATTCTAGAAACCGTTATTTGGTGGTGAGGATTTTATAAAAAAAACCTTTAGAGACGATATTTGGTACTTTTGTGAACCTCCTATTTATAAATGAAGTTTCTCTTCAATATTACAAAATTTTTAACCATTACAAATTTTCCATAGTAGTTATAATTTTGGTTTTTTGCACTTATTTCAGCCTGAAAACACAATATAAGCTGTGCTTGATGTAAAGCAATCCAAATATAATTTTTGAGCACATTTTACAATGTATGTTGCATGTAAATATAATATAGCCTAAATAAATGTATGTATAAAAATGAGAAGGTTAATATTAATAACATTTACATCAAATCCAATTACTTTAATTTCATTGCATAGAGAAAAGTCAATAGTCGTTCTCTTTAAAAGTTATGTTAAGCATAGCATTAAAGACCTCCTTGTATTTTATCGTACTTTGAACATATCACACGTAATTTGAAAGTAAAAGTACGTTTGAATGTAACAAGCGATTGCTCAGCTACAAAAGCCTCTGAAGCTTGATTGTTATCAACAAAAAGTGACGCTGATGAATTAAACACCAGAAGTTAGGTCTATTAGTTGAAATAACACAAGTCCAATTACATTTAAGCACGCCCCTACGCCATGGACTTTGTAATGACAACTGTATGGGGCTCGGTGATACGACGAAGTATGATTGGAGCGGTACGAAATTAGCCTTGTCAATTGGGCTGGGCTGCAGAAGTGCAGTTTCATCGTGGTCTCCAGATATATTTAGGAAAATTATTAATATTCACAATATAAGTATTTACATTCACATTTAATTTCGGTTCTTAACAGCTTTTTTGGATTGGATAATAAAAACGTTCCTAATCAACGAGAAAATAAATCGGTTTAGTGCTTACTTTCAATTATTACTTTAACCTAGTTAAATTATACTTGGTATATCAAGAATATCCTGGATATAAAATTGGAAAAGTAGTATATAAAAAGCTTTGTTAGACTCTTGTTATAGAATTAAAAACTCCCAAAATTTCTTGTAAATAATTGTAATAATTTGGTTTGGATAATAATTTTTTTGGAAATAACAAATAAAACTCAAAGCGTTGGGTTGAATTGAAAATAAACAAATATATAGCTCTTGATTAAAAATGTGAATTTGCTGTGTTCACTGGTGAATGTTATACAATGCAGTTGTGTACCCGCTGTTAGAATAGAACAATTTAAATTTTGATAAAGATTGAAAAAGAAACTTCATTCATATACTTGTTTCTCTTAAAACCTTTTTATTGCAGTTCGTTTCTCGGTAACAGGAGGACTTTGGTGCAATTCTGAAGCTTTAGAACCCAGCAATTCACTTTGTTTTCTGTTTGAAAAGGTTTGAACACGTCTCCCTGTACCGTGAAACGGTAAATTTGTTGTCTATGGAAGCAGTTTGCAATATGTTGACATGCCGCAAGACACATAGGGTTTTGACATTACGTGAGTCCAACTGTCTTTAAGAGAATCTGAGAACTCAGTGAGTAGTTTATCAGTGGGAACTCTCTCTGATGAGGTTTCACAGCGGTAGGGCTCTCCATGCTTGGAGGCATTTTTGACCTAGAAAGAGTTTTTCTCCTTTTAGCTATCAGTTGTACAACAAGCTACCTGATAACCTAATGAAATCTATCTTTTAGTTTTCAGTTCTAAAAAAGTTGCTTAAAACTGTTAAGAGATAAGTTGATTTAATTAAGTATATACCATATATAACCAAATTAGTTATTTGTGTATCATGTTGACGATAGTTTTTCTAAAAAGCTAGTGTAGCCTATCATAACAACTCTGTAAAATAAAGGTAATCTTATTTATTAATTATAAAACTTAATAGCCCGTTTTAAATTACACTATAGCAAAAGTGAATTGAAACAAAAAACAAAGACTCGGTCAACCTGATACTTTTATGTATACACGTACCATTGTTAACCAACACTAAATGAAATTACCTTCTTAAGACAAGCTTTTTCGTTTTGAAGAATTCAAGAAATAACTCTTGTCTGTTATTTTACGTAATTATATCAGTTTATATATATATTTATTTATTTAGAAGAAAAGTACATGCTCATATTACTTTAAAAATAACTAGGTAATGAGATTTGAATTTAAAATGTTTAGAATTAAATTGGTAAACTGAAAGTAAGAAGCCAATATTATGTTGTGAAGGAAGTTGGCCTTTATTTGTGGACTTGTGGACACATTGGCTTCATAAGACCTAGAACTTTAACGTTTTGGGTTGAGGTGGACAGACTTGTAAGTCTTACGTTGGAAATTCTCGGACCTAATTTATTTTAGTAAATGTTTTTTTTAAATAATTAAATATTTTAGCTTACTCATAAAAATGAAAATTTTATTAAGTGGTTTATTTGATCACTTAAACTCTCTATTTTCTCCAAACTAAATCAATAAAGATTTTTTTTGTAAATTATTTATAATGAATGACATAAAATCTCCTGTACTCTTGTATGCATCAACATGTCAAATTTAAAAAAAAACCGTGTAAAAATAATACAAATTTTTAATTCATATAGGAATTAGTCGGGTTCAAATGTTTAATTTTAATTTTAAAAAGGTATAACTTTTGTCTTGTCACTTTACTGTATTCTTCTTTTGTAAGATAATTTACGATGGGCAAGCCAGGGTCCATTATTTGATACCATATAGCTTGTTGTTTTAACACACATTTTATTCATAGTAAAAAATTCATATCACTCATCCTATAGTTGCAAACTATTTCTAAAATGGTATTATTATTTCTCTAACATAGTAAAATACTAACACTATCATAAGTTAATTTGTTTTATACATATAATTTTTTTTTTGAGTTTTGAATAATTAAACACAATGTTATGAGCTTTCTTTATAATTTCTAGTGCTTTTAGTGGATGTTGAAAATTATAATTTTGGACATAATCTGTTGTTTAGTTTAAGCGCATATTATACTAAAGGGCAACTAATAAATATTCTTAATGATATAATCTTATAATTTATACCGATTAGCTCTGAAGATCAATATAGAAGTAAAGTTATCATTATAATACTTCAAGAGATGTAATGAATCTCAATATTCTAATTATTAGAACATTTTATATCACAGTTTTCGCGTATACAACTAGTTTCTCTCATTATTCCATATTATACTTCCTATACATTTTTTTCTGTTGTATCAAAATTTTAAAACCAGTTGATGTAACAAATATTACTGTTTGCCGAATATTAAGTGGAAAATTACTTTAGTAAGTTTTTTTTTTAGACAAGAGAAAATCAATTCATTGTCAAATCAGATTATGCTAAAGCCAGGCAGATAAAATGTAATTATTTTATATGATACTTGTATTTGTACGTTAGAACAGTCATATGCCAGAACACACATCCGTCAGAACGAGACCGATCGTGAAGGCAACTGTATACGCTCTGTGATATGCTCATGTGTGATTAGAGCGCCGGCACCGGCGGTGCAAAATTAGCCTCGTCAATTAGTGCTGGGTTGCGGGATTGAAGTTCCATCATAGACACTGAACAGCGGAGAGGAAGCGGGTTGTAATTGTAGGAAAATATAATTCTTTTGATAACTTAAGAAAATTGTTGAATCATTTTGGACCGTGGTTGGCAGACTCGACAGTACCAACTCGTTCAGTTGGCTACAAATAGTTAATGGATATAGCTTGGAAGTAAATTTAGTCCATGAATATAATTTTGTTGCATCAACAAAAGGCTTGCAATAACAAAGAAATGCACATTAAATTGTAGAACAGTGCAGTAGAAAAATGTGGCAAAAAAGACAGCTCACTACTTAATTATTGATAATTTATAATATTGGGTTTTGAGACAAACCAAGCAGTATTGTAAACAAATTTTGATATTGAATGTAAGATTTGACTTTACAACTCTAAGTTTCGGCAGATAGGCCTAATCGGTTCTGAGATTATAACAGTGGTTAAAACACCATACAGTATTTGTTTGATAGTGAATGAAAAAGTTTGTGAATTATGTTTCATATTCTCTTTAGATTAAATTCACATATTTTTTTCTCGGTTTGTTCATGAATTTTATTTCTGTGTATCAAAGTATATAGGACACAACCAATGTGACTTTTTGTTATATTTTTAATAAATAACCATTTTACATTCCCCACATCTCAATATGTTTTAACAATTGATATAGATTTGATACAAATTAATTAAAATCAATTTTGCAATTAAACAATAATTAATCCTAGCAGTAGCCAAATTTCGTAAAAAGCATTTTTATTGTAAACATTTTTTGCGTCCCATAGGTTCTCTATTTACCCCCATGTGTCCTGTCAGTGAAACATTTCAATTAGAAACGGAAAGTGTTGTTAATGGACTGTTCTATATTTCAGTTGCAACTATGTTTCACTCAGTGTGTCCACTTTTCATTAATCAAGTGGTTTGAAAAAAATTTTAATTATATTGATAAATTGAATTAGAGTAATTACGGGACCAAAGTAATTAAAAATATTTCATTGAAAAACTTAATTCATTGTGGTCGATCAAACCATTTATGTTCTACACTGGAGAAACTTGATTTATTAAGCAGTTTTTGAATTAAAGACATTTAAGAAAACCTCCCATAGGAACATTACAGTAAATAAATGTAAAATAAACTAATTGGACTTTTTTCTTTGTTAAGTAACATCACTATTGTATTTCATGTTTACCAGACCTGGAAATTATCATGAGACATTGTTATCTCATCTATTCCCTTCCTTTTCAATGATATATATATATATATTCATCGTATGGCTAATTTAGCCAGCCACCAGGTTTTAAGAATAGGAAAATAAATTCTGCGGTGCAGAGCACCTGAGTAAAGACTATGTAAAAAGATAAAAGCTAAAATAAAAATTAGATCTCTCTTTATAGAGCGAACACAGTATAATTTCTTTAATTGGCCCTGGAAAGGGCCATTTGCATTATGTCTGTCAGCTGGCATAGCTTAGAGATCACGTGGGTGATAGTTCAGCTGCCAAAGTTGTTGTTCGTTTAGCACCACCCGGTGAGTACGTGCAGCTTTAATGGAATGCTGCGGACGCGAACAACATAACCCCCCCCCCCCTTTCAATGATGCATTCTCCTATATGCTTCTCCCTCTGCTTCTCTTCATTGGCGACAGAGTGCGGTACTCTTGCAGTCGTGTGATAGTCTTGTAGTCGTGCGATAGTCTTGCAGTCGTGCGGTAGTCTTGCAGTCTTGCGGTAGTCTTGCAGTCGTGAGGTAGTCTTGCAGTCGTGCGGTAGTCTTGCAGTCGTGCGGTAGTCTTGCAGTCGTGCGATAGTCTTGTAGTCGTGCGATAGTCTTGCAGTCGTGCGGTAGTCTTGCAGTCTTGCGGTAGTCTTGCAGTCGTGAGGTAGTCTTGCAGTTTGAGGTAGTCTTGCAGTCGTGCGGTTGTCTTTCAGTCGTGAGGTAGTCTTGCAGTCGTGAGGTAGTCTTGCAGTCGTGCGGTAGTCTTGCAGTCGTGAGGTAGTCTTGTAGTCGTGCGGTTGTCTTGCAGTCGTGCGATAGTCTTGCAGTCGTGCGGTAGTCTTGCAGTCTTGCGGTAGTCTTGCAGTCGTGAGGTAGTCTTGCAGTCGTGAGGTAGTCTTGCAGTCGTGCGGTAGTCTTGCAGTCGTGAGGTAGTCTTGTAGTCGTGCGGTTGTCTTGCAGTCGTGCGGTAGTCTTGCAGTCGTGAGGTAGTCTTGCAGTGTGAGGTAGTCTTGCAGTCGTGCGGTGGTCTTGCAGTCGTGCGGTAGTCTTGCAGTCGTGCGGTAGTCTTGCAGTCGTGAGGTAGTCTTGCAGTCGTGAGGTAGTCTTGCAGTCGTGCGGTAGTCTTGCAGTCGTGAGGTAGTCTTGTAGTCGTGCGGTAGTCTTGCAGACGTGAGGTAGTCTTGCAGTCGTGAGGTAGTCTTGCAGTCGTGAGGTAGTCTTGCAGTCGTGCGGTAGTCTTGCAGTCGTGCGGTAGTCTTGCAGTCGTGCGGTAGTCTTGCAGTCGTGCGCCCTTATGAACGGTCCACTTATGGGAGTGAGGAGAAGGAACATAAGGGGGAAACACCGAGGGGCTGGTGTAATAATGCACTTGGATAACCTTTGAAGGGCAGAGACTCGAGTAGGGAGCACGGACACAATACGAACAGCGTGCTGTCATTCTGTTGTTTAAAACCCGTATTTAAAATACTGTACCGTGAAACAAAAAGAATGTGGCGATAAACAACGTGTTGTTATAGTTAATAGTTAATTAGTAATTAGTTAATAGTAAAATAGTTAATTTTAATTTTTTTTTTTTTTAACTTATTCGGGCACACATTCGTTATAAAGTGAGTTTTACTTTCAGAATAGTAATGGAAAACAGTTCCATTTGCCAAATTCTTATTACCTATTTCTTTAAATACACTTTCGGACGAGTGATGGTGTTGAATTACCTCTGTTCGTTACAAGCTAATTAATTATATGAATTTGTAGCATTATTTCCTGCCTGACCAGCATAATCCCTTATGAGATTGATCACCTCATAGAATTATCGTAGTTGAAGTGCTAGCCTTCAATGTTGGGATACCAAAATCATGGAGGAAATGTGTTGCAATTGCCTACCCACCCTTTTCAGGCTTTATGGAAATCCTACAATCTGCATATAATTAGCAATAAATATTTCTAGTGTCCAAAAACTACCGTTAACGTAATTTTAATATCCACTGATGGCTATAACAATATAATTTAAAGAGAAATAAAAAAAAAATAATAATAATTAAATAATTACAAGAACACCACAGTACATTCAACATTTAATGGCTGGTCAGCTGATTGAGTTAGAAAGTGAAAGTGCCTCAGCGGTTGGATCGCCAAGTAGCAGCGCCCAGGTTTTAACTTGCCGGCTGATAAGAAGGTTCCAGTGCCTACTGTAACTATTGGAATAATGAGTTGTCGGTGACCAGACTTTGTGGGAGAAAGAAGACAACCCTCTTCACTGCGGTGGACCCCTATTAATATTCCTTGGAATAAAATTATTAGAGGGTTTCTTGGCCCCTGTATCTGAAACCTGGTCCTTGGCTGATGTTAACTACGGACAGACCTACTGAGACCCTGTTGGCACCTTCTGTGGCTACTGCTGGGTGCATATACTGGACATCCTCGAGATCTCATCTCGGTGTTGAGACGGTACCGTACACACGTTTCGGTTTGCGCGATCTCGCGACTTTCTGTGAGCTCGGAACTTCACTTTGGTGAGTGACTTTAACTTTTGAGTGCCTTTGTTGAATATTTGGAGTCTGCGGATTGATACTGGACTATCTCTGGACCGCCGGCTTTGCCCGGAATTCATCATAGAATTCTGCTATCTGCGACCTCAGCAGAAATATATATAAGTTACCGTATTTGATGTGTCATATTTATGTTCTATGTACAGGTTATAGTGTTAAGTATTGTATGTGTCCTTTATCTTTAAATTTTGGTGGCCACCCCAGGAACTAATAAGATATCTAAGTGAGCAGCTGTTCTTATCATTACCTAAAATTTTTTGATTATCAAATTTATGGTTGATGAGCTATGTTCTAGTTGTCATAATCATGTTCAATTTTGTTGCCCTTTGGCAGTGGTAGAATAAAATAATTTTTGCTTTATATTTGGTGGTTAAATTAGTTATTCCTATCTGGGTCACACCCGATAAGCTAGTAAATATTTTTTATTGTGAAAAAAAAGAAAATCAAATCAGATTTTTAAATTAAAGTAATTTAGAAAATTTTCACAAACATTTGAATTCAAGTCATAGCACCTGGTGCCTTGGTTATATAGTTCAAGTAAGAAATAATTTACAGTGATTTTTTTCTGTTAACTTTTGAAACCAACTGAGTTATCATATCTTTGCCTGACTTGATTCAATAAATACAACTATTTCCTTTCTTTACAACCAGGTCAGAGTGATTGAATATTGTTGCAATTAATTAATATAATTAAATTCATATTCACATAGCTAATTTTCATGATTTTTGTGATATACGGCAATTCGACTTAGAATTTTGGTCCCTTACACCTGCTTACTACTGTGGAGCCCTCAACTTGGAGAAGACAGATTCCTTGTTACTGCCCTTCAAGTACTTCCAGAACAAGGTGGCGCCCTGAAATAAATATTGCATTTTTGCTATCGTTGACTGGTGTTTCACAGCTGAGCAGGAGTCACACCCTACCCACCCCCTGTCACCCCTGAGCTAGCACAAAAATTGTAACAGCTGAAATAAAATTGTTACAAATGGCACCCTGAACGTGGGGCCTGTGTTCCTGCTGATCAAATAATATATTTTTAAGTTTTATTGAGATTTATTGAGATATCTGCCTAGATATTATAGTTGGAAATTACATTTACCATTTTCTTGTTGGCCATTGAAGAATATTTTAAAAAAATATTTAGAGCAACTTTAAATTGATTATCTGATTTATTGTAAATATGTTGCATTGAAGTGTGGGAATATTTGATTATTTTCATGTGTTATGGATATTGTTGGACTTTGAGAATTCAAGTGGCATACTAGTATAAGTTGATGATCTTTTTGTTCCATTGTTTGATTTGATTTATTACATTCAACATGGGGTCTTACCACTTGCGTAAATCGGAGCTTCAATATGAGCTGAAAATTAGAGGTCTTCCCACAGAAGGTCCTATGGGAGAGTTGAGAAAACAATTTAGTCAGTGCCTTGCATCAAATATTCCGGTGGATGAGTCAACTGTAAATAGTTTGGATGTCGAGACAGAGTTGGAGGATTGTGAGGCTACATTTTCTGACTTATCTCCCTATGTTGAGGATTACAGTGGAAATTATAAAGATAATGAATTTCAGCGGCTTTCTACCAGACTACGCTACTTGTACAGTCGCATTGAGAGAATTCCGATGGCTGCTTCCGTTGACTTGGAGGATGAACAACGCAAATCAGAACTTTTAACGAAAACCAAGGCTATGTTGGATTCATTTACCAAAAGTCTCCAGGTTAATTCAAATACTGTTCCTGACCAACAACAGTCATCTACATCGGAGAAGAAAACTGTGACCCTTTCAGAAAATGTAACGAGCAATGAAACCACTGTTGCGCCTGATCTTATGTTGTTTACTGACAGTAACGTCCTACCTAGTCTGCTTGGGAAAACCACTGTGAATACTGGAACTGCCCAGTTCCACCAGAGCACTGCACCCTCATCCGCAAAAGATACTTTACCAGAGTTTTCTCATTTGAGTAGTGCTCCTCGAAGTAAATCAATTCCTGTTTATAAATGGGGCCTCAAATTTGATAATTCTTCCGGCCAGAGCATTGGTGCATTCTTAGAGAGAGTTGAAGAGTTGCGTAGGGCAAGAGGACTTACACATAGTGAGCTCTATGATTCTGCAGTGGACTTATTTGCTGGCTCCGCTTTAATTTGGTATCGGTCAACGCTGGGAAGGATCACTTCATGGGATGATCTCTGCAAGGAGATGCGAATTGTATTTCAAGCGCCCGATTACGATTTTAGGTTACAACAAGAGATTTTCAACAGAGTCCAAGGTGACCATGAACCTATTGACCTGTTTATTGCAGCAGTAGAAGGACTTTACTCCCGATTGGCTACAAGTGTTCCTGAATCAACTAGGCTTAAACAAATAATGCACAATCTTCACCCGAATCTTCAGGACCGACTGGCTTTATTTGAAATAACCACTTTGGAAGAACTTAGGCAGTTTGGAAGAAAAGCTGAAATGGGTCGCTTGAGATCTCTTAGTCGGCCAATTGCGTCTCAAAATCAAACTTTGGAGCCAGACCTGGCGTATCCTGAGAATCAACGAAGGCGATCTTATCCTGTGGGAAAAGTTGCGAGTGCCCAAGTCAGAGATGTCTATTCACGATCTTTAACCTGCTGGAATTGTGGAGAGCGTGGCCATAGGTTTTCTTCATGTCGCCAGGAGCGCAAGCGCTTTTGTTATGGCTGTGGCGCTGCGGATACTCTTAAAGCAAATTGTCTTCGCTGCAATCCAAAAAACGGGCCAGGCAGGGAGCCAGCTGCCACAAAGTAGTTGACTCCCAAGCAACGACCATTAGTAATGACCAAAGTCCAACCAACCAACCAACGAACTTAAGTAATTCAGATGTTAAGGAGTTGACCTGTGTTCCTGTGTCTTATGTATTTGATAAATGTGATAATGACCCAAGACCATACCTTACAGTCCGAGTTTTTGGAAAACCGATGAAAGCACTCTTAGATTCTGGAGCTTCGCAGACAATTTTAGGCAAGGAAGGCTTATGGATTTTAGACGAATTTCCAGCAAAGCTTCATGATAATATTGGGACATATGTGGAAACAGCTGATGCCAAACGACACAAGGTGGATGGATTTGTCAATCTCCCAATAACTTTGCAGGGAAGGACTGAAAGTTTGAATGTGTTAGTTGTTTCTTCGTTGCCGCATAAACTGATCCTTGGGATTGATTTTTGGGATTGTATGCACATCGTAGCAGATGTACATCACCGTCAGTGGGATTTTGCCCCGAAACAATCTAGAACTTTTTGCTATGCAGTTGAGGGGATTAAATCCGAAGAACATTTAACACCTGAAGAAAAGAAAAAACTTCATGATTTGGTTGAACAGCATTTCAAGGATGAACCTACCACTCTTGGACGGACAGATAAAGTGAAACATTTCATCGATACAGGGGATGCCCGTGCTATTAAGCAAAGATATTATCCCATATCTCCCGCTAGGCAAAAGATGGTGGACGAGGAGCTTGATAAAATGCTTCAACTTGGAGTCATTGAGCCTTCACATAGCGAATGGTCATCGCCCATCCTACTCATAGATAAGCCCGATGGTACTAAGCGATTTTGCGTAGACTTTCGCAAGGTGAACCAAGTCACCAAGAAGGACGCCTATCCCCTTCCTCATGTTACCAGTATCTTGGATCGTCTTCGAGATGCGAAGTATCTTTCCAGCTTGGACATTAAAAGCGCCTACTGGCAAATCCCTTTGGATCCGGCTAGTAAGGAGAAAACGGCATTCACAATCCCAGGGCGAGGCCTCTTCCAATTCGTAACTATGCCTTTTGGCTTAAATAACGCTCCAGCCACGTGGCAGCGCTTCGTTGATAATGTTTTAGGGCCAGATTTAGAACCCAACGTCTTCGTCTACCTTGACGATGTGATAGTTGTTACTTCAGACTTTCAGAAACACTTGGAGGTTCTTTCAGAAATTTTCCATAGAATCAAGGAGGCTAAATTGACGTTGAACCGGGAAAAATGCAAATTTTGCATTCCTGAATTAAGGTACTTAGGATACATGGTTAGTGAAAGGGGCTTGCGTGTCGACCCTGAAAAAGTCAAAGCTATTGTAGACATCCCAGTCCCACGAAATCAGAAGGAAGTGAGACGCTTCTGCGGAACTGCATCTTGGTATAGGCGTTTCATCCAAGATTTCGCCACACGACTATATCCTTTGACATCCTTATTCAAGAAAAGAAAATCTTTTGAATGGACTCCAGAGGCACAAGAGGCTTTCCAGGATATAAAATCTTGTCTAGTTACTGCACCGATCCTGTCGTGCCCCGATTTTTCAAAGCCTTTCACCATATCCTGTGATGCTTCGGGTGTCGGGTTGGGAGCTGTTTTGAGCCAAAATGATGAGAGAGGTGAAGTAGTCATTGCATATGGTAGTCGGACACTTACCAAGCAGGAGCAGAAGTATTCCGCGACTGAGCGGGAATGCTTAGCAGTCATTTGGGCAGTGGAGCGATTTAGGCCCTACATTGAAGGCACGAGATTTACAGTGATAACGGACCATCACAGTTTATTGTGGTTGAACAATTTGAAGGACCCCCAGGGTCGCTTAGCCAGATGGGCGCTCCGTTTGCAACCCTATGATTTCCAGCTAGTTCACAGGAAAGGAAAAGAAAATGTTGTTCCTGATCTTTTATCACGCTCTATGATCACTGAAGATGAGAATACCGCACCGTGTGCTTTGGTTATGCCAGAAGAAATTAAGGACAAGTGGTACCTCAATATGGTTCAAAAGGTTCAGGAAGATGGTGCAAACTACCCACAGTGGCGTGTCAAGGACAACCAGCTTTGGAAAAGGATTGATGACCAGGCAACCGCTTTAATGGAAGAATCTACTTGGAGGATAGTTTTGCCTAAGGATCTTCGGAGACAAGCTATGGAGGAGTGTCATGACGCACCCACTTCAGGACACCAAGGAGTTGCAAAAACTTATCAAAGGATGCAAATGAAGTACCACTGGCCAAAAATGCGGAAAGATATAGCTACTTACATTTCTAAATGCAAGATTTGTCAAAGTGTGAAGTATAATAACCAAAAACCGTCTGGGTTGATGGGAGAATATCGAGGG
This sequence comes from Neoaliturus tenellus, assembly GCA_030545055.2. Taxonomy (NCBI): domain Eukaryota; kingdom Metazoa; phylum Arthropoda; class Insecta; order Hemiptera; family Cicadellidae; genus Neoaliturus; species Neoaliturus tenellus. The sequence continues at coordinate 181,021,662 of CM061533.1, read as the reverse complement.
GTGTCAGAACCTTTTCAGATGATCTCTGCTGACTTAATGGGGCCTTTCCCTCGTTCACTTAAAGGGAATAAATACCTTCTTGTCATTTCTTGTACCTTCTCTAAATTTACTTTGCTGAAGCCTTTGCGAGCAGCGACTGCCAGTGCAGTAGCTCGACATCTCGAAGAGGACGTGTTTATGGTATTTGGTGTGCCAAGATATCTTATTTGTGATAATGGCTCAGAATTTATTGGCAGACCTGTAAAGAACCTTGCTGAACAGTACAAGGTAAAAATACTGTTTAATGCTAGCCGTCACCCGCAGGCCAACCCTACAGAGAGGACGAACAAAACTGTAATCACTATGATTCGTGCTTACGTAGGTGACCATCATCGAAAGTGGGACCAGAACCTGGCTCAGTTGGGATTTGCCTTGAGATCTTCAGTCCACGAGTCAACTGGGTTCACCCCAAATCTTCTCAACTTTGGACGTGAATTATCTGTTACTGGCACAGGATATGATATGCTTCAATCAGAGGACGTCTTGCCTCCAATTGAAGACTGTAAACCACACAGTAACAAACTAAAGGAACTTAAGGAGATATTCAAAGAAGTATCGGATAGGTTGAAAGAAGCTCACCAAAGTAATGCTCGCCGCTACAACCTAAGGAGGAGACCGCAGGAGTTCAAGGTCAACAGTTTGGTCTGGAAAAAGAACTTTGTTCAATCTGATGCCGCCAACTTTTATTCAGCCAAGCTGGCACCAAGGTTCGTGGGACCATTTGTTGTCAAACAGAAGATTTCACCTTTGATCTACCACCTCCAAGACATGGATGGAAAGTCTATCGGTAACTGGCATGTAGCTGACCTGAAGCCCTACAGCTGCGAAATATAGAAAATTTGGGAAATTTTCTTCTGGTAAGGGGGTGTTTGTAGCATTATTTCCTGCCTGACCAGCATAATCCCTTATGAGATTGATCACCTCATAGAATTATCGTAGTTGAAGTGCTAGCCTTCAATGTTGGGATACCAAAATCATGGAGGAAATGTGTTGCAATTGCCTACCCACCCTTTTCAGGCTTTATGGAAATCCTACAATCTGCATATAATTAGCAATAAATATTTCTAGTGTCCAAAAACTACCGTTAACGTAATTTTAATATCCACTGATGGCTATAACAATATAATTTAAAGAGAAATAAAAAATAATAATAATAATTAAATAATTACAAGAACACCACAGTACATTCAACATTTAATGGCTGGTCAGCTGATTGAGTTAGAAAGTGAAAGTGCCTCAGCGGTTGGATCGCCAAGTAGCAGCGCCCAGGTTTTAACTTGCCGGCTGATAAGAAGGTTCCAGTGCCTACTGTAACTATTGGAATAATGAGTTGTCGGTGACCAGACTTTGTGGGAGAAAGAAGACAACCCTCTTCACTGCGGTGGACCCCTATTAATATTCCTTGGAATAAAATTATTAGAGGGTTTCTTGGCCCCTGTATCTGAAACCTGGTCCTTGGCTGATGTTAACTACGGACAGACCTACTGAGACCCTGTTGGCACCTTCTGTGGCTACTGCTGGGTGCATATACTGGACATCCTCGAGATCTCATCTCGGTGTTGAGACGGTACCGTACACACGTTTCGGTTTGCGCGATCTCGCGACTTTCTGTGAGCTCGGAACTTCACTTTGGTGAGTGACTTTAACTTTTGAGTGCCTTTGTTGAATATTTGGAGTCTGCGGATTGATACTGGACTATCTCTGGACCGCCGGCTTCGCCCGGAATTCATCATAGAATTCTGCTATCTGCGACCTCAGCAGAAATATATATAAGTTACCGTATTTGATGTGTCATATTTATGTTCTATGTACAGGTTATAGTGTTAAGTATTGTATGTGTCCTTTATCTTTAAATTTTGGTGGCCACCCCAGGAACTAATAAGATATCTAAGTGAGCAGCTGTTCTTATCATTACCTAAAATTTTTGATTATCAAATTTATGGTTGATGAGCTATGTTCTAGTTGTCATAATCATGTTCAATTTTGTTGCCCTTTGGCAGTGGTAGAATAAAATAATTTTTGCTTTATATTTGGTGGTTAAATTAGTTATTCCTATCTGGGTCACACCCGATAAGCTAGTAAATATTTTTTATTGTGAAAAAAAAAGAAAATCAAATCAGATTTTTAAATTAAAGTAATTTAGAAAATTTTCACAAACATTTGAATTCAAGTCATAGCACCTGGTGCCTTGGTTATATAGTTCAAGTAAGAAATAATTTACAGTGATTTTTTCTGTTAACTTTTGAAACCAACTGAGTTATCATATCTTTGCCTGACTTGATTCAATAAATACAACTATTTCCTTTCTTTACAACCAGGTCAGAGTGATTGAATATTGTTGCAATTAATTAATATAATTAAATTCATATTCACATAGCTAATTTTCATGATTTTTGTGATATACGGCAATTCGACTTAGAATTTTGGTCCCTTACACCTGCTTACTACTGTGGAGCCCTCAACTTGGAGAAGACAGATTCCTTGTTACTGCCCTTCAAGTACTTCCAGAACAAGGTGGCGCCCTGAAATAAATATTGCATTTTTGCTATCGTTGACTGGTGTTTCACAGCTGAGCAGGAGTCACACCCTACCCACCCCCTGTCACCCCTGAGCTAGCACAAAAATTGTAACAGCTGAAATAAAATTGTTACAAATTCTATTATTGAAAGGTTAACCTTTTGTTTACTGACTGTTTTATTGGTTCACTTTATGAAATAACGAAAAACACTACATATATTATTAAAATATTTGGTTAATGATGTACATCGTAATTTGATATGTACTTAAGTAATATTTTCCAAACTACAATTTATAATGTTAAGTTTAAGTTTAACACCTGTACATGAAATAATATGATATGTAATAATAATTTTAAAACATTTCGAAATTGACAATAAGATATATTTTTTTATTTTTGGGACATAATTTATCCAATTGATCATCGTTATTTATTCAACACTGGCTTGGGCAAATAAACAATGAAATCATGACTTGATTATACAACTCTAATTTACAATAGCTGATCAGCGCCAAGAGGATTCTGTGATACAAATATTGGATGATTAAAATCATCATGTTTGTTTATCTGATTTTCTTTGCAGTCTAGCAAATACGGTACTGCTTTATTTGTAATGATTGGCTTTTTTACAAAAAATGTATTTGTATTTTTTATTTTATTTGATATTGTTTCAATTTTCTCTTTGAAGCTATTTATAAAGCAAACTTTTATAAAATCCAAATGATTTATATAACAGAATTCACTATGAATTAAACTGACTTAAAATGTATCAGTTGGGTAGAGTAATAGAAGAACATATAGCCTAGTTAGTTTGTAAATAAATACATTCTTGAAAAATGAAAACTCATACTTAACTTATATTTTATATGTAAATATATTATTTATTCATACTTTATCTATCCTATATTATTTGTTATATACCTAATTTAAAACGAGTAAGGTATACAATTTGTATGTATGTTTGGCACACAGACCTCAAAAACGGCTAGAATGGTTTTCTTCAAACTTTACAAAAAACTTAATTTCGGGGATAAAAATAATATAAATACAAGTTCTATGCCTGGAAAAATCTTATTTCATTATAATTTTTAGTTGAAATTCAAAAAACATTGTTCTGTGGAGTTAAAAATCAAAACAAAGAAATAATGAAACAACAGCTGACTTAACTGTCAAAGTGCAGACCAAGTGTTCCAGTAAAACATATGGTTTAGCATTGCAGCCAGTTACTAAATTAGTAATTAGCACTATAATAAAAAATTCTATCATGTTATGAATGTTTAGATTGATAAAATTTATATAAAAGTATAAAACAATTCGTAGAATTGCAATTTACATAAGAAACCAAAGAATTAGTAACAGTTATGAAATCAGCTGCTAACCAAATAATTAGAATCCACATGTTACGGATTCAACATGTGGCCCAACAAATATACACCAGAGTGCAGAGAGCACCGGTAGGAATACACTGGACAGTCTGAAAGGCGAGAGGGCGAAGCGAACTAGCTCGTCTTGAACAAGTAACAAGCCTTTTTGACTAAGCATTTTAGCACACCGTCTGTAACTGATAATTGTTCAGGTTTAGACCCTACCAAGCAAATGCTCGGCCCCCAGGTACTGTCTATAAAAATGAACGTTTGAATCTTTTAAGCTTTGTGTCTTGAATGGGGGTGAAAACTACTGGACCAATTAACATGAAATTTTGTGAAACTATGCTTTATTTACCTTGGCCTTTTCGTCCCAGCCCTCATGGCCTTACAGATTTATGTTTTGCATGTTAATTAATTAGGACATGATAGGATGGCAGTCCTTTTATGTTGCATACCATTAAAATAACATGTAAGCTATTTGGGAAGTAACATTTTTACGTTATTACTAAAAAACCAAAAGAGATACTATAGGTTGATAGATCGTGTAAATTACAAAGTTGCTCAGTTCAACAAGAGCTTTAAGATGATATACAAAATGACATGGTATAATGGTAATGATGATACAAAAAATAATTGCGAAATCATTAAAGAATTTTGGAAATTGTAAAGCTACACTGCCTATACTAGTTGTATAATGGTTGAATTAATCAAATAAAAATTTTTAAATGGCTTAAAATCACTTTATAGATGTACAATAGAAAAATGTTATGAGTTAGGTAAATAAATTATTTAAGCAGGAATCAGCCAAATATTTTTAGACTAAGATTGCATATGCTATTTTTAAAGATCTAATCTATAAAATTCTATCATTAAAATGAAAACTTGTTCAAAAGAAGTCGTATAAAGATTCAACCGCGAACCGCGAATAAAACAAACTCTAATAGCGTATTTTTTCTTTTGAATTTATTTCTATTTCAGCTACTACAGTAATATATTAACTTGAAAATTTATTATAAATACAGCAATATTTAGAATGTGAATATACTATTAGTCCTTGCAACGTTTCCACAAGAAAGCGTATAATCATTCAACACTCTGTGTCAAACTTTTAAGTAGTTACAAACGAATTTCAAAAGTATCTTGAAGCTAGAACTCCATTTCTTTATCTAAGAACTTGACTATTGACTAAGAACTTATTCCTTAGGTATTTTTGATTTGTGTGCTTTCTTTTCTAGGTGGAACTATGATTAAAGTTGGATGTGTTTCAAAAGAAAGTTATTTATTCCAACACAAAATTATGGCACTTATGACTTTTAAATAATTTTACTCTTTACGTAATGATTTCAGGAATATCCTATTTATTGGAAAAGTTTGTTGGTTTTTTACGCAACCACGCTAATACCACTGAGTTAAGTAACTTGTCATAAGCATGCATTTGACAAGAACAAAAATGTACAAAAAAGAGTATTAAAAAAAAAAAAAAATAGAAAATATCTGGGTTTTGCCCCAGTGTTTTAATATTGTGGACACAGGTTTCATAAGGCAGATAATAGCTCATTCCGGCTGAGATAGGAAGCAGACATCAGCGTGAGCAAAGCCTTGAATAAAAGTAGTAAGCTATAAAACGGTTTTTATAATACTGTATTTTGGATTAACTTTGTAACTTGGGTATTGTACTAATTGTTTTCAAAGAATAACTCTCCAATGAAAAATCCAAATTTTAGTATCAATCTTTATCTCCATTATAAATATTTTCAGCGCATTATTGAAAAAGGTCCCTTATAAGTATTTTTTCGGAGAAGACAAGAGATAGGCCTACAAACCATCACCACAATTTGTGTATTTACACATTATAATATAATGTTATTAAGGTTGAGTAAAATATTAAATTGAGTAAATATTAACACGTGTTCAACTAATTAAATACCTAAAGTATCATGTATGCACAAGAGCTTGCCAACTTTATTTAGAACAAGTTCACTCCCAGTTTGTAAACAATCCCAAGCTACCCTCAAGTTTTAATGGACACGTGTGGGAGGCAGGGGGAGGCAATCTTGAGATTAAATCTCATGTTTTCACGTTTTAATACATGTACAAAATATTTATTATGAGTTACCAGTAAAGACATCAATGAAACCATGGACTATATCAACTACGTGAATCATACTTATTATGTCCGTGTGGAACATTCAATGACGGGGGCCTGGCATGAGGAGAAATGGGATAAATTAAATTAATTAAAAGTGTAAAATGATAAGAAAACCAACCCTATCATTCTTCATAACTTTGCATTGTTTAATACAATCCATTCAAAACGGTTATACCATGGATTGGAAGCAATTATATTAGTTTATTATCTCAAGAACAACATATTTAAGGGTAATATTTAACTTAGAAATGTTTTAAATTAAAATTTGATGCTAGTATAGTATATGATATAAACTACTTTCTTTATGAGAAAAAAATATAATGCCGAATTGCACAGTATCAATACCCTAGCCAAATGTTATAATCATACTATTCTACAAAATTGTTTAACAACATACTAGTTGATTGAATCGTATTAGTCTAAAGGTTAAACACTAGGCAGTATAGTGAGAAAGACTGCTAAGCTAATGCAGGGATTTGTAATAATATCTTGCAATAAACTGGAGATATTATGTGTTTCGGAGGAAGTTGTACAATTTATTCGTAGTGGAACAACGTAAAACGCGAGAGGAAAAATTATTTATTACACTAGGATAGTAATAATTAAATACACAGAGTAATACAATGAGTAGTTAGGAGGTTGTCGAAGAAATCACAGTTTGGGCTCGTTTGGGTATCTCTGGGGAAATTTAAGCAGCCCTTGCTGTGGCATGGTACAAGTAAATCCTTGCTGTTTCAGGCTTGGAACGATTTACAGGATAGTCTCTAAATGCTATATGCAGGTAAAATGTTGTTGCGATTAAATAAATATGCACTTAATTAGTTTTACACGTAACAGCCTTTAATTCAACTAAAAAGCACAATATGTAATTCGTGATTACTAGTCTTTTGAGGTAGTAATTTATATCAGTGATAAAAAACTTTTAACAAATAATATGTGGAAAAATAACCACAGAAGAACCGATAAAAAATATATATTATATTAAGAAATTAACTGTTTCGTACCAAATACTACGGGTTGACGATTAGTGTTTTCCCAGCACAGGTAAGGCTTTAAACATACCTTTTATTTTTAAATCCTATACTGCAAGGAATGTCTGTGACGATTTATTTTCCCCCTATATGAAACCTAGTGGAGAACTTTTGCGTAAACTTTGCATTTAAAAGTGATTTGAATCACAAAATAATGTTAACTCCGGAAAAATAGATTTTTGTCTAAAATAAAGTTTATAAATTGTAATTTTAAAAATTGGCGTAATGGGTTGCCGTTTTGGTACAAAATAACAACAAAAGGTAAAAAATAAAAGAAGAATAATTTTAATCATTCTTCTTAAAACAGCTGTTAACTGTGATGGGGTATAGTTGGGTTTTGGTGTAAACTTAACAGCCTGAAAACTATGATAATATAAAAAAGTGAATTAAATCTAACGAGCACTTGGTCAACCAGGTACTATTTACTAATATTATCAAGTAAAACAAAATTTCATCCAAGTTATACTTATTTTTTGTGTGTGACAACATTCCTTTTGTTAGTAAATGTTACGGTGAATTATATTTTATACAATCTAAAATTTGTTGACTGTTGGACTAACGATTTCATAACTAAATGTAACGTCTCATTATTAAATCACATATTCCCGAAAAGGGCATATTCAATATTGCATGTAAAATCTTTGAAATAGACCAAAATTATAACATATTACATACTGTAATAACTTATTAAAGTCATTTTATTTCTAATTTAAGCTAATTCAACTACACTAACTGAGATGTTTGTTTTTAATGGACTTACAATACTTATAAAATGTACAACATCTGAAAATTTTAAACACGTTCAAAGTAAACAAAATAAGGATTATTCAGTAGATTAAAATGAAAATGGAAAAATACCAGAGTCGAGAACAAGCCATCCGAAAGTTAATGGGAAAGGCAGTTTTTAGTTATTTTTGTGAGAATAAGTTAAAGCCTGAATCAGTTTTAGTGTACTCTACATAGTCATTGTAACAACCTAATGGTTTTAAGGGACGGAGAGGCAATTTCGCCCAAACTACATTTGGCCAAATGAAACAGTCCAATACACTGCTTTTAACTTTCAATTTCAGTCGAGAGTTTTGAATTAAATTAATTGAAAAATACCCTTTCCTTACGTGATTACGTGAATTGCCAAAAATCAAGTTAGTAAATGATAAAAAGTAAAATGGTATCTGTGCAATAGTTTTGTAATGTACATGTAAATTAGGATAAAAAAGCTTGTTTGAAGTTTAAAATGTAAGAAATTGCAAAAAAACAAAACAAGAAAACACCCTTACGAATTTCATGAATATGATTGGGATTCAGTCAAATATCAACCTGAAAAATCATTCGCAGAGTCTTTTTAAAGTTTTTTTTATCGAATTCGTTTTATGCAACTTTGAGTACCGAGGATACATTAGATCAAAAGTTTAAGGAATTAATACAACACGATTTAAGACTTCACTTTTTTTTTAGCTGATTAATTGCAACAGAAATTACAAGTAAACCATCTCAAAAAAACAATCATCCCCTTTCTTAACCCAGAGAATGGGTATTCCGCGTGGTCAGTTTGAACGTTGAACCTGGAGCTGTTAGCGTGCGCAGTTCAGCGAAACTGTTAAATCACCGGAACTAAGAGTTCTCATTAGAATGCGGAAGCCTGCGTCGAAAACTGATCAGAAAACTGGTTTTAACGGCGCAGTACAGGTAGATGTTAAAAATAATATTTTCTTGTTGTTTTGAAGTCAGGTTTAAATGTAATTGTCTTCACAATAACAATAAATGTCAAGACATCAGACTTTTTTAGTATACAATTTACATAGCAAAAATATTTGTTTATAAAAATCTTACAACAAAAATTACTTACTATATTTAAAATATATATACCCATATATTACATATTATATATATATATATATATATATTTTTTTTTTTTTTAATGTGGCTATTTATATATCTCTAATGTGGACAGTTGCATGTTCTTATTTTGAATTGACACTATTGTTTTAAATGAAATATGGTACCTAAACCATTTATTTCCAATTCAAAATTTTATCAACAATAAGGCAACTTTTATTGAAGAATAGAGACAACGAATGATCTATCTTCCAAGCCCATCTAGTGAGGTTTCTTGAAAAATTATTACTTGCTAAGGAAACTGTTAATCCATGTCAATCAATTATACCAACTAAACTTAATTTTGATCATGAAAAATAAAAATAAAAAATAGGCGAGGTTTGTGGTTTGAATACAAATACCTGATAATATTTTTAATGTAAGCTAGTGAAGTTAATGCCATAAAGTTATTTTTGTTTAAAAAAAGAGTAAAATTTGTCATAACGCAAAACATGAGAGAATGCCACTAGACCTGAGATGTCACAAATGTAATTCACAGTGTAGAAATCAGGCGAAAGAAAATATATACTCTACTTCTTGAGGTAACAAAGTTTTGGCTTTATTTGTAAACTTGCAGACAAACTGGTTTTACAGGACAGCGAACATTGAAGTTTGTGCCGTGGTTGGTGGACTTGTAAGCTTTAACTTTTCCAGTCAGTGGTCTCGTTTAACTTTATCGATTATCAACTTTGCAATAACTCTCTCTCTCTTTGTTATTTGCTTAAAGAGCGGGATTTAATTTAAATGTATGATAAACTGATGCTACTAAGAATCTTTAATAAATATTCAATGAAAAAATCAAACTTTTTTGGCACCTCCAAATTTAAATTTTATGGATTCAGTGCAAATTCACTAAAATAAGAGTTGTGATCTCTAGATTGCGGTTCTTGTGTAGTTTTTTTAAAGCATTAATGTTTCCTCGCTTTGGTCTAGGATCTATTTATTGCCTGTAATATTATAATCAGTTCAGTTTAAATATTAGTCAAGCAATTTGTTTGTTGTTATACCTATCACACTAACAGTTTTTGTATACACGCTTAATGTGAAAAAGGGGAGCGGTCGTTAGCCATCATAGTTTATTTTATTTTAATCATGAATCACGAAGTGGTTCAATTTCTATTTAACCAACATTATTGCTCCATTTGGTGGTATGTGTTTAAAATATGATGTAATGTTACATGTCGCATGTTGTAATGTTACATGTTTTTTATTTTTTTATTTCTAAGCTAAAGATTGAATGATTATTGTTAATACCTGTTTCAATATGTAAATTTCCTCCTTTCCCAACCAACATTGTTGTGAACATTTTATGAATACTTTTTTTTACAAAAACAAGCAGGTAAGCAAATATTAGGCTTTGAAAAATTAACTGAAGTGTAATTGCTGTACAAAAGACATTTAGTACGTCAAATAATCATAGGCTACATTATATTCATTAAAAAGTAACAATCAGTACAGAACAAATTGTTTTGAAATAATTGAATGAAAATAGTCGGTGAAAACTTTGGCTGTTGCATGACGGACTTTTGCTATAGAATAAGCTATATCAGCCTTATATCCCGTCTCCACAGTTGTTTTTACTGGTAGCGAAAGCAGATCGATACACATTACAAAATCGCTTGCAGATTCAAATGTATGAGTTATTATAATGGAAGGCTAAATTTAACTCTAATAATGTAGAATATGCATCAGATTTGAACAGAAATATATGAAAATCTTCAGTCTTACGACATGTTGAGTAGATTTAGTTTGATATAATTTTATGGTTTTCGGAATATGTTTTGTAGTAAAGCATAACTTGCAATAAATGAAATTGTTTGCTTACTAGATAAAATTTACTGGCAATATCTAGAAATTTGAGAGTGTACGTGTACATAGGCCTAGTAGATATGTAGTGCAGTAAAGTAATTTACTTATTATAAAACAAAACACCTGCATTGATTAAGGTGCAATATCGCACCCGGGTAGATAATTTTGTTGGGATATTCACAAAGGCCAGTTCCAATTCCAGTTCAATTTTAGGGAGCCTTACTAGTTAGTTATTTTGAAATAGTTATGGTACGCTTTAGTTTCTTAGAACCTCGATAGTTCGACACTTTGTGGGCTTGGAGAGTGTCAAAGTAACGAAATGTCGAACTATAGGGAGTATATGAGAAATTTTAACATCGGGCATATAAAAATCAGGAGTTGCATTTATAGGAAACATTATAATTTAATGAAACCATAACTTGATTAAATTTTAACATTATATATATTCAAATAATTCCTTAATCTGTTTACATTTTCATCTTTGTCAGACTCCAAAATGGACATTATTGGTCGTTAGAAATTAACATGTTCGTGACATGTTAGTTTGTCATGGACCGTGTCGAACTATAAGGAGTGTTGAACTATTGAGATTCTACTAATAAATATAATAAACAATTCAATTGATACAAGCAAACCTGTCCATACATAAACACTGGTTTTATGCAACGAATCTTATAAATATGGAAAAAATTACCAAAAGCGAATAGGTAAAAAAAGATAATGATTTTCCGTAAAATCAGATTAATAAATCATATAAGTACTAGGGGACTTGTGCAGCGCAATGCGCTGCATTTATTAGGGTACCTGCTGATCAAACTTTGCTCCATGGTAATACTTTGAAAAAAAATTCACTATAGTGTAAATCCGATCGATCTTCATTACCAATTCTCCAACTTCCCAATGTGATAGTGCTGAAATGTGGTGCTCGTTCTTTTAGGTCTAAATTAGCTAAGATTACGTAGTTGTTCTTTTGCCGATTTGTCTTAGGGCCTTTGTCTAAACCCTCCAATAAAATTTAGAATAAATTCACAGATGTTGGATCCACAGAGTTCATAAAACATAAAACGTAAATGACAACAGAATAAAAATTAACATTTCATTACTCCCCGGTCCTGTATGAGTTAGGCAGCTCTCACTGCGGCTGTTTTTGTAGTACTACTGTATGAGGTAGTCAATGACATACTGTATGAGTCCACATTACTATTTATGCCTAAATCCTCTTCAACTTAACTACTTAACTATACAATTTACAATTACAAAATTTAAATAAAGAAATCACATAAATTAAGAGAATCTACATCTTTGTTTTTGTGGTCCATTTTGTTTTAGTCGCATTTTTATTTTGGTTAACATTTCTCTTTATAAAAACCATTTTTGTAATAAGCTTGTTTTCTATACTGGAGGTAAAAACCTTTAAATGTTGTCTTTTACACAGGGTTTTTTTTTAATATGTGTAGCATTCTGCATAAAACATGTTTATACTATAGGAAAGGTTATTACACTTACAACCAACTATCCCTTTTCCTTATAGTTTACAGCAGTTTGAAAACCCATGCACACAAATTTAGTGTTCTATTTTAGTATTTGTTACCTTTCATTATTGTTTCAATACCAGTCGGATAACCAATAAGACCCTTGTCAAAAATTTCAATTTCCAAAATTGTTTTCGGAAACAAAAATGAATTTTTCCAGGTTTAAGTTACAAAAATTATTTTTGTGCCCAAATACACGTGAATAACACTTTCAAGCAAAATATACCTGCTACATTTTGACAAAAAGGTTAAAACCTCAGATTAGACACTCCTCGTATTAAAGTATTAAAATGTGTTGATATATTTCGGTACCAGTTCAATTTGCTTCTATTCAAGGAATCTAAAATAAATAAAGAGATTATTTGTCTTTATTTGTTTTAGATTCCTTGCTTCTATTCAGCTTTTAACATATGTGTTTATTTGTTTAACTATCAACAGCTGTTTTATTTATCAATTCAAAATAAATTGTTCCCCATGTTAATCTTATGGATAAAAAATGAACTTTGAGGGCTTCCCGTGAGCTTTAGAATTAAAATATAAAAAATCTAAAACCTTATTGCAAAACTACGAACTGAGGCCATTCTTTTGACACCTCAAACTTTAAAATTGGTCCAGAAATAAGGGAGGAGTAGTGTTAACAAAAAAGGGGCATCACGTATTATATATATAGATTTTATCTTTACAACGAAACTAAAAAGGTAACAGTGAAAAAATACCTCACCAGGATATGAACACCATCAACTTTGATATATTTTTTAATCTGATCAACTTCGTACTAACATGGCATTTTAAATTTAATATAGTCTCTTGAAACTAATTTCAATAAATCTTCATATGGTTGTATCAATATTAGCTTCAGTTAAGTAAAGGCTTGTGTCAAGTTTAACTTGGAGCCTCTACTTGCAAGTGTGGACTTAGAAAACCAATACGGAAATAACTTAGGAGCGCATGTTACATTAGAAGTTAATTGTACTGCAACTAAATAAATAAAATTATTTGTCTAAAAAAATCATAAAATAAAAACGAAGTAATTCATTTTGTATGATATTTTCTTGTATATTTACAGTATTTCAGAATAAAACCATAAAACTCTAAAGTTGACTACAGTAATGGACTTCTTCATTGTAGAAGTTTTATAAATGTTAAACGTTTTTTTTACACTTTAATGATGATTAAACACATTTGTGGGAGTTTGTGAAATATGCTTAGAAAAGAGGAAAATTAAATTTCTTTCTTAAATATTTTTTATGAGATTAGCATCACTATATAACATAATTAATGGTTGCAAGAAATATTCTTGGAATTTAAAGTCATACTTAAGACTAAAGTACATTTGTCCCCCTTAATTAATTATTTGTCTTCTTGCTTTTAAACTACGATCAAATAAATTCAACCCAACTATAATTTATAAATGTCATAAATAATTTAAATACTTATACGAATGTCCAAGACTTAATAACCGTCAGTATAGGAAGATGCTTTCGAGGCACTTGCAAAAGTTTGGCACAACTTATTTTACATCAGGGGCTAATAAAAGTGCATGATTGTTACCTGAAACCAAAAATACCAATATTGATGTGGATGTGAATGATTGTGTAATATATGGAGGAGTTTTAAGTTACAAACTTTTTTAGCCTATGCAAACTTTCCTTGGATTTTTCTTATAGAGAAACACCAAAGTGAAACATACATAGCTCTCGGACTACAATAAAAAGTGTTGTGTACCGTAGGTGTCAAGATCTCTCAAACCGAGCTTGAGGGGAGGAGGGTGGGCTAGTGGGACTACATAATACACACTTAGACAAGGGGTGAGAAAAAGGGGTAACTTCAGGATGTCAACCACAAAAACGTTGTGGAAAATTAATGTATTTGGTTATACAAATGTTGACTGGTTTGTAATAAAATTTGAGAAACTGTTTCTGGCTTCGTATTTAAAAATAGTGTTAGTATATAAAAAGGCAAAACAAGAGATTTGTAATTATTGTTAATTTTAATTGTTAAATCCTAATAGTAATAATTACGTGGAATGAGTGCCTAGAATATCATTACAATTATCGCTAATATACGTAAAATACACAATACAATTTGTAAACTAAAGAGAAGAAAGCTTAGGAAAGGTAGTTCAGTATGAAAATAGAAAAATCCTGTTCGGTATTTGTTGCTAAAAGGTTGAAGATTTTTCCAGGAACTTAATTATTAAATCAGTGCTCTCGGTACTGGATTAGTTAATCCTAAGCCCTTGAAGTGAAACTTGTTTATTATCAAAATGTTTTTCTCGGACAACTTCCCTTTAGTTATTATCGTTTTTGTGAAAGCTTTAGTAGTGGGAAAAAGCCACTTCTAAACCGGAAGTGACGTCAGCTGCCAGGGCAGCTGCAGGGGTCAGATGGTGTCAGCTGCCAGGGCAGCTGCAGGGTGCAGATGGCGAGAGCATATGCCCTGAATTTGAAGTAGAATTGGGCATGAATTAAGAGTTAGTTGAAAAGTAAAATTCAACTGTGTTAACTAAACTCTAAAAGTTGAACAAAAATTAAGAGTAAGATCAAAACTGAAATTCAACAGTTATAACTGGGGGCCTGGAAAGTATGTCAAGGTCATCCAGAGTAAGTTTTAAAAAAGCCTACCCAACTACCACCAGAAATAGTTCAAAGTTGAACTAGTTGGTGATAGTGGGATAATTAATTCATTCGTGCCATGGGAGAGGTGTTTATTGTTTGAAAGTTGGCGATTGAATGAGAAGCGCCGCCTAGGGAGAGGGCTTATAAAATGGCAACCTTTTCCCCACCACCCCTTCCCCCACTCCTTTAGACCAATAACCGGTCGCCGACTCTATGTGGTGAAACTGAACTAGACATGGCGGCCGCCATGGATAAGTCTAACCTCAAACCTTAGCTTAGCTGAAGAGAATAGAGGAGCATGAAGTAGGAATTGTGGTGACAGCGCTTATATGAGGAATAGTAGGGGTAAAATAAAAAAACTTGTTGAACACAGTCGATAGGTGTAACAAGTTCAAAGTTGTTGAATTGTAACATAGAATGCAAAATGTTGTAAATAACATTATCATCAACATTAACCTGCGAAGTCTTTGAGTATAATGGGTTAAAACTGTACTTCTTTCTAACTCTATTTAAATTAGTTTTACACTTTGAAATTGAAGGTTTAGAAGTACTTCGTAATATGTGTTGTGTTCGCAAAAGCTTTAATTTTAAACATTGTGCAGTCATCATAACCGATGTGTTAAGTTCAGAAGTTAAAATAAGACTGAGATATAAAATGAAGTGTAAAAGAAATTGAAACAGAAAGCCAGAGTAGTAATTTTATAGGTTAGAATTTACGAAGGCTATTCCATGGATAATTCTAACCTCAAACCTAGTAAGTGAAGTAGTCATAACATAAAACTAACGAGAGATGATGACCGAGCGGATGCGAGGCAATGAATGTTTGTAGCGCGATAAACTACCCACCTTTATAGAGGCAATAACTCCAGCCAGATGGCGGCAGATGGCAAGCAAATGACTGGTTGACCGACTTTCACCTGAGTAGTAAGAGAAGTAGGGTTCTGTGTCTATCCCTACTCCTTGGGGTCAATGACCGACCGGAAAGGTCAATGACCCCCCCCCTCCCCCCCCCTCCCCCCCCAAAAATGGAGCCCCCCCCCTTCCCCCACTCCTTCCCCCACTCCTTCCCCCACTCCTCCAGGTCAATGGCCGGTCACCACCGGTTGTTGACTTTATGTGGTGAAACCAGACTAAATATGGCAGCTGTCATGGATAATTCTAACCTCAAACCTGCTGCGCATGCAACAAGTTCTCCGGATCGGAATGAGTCTATGCTATGCGCATGCGCCTAGTCCTGTATTACTCACTTTAGCGCTACTGCACATGGATAATTCTAACCTCAAACCTTGGATTTGTGTTGTTGCGCATGCGCCGCTCCCCACTCCTTTGCCTTCCTTTTACACTGGTGCGAACTGGACTGGATTGAACACTGTACTGGAGTGAAACAACTTCCCCCACTACTCGAGAATCCGAGGAGCAATACGAGCCTGATCTTAGCGTCAGTCGTCAACAAACTTTCATAGCGAAAGGTTGTTGGCGACTCAGCAAGAGGTTTCAAATATATAGTAGGCCTATATATATTTGAACTTCTTCTACTACGTTGCGTTTTTTAATGCAATGTGGTATGTGTGTGTGTGTGTGTGTGTGTGTGTGTGTGTGTGTGTGTTTAGTTTTAAGTTGTATTTAATTTAAGAAATAATTTGCGCATTGCGATGTTAGTTATAAGTTGGGTTTAGCATTAAGGTGTATTAATTTTAAGAGGTGTTTAGCATTAAGGTGTATTAATTTTAAGAATAATGATGGTATTTGGTTGTGTTGAATTATTTGGTTTTTAATAATGATGTGTTGTTAGTTTTAAGTGTTGATATTAATAATTTATGTTGTTGTTTTGCCTTTCAGCTAGATGTTAGGGGGTAGATTAACTGTAAATTCAGAAGTTCAGTTGAACTTCACTTAGAAGGGGTGGGACATCCGCAAATTGCGGACTAGGTTTTTTGCATTTTGTTTAGGAATATGATGGGTGGGATTAGTTTGGGTGGGTGTTAGAGTTGCGTTTCTGCATTAGCTGTTCCAGTTTCCCTGAAATCAATGGTTACGCTTTGATGCGGACGGGACGTTACGCTTTGATGCGGACGGACCAGGGCCTCCCTGCTGTTCCAGTTTCCCTGAAATTAATGGTTACGCTTTGATGCGGACGGGACGTTACGCTTTGATGCGGACGGCCCAGGGACCTCCCTTGCAGAACGTAACTAGTGGGTTGGGAGTGGGAACCGCTAGGCAAACAGGGTGGTGGGAACAGTATTACTGTTCCCATCACCTTGGATCATTATAAATCTTGAATGACCTTGACCCACTTTCGGAAGGGTCAATGACCCCCCCCCCTCCCCCGAAAAAATGGAGTTGATTCCCCCCCCCTCCCCTCCCCCCCTCCCCCCCCGAAAAAATGGAGTCGATCCCCCCCCCTCCCCTTCCCCCACTCCTACCCCCACTCCTTCCCCCACTACGGGTGAACGACCGGTCATGACCTGAAAAATTAAAATGGCTATAACTTGATAACGGATTGACGGATTTGGACAAGCGATACATCATTGAAAAGGTCTATGTAAGACAAACATTTTGGTAAAAGAAGAATTTGGTTATCTTATTTTAGTCAAAAGTTATGCGAATTAATTTAAATAAATACCTTCTCTTTCCCCTTTTCCCCCACCTCCCAGGTCAATAATCAGTCTCGGCCAGCTGCTACCCCTCTCATTTGCATATTGTTATAAAAGACGCACCGACTGCGGCTAACATTTCATTCTGATTCCAGACGTTACGCTGCGAACTTGGAGCCACAACCATGTTATCTCTGCCAACTACAACTTCTACTTTAACTTCTACTTCGACTTCTATTTCTACTACGGCTGTTCCTGCACCTAAGAAAACTCTTCGCCTCAAAAACCTTCCTGATTGCTACAAGAATCGACTTGCATCTCAACCTTCAACTTCTGGAGCTATTCTTCCGCCAACTAACACTTCTAGACTTCGTAGTATTTTTTCACCGCCTTCGCCTTCAAAGGACTCCGCACCACCATCAACTACTATGCCGCCACCGCAGAAGCCAGTTGACCACCATCCTAATACCCCTTCCGTTGAAACCATTGTTCATCGTCTTAGCACACCCATTATCCCACTATCACCATTGCCTCCTACCCCACCACTTAGTACACCTGAAGATCATACCTATCACAAAACTGAATCCTCTCAACCTGCTACTAAATCATCTCCTAAATCAGCTCCTAAACCAGCTTCTAAACCAGCTCCTAAACTTACTCCTAAACCTACTCCTAAACCCGCTCCTTCAGAGCAATTTCAATTATTACAAGAACAGCGTCGTAGGGCATTTAGCCGTCCCACTACTTGCCCTGAAATGCTTACTAGGGGAATTAAGAAAGGATCACCTTGTGGGAGGAAATGTGTAAAAAACGAAAGTTTTTGCCGTGTACATGTCGTAAAACACATTTCTGAACTACAAGTGACAGAAACCCCCACTGTTGAATACCAATCCAAAATTATTGGTGTGAAAGGAAATAGGCTTAAGAGAGGTTGTGTCTATTTTTTGAAAGTGTTATTGACAACGAACACATTTTGGCAACTTGTAACGGCGTAAGATATAATATTAAAGTGATTGAATCCTTGCGCAAAGAGAAATCCGTTTATGAGTTAGACTCTAAAGACTATCTCCTCAGACACAAACTGGATGGTATTACAAGGTGGGGGCGTAGCAAGTAAATTCACATAGCTTTTTCCAAATTATTGCTTAAAAAAATACTGGGGGAGAAACACAACGCGTTATAGCGTTGTGTTTCTCCCCCATTATTTTTTAACACTCTAAGTCTCGTGACCTACTAACCTACTTCCATCCAAGTAGTAAGAAAAGTACTTCCCCCACTCCTTTGGGTCGATGACTGGTCATGGTCAGCACCTACCCCTCATTTGCATACTATTATAAAAGCGGAGCGAGCGTTGGTCACCCCTTCATTTTTCTTCTACACGCCGCTCTTGTCGTTTCGTCTCTGCTGTTTATAATATTTCTTGCTTCAAAATGCCTCCTCATCTGAATGAAAATTTTAATTTTTCTGAAATTTCTGATGTTTTTGAACAATCTGAAGACACTTTAAGTAACGACAGTGAAAGTGAAGATGATGAGGACGATGATGATTATACTGTTGAACTTAGTGAAGAACGTAAAGTCATAGCAATTGATCCACAATTTCCATTTGATACAATAGAAAAGTTTATGGCTGAAGCTAATAAATGGTTGGACTCAGGATGTTATGTACGAATTGACTCTTTTATATTGTATGGTGATAGTCATTCTTTCCTTGTCACACCAAATGACAGAGACCGCATGTTGCAGTGGGCACAATCTATGATGGAGTGCTACGAACAAGGTGTGGACACTGGCGGCTATTTTCTTGCACAACTAGTGTAATAACAAATTACCCTTCCCCCACGTAGTGAAGAAGGAAAAGAAATATTAGGAATCTAATTATAATACTTCCTTCCACATATAAAGAAGAAGGGGAACGGAGTGGGGATTATAAAGTGGTGGGGGAATGTGTATAAATGCAGGTTGTTTCAAGAGACTTTTATTATTATTGTGGCTTTAGCAGAAACAACATGGAGTTTAAATCTTCAGCAAAAATAAGGAATAATATAATAAAGAAAGAAATTCGCAAGAAAGAAAAGATTGAACTTATAAAATTACAACTTATAATACCTTCCATTGAAATTGGATGTAGCAAACTAAAGACTTTGGTGAAAACTAACGAATATTTGTTACAATTGCTAAAAACAATCGAAGAGTTGAAGAGAAAGAATGGACATTCTACATAGTAAAATTTGAACATTTTAATATAAATAAGTAAACTGAAAAAAGTAGATGTAGAATAGAGAGCGAGGAATAGATCACTTTGTGGTAATGGACTAACATGCCACTTAGTGCTCTATTCCTCGTTCTCGCGTTAAATTGGATTACCTTGACCTATTTGTTTGACTGTTAGAATTTGGTTAACACTGTTGAATTTCAGTTTTGAACTAATGTTTATTCTTGTTTAAATGTTAGAGTTTCTTAACACTGTCGAATTTTAGTTTTGAACTAACTTTTAATTTATGCGAATTTTTAATTCAACTCTAGTTAATTTATGTGCAAATTTAGTTCAACCAAGTGCCTGTGCTCTAGCCATTTCCACCCTAACATTTGTTCTTTCAACATCTGTCCCATAACATCTGTCCTAATAGATGTTTGGAGGGCAGGTGTTTGGTTTTAAAAGTAACTAAAATTAGTTGGGTGGGGGAAAGTTAGTTAAAGCTTGAATATAAAGAAGTATATACTAAAACTCCAATGGGAATAAAGAACACGAATGAACAATTAGTTTGTAGAAGGTTAATATTTTTATTTAAAAAGTTTGATTTCCTTGTATAGTGAAGAAGATGAAATAGTGGTGGGGGGACCGTTATAAAAGGAGGAACGCGAGAGCCCATTTCATTTCTTGGCAAAATTTCGAAGAGTAAACATCTCAACATGTATCGTTGCGATAAATGTTCGGAATCGTTTCACGATGAAATTCTATTAGACTGTCATAAAGAACTAATTCACAACAACCCAGAAGAAAAACAAGAACAACAAGAACAAGAACAACAAGAAGAACAAGAACAAGAACAAGAACAAGAACAACAAGAAGAACAAGATGAAATAACAGCAACATCTTCAACTACTTTACCGAATCTACAAGTATTTGCATTACCCGGTAAAGTAGTAATGCATCATAAGATTCAAAATGAAAACTTGAAGCTAGAAGAATTTATTAGAGAAGCAAAACCAATCGTAAGTAAAATTTTAAAAGAAGAATTGAAAAGATTAAACTTTCTTAAATTTGGTTTACTACTAGAAGCTATGTTTATAAATGTACAAGAAGAATTATCACCAAGAGGATTCATAACAAAAAACCGAACCATTATGGAAAGTTCAAACATTGATTCAATAATAGAAAATTGTATAGAAGAAATATTAACAAAAATTCAGGAACACGAAGGAAGAGGATCCGGATGGAGTCTTACAAGTATTGAAGTATTAGATATAAGAGTTCACAAACATGGATATGGACTAATGGGATCTAGTTACATTCCTTTACCAAAAAGAATTGAAAATACAAAATCTTGTGTTAATGTTAAAAATGAAGACAATGAATGTTTTCGTTATGCAATGACAGCTAAATTTGTACCACCACTTCATGTGAATAGACCTAACCAAGAATATGAAAATCAAAGATTTAGATACAATTTTCAAGGAATCACTTATCCTGTATCACTGAAAGATATATCAAAATTTGAGAAGAAAAATCCTGGTACGTCTATCAATGTTTTTGCATTAGATAGTTCAAACAAAGTGTATCCTTTACGTATTGCAAAAGAAGAGCTACCAGATCATACGGATTTACTACTACTAACGCGAGGAGATGTGTCTCACTATGTGTACATAAAGCAATTTGATCGTCTTGTTAATAAGCAGCTTTCTAAAGATCGACACAGAAAGTTAATTTGCAAGAGATGTTTCAATTTTAAACGAGATGGGCTACACTCAAGAGAATGGTTACAAGAGCACAAAAGATTATGTAACAATAATTATGAAGCAAAGATTATTTTACCTTCGGAAAGCAGAGCATTTGTTACATTTGAAAAGGTTCATCATCAGTACCGTATTCCTCTAGTTGTGTATGCGGACTTTGAATCAACACTTGTTCCTGTTGAAGATGAAAATTGTGAAGCTAGAAAAAGTGTCAAGTATCAAATGCACAAACCAAACAGTTTTTGTTTAATGGTTAAATCAACATTATCAGAAGAACATTTAAACAGATATGGATTAACTTCAGAACCTCTAGTATATCGTGGTGAAAATGTAGAAAAAATATTTCTTGATCACTTATATTCAATAGCTGGAAATGCACAAAGATTATATACAAATATTGTACCAATGAAACCGATGGAGGAAGAAGAAGAAATTCAACATGAAAATGCAACTCGATGTTTCTTATGCAAAAATGATTTTACTATTGAGAATTATAAAGTTAAAGATCACGATCACCTCACAGGTTATTACAGGGGTGCTGCTTGTAATAAATGCAACTTAAGCTATCGTTTACCACTATTTATTCCTGTGGTTCTGCATAACCTCAGTGGGTACGATGCTCATTTTATAATACCTGAACTAGGAAGAGACGACGGTAAAATCGATGTGTTAGCTGAAACTTTAGAGAAGTTCATAAGTTTTTCCAAAGAAGTTGGAAACATGAAACTAAGATTCTTGGACTCCTACAGATTTATGCCGTCGAGTTTGTCCAAACTTTCAGAAAATTTAAGGAAACAAGATTTCATCGAAACAAAGAAGATTGTAAATAACAACAAACTGGATTTGGTACTTCGGAAAGGTGTGTTTCCATATGATTACATAGACAGTTTAGAAAGATTTAATGAAACATCACTTCCGGCTAAAGAAGAATTCAAAAGTAAACTTTATGACATGGACATATCTCAAGAGGACTATGATCATGCATGTAAAGTATGGAACGATTTAGGATTTAGAACATTGGGAGAATATTCAGATTTTTATGTTAAATTGGATGTAACTTTATTATGTGATATAATGGAAGAATTTAGAAATACATGTTTTGCAGCATATGGATTGGACCCTCTTCATTCGTACACTTCACCTGGATTAGCATGGCAAGCTATGTTGAAAGAAACAAATTGTAAAATACAACTTCTTACTGATATAGATATGGTTATGATGTTAGAGTCAGGAGTTCGAGGGGGATTGACGCAAAGCGTTACACGACATTTCAAGGCGAACAACAAGTATCTGCCCGATTATGATGCATCAAAACCAACAACATTCCTGGGTTATTTTGATGCAAATAACTTATACGGATGGGCAATGTCGAATCCCCTTCCATATGATAATTTTAAATGGATAGATCCAGAATCGATTGGAAACATAATGGATATACCGAAGCATGGTGAAACTGGTTACATTTTTGATGTTAATTTTGAATATCCTGAACATCTTCATGATCAACATTATGATTTACCACTTCTTCCTAAGACTGAAATTTCCCCTACTGGAAGATGGCCAAAATTAATGATGACTTTAACCGACAAGTCTCGATATGTTGGACACTACTGGATGATACAACAAGCTTTAGACTTAGGATTGAGAATTACAAAAATTAATCGAGTACTACAATTTTCTCAATCTTGTTGGTTAAAACCTTACATCGACAACAACACAAGAAGAAGAGCCACCGCTACATCAAGTTTTCAAAAAGATTTTTTCAAATTAATGAATAACGCAATATTTGGCAAGACTTTGGAAAACAAAAGGAAACATAAGGATATCAAATTGGTAACTGATCCAGTAAAATTACAGAAATTGGTGCAACAACCAAACTTTGGTTCATCTATAATTATTAATGAAAATCTAGTTGTTATTTCCATGAACAAGAAGTCAGTTACAATGGATCGTCCTTTGTATCTTGGAATGTCAATCTTGGATATATCAAAAACACATATGTACGAGTTTCATTATAAGAAGATGGTTAACTATTATGGAAGAGAGAACATTGGTATTGCATATATGGACACGGATGCACTAATTTACTGGATTAAAACAAATGACATGTATGAAGATCTACGCACCTTTATATATAAAGATGATTTCGACTTTTCCGATTATCCTAAGGATCATCCAAATTACGACTATGACAGAAATAAGAAAGTATTGGGAAAATTTAAAGATGAAACAAATGGTGTGCCGATGATGGAAATTGTAGCATTAATGTCCAAACTGTATTCATTTCAACTGTACATAAACGAGAGGAACGAACATCAAGTCACGAAGAAGGCCAAAGGAATAAAAACTTCTTTCCTGAAGAAGAATGTACAGTTTGAACATTATAAAAGATGTTTGTTTGAAAATGTTGAAACAACTGCAACGTTCAACACTATTAGAAGTTATAATCATCAACTTTTTAGTGTCAAACAAACAAAGTGGGCATTAAGCTACAAAGATGACAAGCGCCATATTTTAGAAGATAAAATTAATACTTTACCATTCGGCCACTACTCTCTAAACCCTATCGACCAGTAAACCTATTCTTCGTCCTCTACCTTCTTCCTTTTTCCTTTCCGTAAAGAAGAGGGGACATGGCAAGCCCAATGCCATGTTCCCTCTTTTTTACACTAATATGAAATGGCCTTGACCTATATTCAAACTATATAAATGAGAATAAACTATTCTATGGATCAGTATTTTTACATGCAGTGTACAAGCAACATATGAAGATGGAAAGTGTGAAGGACAAGATTGTAAATGAACTACATAAACCAGCAAGAAGAAGATTTCCAAGAAGAAGTACAATCATTAAAGGAATGAATGATCTTTATCAAGCTGATCTCATTGAAATGATACCGCACAGTAAATTAAATAAAGGATTTAAATATATTTTAACAATTATAGACTGTTTTACTAAAATAGCTGACGCTTTACCAATGAAGGATAAGACTGGTAAAAGTGTTACAAAAGCTATGGAAACCACAATACAAAGAAATAAATTTAAAATTAAACATCTACAGACCGATGATGGAAAAGAATATTTTAATAAAGACTTTGGAGCTTTGATGAAGAAATATCAAATAAATCATTATTCTACAAATTCTGAAGTTAAAGCTTCAATAATTGAAAGATTCAATAGAACATTAAAAGGTGCGATGTATAAACAATTTTCAAAAAGAGGATCATACGTGTGGTATGACATATTACCACAACTTATAAAAGAGTATAACAACAAATATCATCGTACCATTGGAATGAAACCTATCCAGGTAAATAGTGCTAATGCCAAAATTGTATTACAACGCATTAAAAATAATACAACACCGAAATTGGAAAAATTGCAACCAAAGAAGTTCAAGGTCAACGATAAAGTTCGTATAAGCAAATACAAAGGTGTATTTAGTAAAAGATATCTACCAAATTGGACTAATGAAGTATTTACAATTTATAAAGTGCAACCAACTATACCTGAAACCTATTTATTAAAGGATAACAAGGGTGAATTACTTCAAGGTGGATTTTACGGACACGAATTGTTGAAATCAACAGTCGGTGATGTATATCTTGTCGAGAAGATTTTACAAAGGAAAAAGGATATGGTTAAAGTCCGGTGGTTAGGGTTTGATAAAAGTGAAGACTCTTGGATTCCTTCAAAAGACTTAGTATAGTTGTTTAATAGCTCATTGTGTGTTTAACCTTTATACAAGATGGAGATTGTACAACAAAAAGACCGATTTAATATCAATAACATTGATGAATTGACAGTTGACAATGATAAGTTAAATCATGGAAAACATGGTGAATTACTACCAAATACGATAAGATGTCTAATAACTGGTCCTTCAAATTGTGGAAAAACTAATGTTGTTTTTAACCTTATAACTAATCCTAAAGGATTGCGTTTTAATAATATATACATTTTTTCAAAATCATTGCAACAACCAAAATATCAATTATTGGATAAAGTACTTGCAAGTGTACCTGAAGTGAATTTTTACAAGTTTAATGCCAGTGAAACAATTATGCAACCAAATGAAGCAAAACCATTTTCTATTTTTATATTTGACGATGTTTCTTGTGAAAATCATAACACAATAAGGAATTATTTTGCTATGGGAAGACATCATAATATTGATAGCATTTATATTGGTCAAACATACAGTAAAATTCCAAAACAACTTATAAGAGACAATGCAAATATGTTGATCATCTTCAAGCAAGATGAAACAAATTTAAAGCATATATATAATGATCATGTAAATGCGGATATGCCATTTGAAAAATTTAAAGAGATGTGTGGCAAAGCATGGAATGAGAAATATAGCTTTCTCGTTATTATGAAGGAAGAAGATATTAAAAATGGTAGATATCGTATAGGGTTGGATAAATTTGTATTTATGCGTTGAACTACCGATGCTACATCTAGTTACACGTTGAACTTCACAGTGTAAACATGGTGAATCAAGAAAAACTATTGAAAGAAATAAAATCACTCAGTGATTCTATTAGGATGAAGAATCGTGCATTGAGGATGGGTTTAAGTGAAAGAGAAGAATTTCTAGAGACTACATTTAAACCTATTACGGAACCTTTAAAACAGATATCAGAAACTATTGGTAAACCTCGTTATGAAGGAGATGTTTTACTACCAGTTTCTAAACAAGAAGTACAAGCATTAAAAAAAGAAGAAGATGATGATTCATATACAAGTGCTAGTGAGCAAGAAGAAACAAAAGAAGAAGAACCAATTGTTGAAAAGGAAGAAGAACAGCCAATACCTGAAGCTGAACAATCTATTCCAAATTTAACTCAATTGAGTAGCGATATATTACAACATGGACCTCTTGGAAGAAAATATATAATGAAAATGCTACATGACATGAAATCAAACCCGAATTTGAGTAGATCACACGTATACGGAGCAAGAATTGATGGGAATGAATTGAAGATTGGCGATTCAAAGCTTGAAATAACACAAGACGATTACATCATTATTGGTGAGCATAGATATAAAGGAACAAAAGGATTATATGAATTAATTTTTAAAAACATACCACTAAGATATTCATCCAAAGATTTAAGTGTTTTTAAGGAGATTCTACAAAATACTAACGCTCATAAAAGAAACTACTTGAAGGATGGAATGATTAATCGTTCACGTGCAACAAAATATAACATCGTTATAAAAAAGTTGTTTCCTCCACGAAAATTGCCAACATTACGTACTGCACCAGCGGTAAGACAACCACTGAAAAGAAAATCTTTATCACTTATGGATTTATCACTTCTTGAACAACATGGTAAAAAGAGTAAAGGAGATACTTCAACATCTGGTAAAGGATTGATGAAAAATCTATACAATACAAATGTGATTTACTACAACGATATCAATAAATTGGTTGATAGAATGAGACTATTGCATGAAGCCATGGAAGCCGGTCATACAGGTTTGAATAATGAATGGGTGGCTCTAGTTGATGAACTTAGGAATCGCGGTATAGTCGTATAATTGTCCGTGGATATAAAAGAGGTGCAAGCATAAGACGTATCAGTTCTAACATGAGCGTCGACAAGTTCGGACGGTACTCCGCTTTAGGAGTGCAAGTTGGAGAAGACAGAAAAAGAAGTGGATTACCGCAAACACCTGAAGGTGACTATAGCATAAGTAATAAACGTTTAAAACTAGTTAAAGATCCAGAAGAAGATACTGATGGAGTAAATTTGAAGACAGTAAAAGAAGCTACTTCAACATCATTAAAATTACATAAGAATACTTACGATGTTAAATCACATAGATTAATTAATGTTGGTAAACCAACTGAAGGTTCTGATGCAATTACTAAAGAGTACTTATCATCTGAACTTTTAAATACTTTAAAATTGCAATGGGGTAATAACTTAAAAGATGGACAAACGTATAATGCTGGAAATTATAGAATAACCAACGTGGGAAATCCCAAAAATGATAAAGATTCAGTTAATAAAGAATATTTACATTCTATAATACCGGAAAAAACTGAACATGGATTTTCTTTTTATAAATTTATTATAAATGACATTGGATACCCAAAGGAAGACGGTGATGCTGTAAACCTAAAATACATCAAGGACAACTGTATTTTACAAGATGGTGATGAAATCGATTGTCATGGGAAAGTGTTGTCAAATGTAAAGTTCGGTTCTCAACCAAAAGATGCTGTTACTATGGAACAATTATCTAAAGAATTAAAAAAGGAAACATCCAATTTTGTAAAACATGAAGATGCCGTGTTAAAGCGGGGAGATAAATTTATACATGGAAATGAAAAGTTTAATTTAATGCAAGGAAATAATGATGAATGGGATGCAGGACATAAAACAATAACAAATGGAAGATTTGGTATAAAAGATACAGATGTACCTCTAATGGTGCAAACATTAATTGCGAGTGGTGGTACATTAGGTACATACAATGGTCGTAATAGAAGAATAAAAGATATTTATCCTGGTTACGAAGAAAATGATTGTGTTACAATGAAACAAACAATAACTTGGGATAAACACTTTGGGACCCAATATGATGCAAAGATGAAGAAAATAATTAATATTTTACCAGGTGAAGATTCAAATGATGCTGCTACTATTGGACAAGTCATAAAAACATCAAAAAGTGATTCAACAGCTTACACATGTAATGATAAACGTATTATGCAATTACATGATCCTCAACATCCAAAAGATGCTGTAAATTTAGATTGTTTAATAAGAATAGTGGGCAATTTACTTATTGATACCCACAATCATATAGCTAGTACAACGAGTCATGTGATGATTCAACCCGATGAACGAGAAGCTTGGATTAAAAATAGAATTATAAATCAGTATATAATTAATTTGAATAACTAAGTCTTTAAATATAAAAGATTTTGCACAAGTTATTCATTTGTGTAAAGTATCTCGTGGAGTAAACACGCCAGTTATATAAGACAACATAATGAAGACCGTATCGCTCAGTCATCGTCAAGACAGCGGCAAGAGAGGACGTGGTATAACATCAGCTGCATTATCCCTGCTTAGACGGATTCCAGTTGGTGCTGTTGTAAATCGAACGATAGACGCTTTACCATACGAATTACATCTGCCCGGAGGTTATCAATATTGTGGACCTGGAACTAAGTTGGCAAAGCGTTTAGCAAGAGGAGATCCTGGAATTAATAAATTAGATCAAGCTTGCAAGGAACACGATATAGCATATTCAAAGTATAAAGATTCAACAAATAGATCAATAGCAGATAATAGCGGAAAAAGCTTGGCAAAGAGTAAAATCAAGTGACGCAAGTATTGCAGAAAAAGCATCGGCTTGGGCAGTAACTACAGCCATGAAGACGAAAGCAAAGTTAGGTGGTGGAAAACGTCGCAGAGGAAGACCTGCAAAGAAAGGCGCTCCCAAAAGAGGTGGAAACATTAAAAAAGGACGTCGTAGAACTCATAAAGCAAGTATAAAGAAGACTTCTGTTTGGCAAATGGTAAAAAACGGAGCAGGTTTATACCTAAGACCATACCGTGTGTACTAAATAAGAAGAATCAATTAATAATTCCAAATAAAGCCTTAACAAATCATCAGTTAAATGATTATGTAAAATGTTTGAAAATACCATTCTTTCGAGGAGTTTTTATGAAAGATGCATTACCAACTAAAATATGGAAAAATGAAACTGGAATAGTAAATTTGGATTCCACCTATGGTCCAGGTACTCATTGGGTATGCTATAAAAAGCTCGGACAAACCGTTTACTACTTTGACAGTTTTGGCAATCTACCACCGCCAAAAGAACTTCAACATTATTTTCGAAACTCAAAAAACATTTTTTACAATTACAAAAGAGAACAACCTAACAATACTGAAATATGTGGGCATTTATGTTTGGAGTTTCTATCGAAAAGTGTCAGTCAGCTTTAAGATGTCATCGTATACAGTGTCATTGAGTGGAAATTCATCCACATTAAAAAGTACGCTGTTCCCAGCATTGCGTCTATCCAAGGAACGATTATGGGAAGCGGCATTACTTGATTTGACTACCTACAACTCAATTCCCAATGTTACGGAAGGGAAGAACAATTTACTACATTATTATGAAACTAAGGATGCTACAGGAAAATACTCAGAATTGAAAATAATTACATTTCCTACTGGAGCTTATGAAATTGATGATATAAACCAATTATTACAGAAACAACTCGGAGAAGACAATATCACCGTTAAAGGAAACAATAATACTTTAAAAGCAGAAATAACTTCAAAATATTATATTGATGTCAGCTTGGAACAGTCGATTGGCAGTTTACTTGGATTTACAGATACAAAAAAGAAAATCTTAACTCCTGGAACTACTCATTCAGGTGATTCAACTGTAACAATATTGAAAGTAAATAGTATTGATGTCACGTGCAACATTATACACGGATCGTATAGAGATGGAGTTAATCAACATATTTTACATACATTTTATCCAACAGTGGCTCCCGGTTTTAAAATTGTTGAGAAGCCACAAAACTTGATATACCTACCGTTAAACACCAGTTTCATTTCAGACATCGTACTGAACATATTGGATCAAGACGGTCATAGTGTTGACTTTAGAGGAGAAACAATTACTATACGGATACACATCAGAGCAGCAACATAAAAGTCAACATGGGATTATCATTTAAACCGCAACGGAAGAGTCGGGAGCTCAGTAGCTCCTCGACATTGGAAGAGTTAACATCGGAAAACATTCGTTTTCTACAGAAGATTGGATTGAAACTTAACAGCGATGGATATCCTGGATATATCTCAAGGACCAACGTTCGACGAAACACTATGGGAGAAGGAATATCACACGCACAACCCTTACACTTCATCAAAATTAAACAATAACGATGAAATAAGGATCCCCATTCAACAACAAGATATTTACACTTTACCGTGTGAAAGTTACTTGTACATCGAAGGACGGGTATTAAAATTGGATGGAAAAACTGCTTCAACAGTTCCTTTTATAAATAACCCGATGGCATATCTTTTTGATGAAATAAGATATGAAATATCAGGGGTGACGGTTGATTCAACAAAAAAGGTTGGTTTAACAACGACATTGAAAGGATTAACATCATTAACACCGCATGAGAAGAATTCAATAGTCACTGCCGGATGGGTTACCCCCGATAAAGACACTATAACACCAGCTTCCAATGGTCACTTTGATTTTCATGTACCTTTACGATTGCTTTTGGGATTCGCTGAAGATTACAAACGGGTAATAATAATTGTCAAACAAGAATTAGTATTACTCAGATCTTCAACTAATAAGGACTTAATACTTGCAGACCCTGCAACTACGGAAGATAAACTGGAATGGCAACTACAGTTGGATAAAGTTGTTTGGAGAGTACCTCATGTAAGATTGGCCGATGAACATAGAATCCTATTATTGAGAAAGTTAAAATCTGACCGTGATATTGTGATGCCATTCCGAAGTTGGGAATTTCATGAATACCCTACACTACCTCAGACAGAAAGACAAACATGGACCGTCAAGACATCAACTTACTTGGAACGAGCAAGGTACATAATACTCGGTTTTCAAACTAAGCGAAAAGATGTTATCACTGCAAATGCTGGTCAATTTGATCACTGTAAAATAAAGAATTGTAAAGTTTTCCTAAACTCTCAATTCTTTCCCTATGACAATTTGAATGTCATGTTCAGCAAAAAACGTTTTTCCATTTTATACGATATGTATGCAAGATTTCAATCGTCATATTATGGAAAGACTAATACACCACTATTATCACCTGACCAGTATTATTCCAAGGCTCCAATAATTGTAATCGATTGTTCAAAACAAAATGAATCGGTAAAATCATCAAGTGTGGATATAAAAATTGAAATGGAATTTGAAGAACCAGTAGCGGATGGAACTTCGGCATACTGTCTAATTCTACATGATAAAATAGTTACTTACACACCGCTGCCTGGAATTGTAAAGAATGTACTTTAAGAAGAATTGTATAACAACTGCAAATTTTTGAGGTTAGAATTATCTGCTTTAATTTTTGAGGTTAGAATTTCATTTGTGAAAGACAAGTTGAAAACAAACAATTATGTAATTGTATAAATTTCAAGGATTTTACGAAAAATATAAAAGCGAGAAAATAATTAGTAGAAACTTCATTCTATCTTCAACCGTCGTATGGGAAACATCATTCGCAAGATGAATTCTACTAACGGAGAAGAAAATACACCTCTAATGGATGATAATAGTTCAGATATAGAAAAACAAGTTGAACGAGAAATGGACGAGTTCCTAAAATTCAACAAACATAAGAAGAGAGAAGAAGAAAAAGCTGAAAAAGAAGTATAAAGGAAGAAGGTTGAAGTTAACATTACAACCAATATTTTAACAGAAGTATTTCTTCGGATTATCTACCCAATTTCTTCATGCATGACAAAAAGTATATCAGTTGGAATTTTAAAATCAATGGATTATTCACCAATTGTTATTTTAAATCATGGAAACAAAATGGTTACTTTCAGTGAAACTACTTGGGAATCTCTCATGAAACATTTACATCTTTTGGAGTGCTATTTAAGTAACAACACATTTGGAAGAAGAACAAGATTAAGTTTATTGGAATCAAATATTGAAGTTGATATAGTAAAACATCGTGGAGGACAAATTGTTCGCTTCAGAGATTTAACTACACATAATGTTAAATTATATTTCACTAAAGAAGAATTTTACACTTTAAGTTGTACTACCGGTCCCGTCACCAGATATTTGAAACAACTAATATTTTCAAGTGCAATAATTAAAGACTATCTAATTGATACATTGGACAAAAAACCTTTTGTTCCCATTTTATACGGTCCCGTGGATACTTCAATCTTTAATAGAATACCTCAAGAAGTTGAAATGTGGAGACAATTAAACAACTATCACACCAATTTTAATATTGATGAAGTGGCACAAGAAGTGAAAGAAGAAGAACAATCCTGTCTGTTATAAACATCGGCTCATTCAATTTTTAAGTCAGTTGTTAGTAAGACTTCATCATGAATAAACGGGTTTCGTTTTCTAATGCGCCACATATAATGGAAGTTAAAAGAGGTATAATTGAATTTCAAGCTTTCCGAGGAAATGATGGTAATTTTATTATTAAAGAATTAGTAATCTTGGACATGAACACATCAGTAGTTTATCATTATTTGTTCAAACCTCCAGTACCATTTAATAGACTAACAACTAAAGCGAAAGTTACAAACAAATGGTTGAACAAACATTTTCACAACTTAAGATGGGATGAAGGTTTCATTAATTATAACATGATGCCGCACATTATGAATCATTATTGCAAAGAGTTTAAAATTATCTACACAAGGGGATTGGAAAAAGCAAATTGGATACAATCATTTACAAGCAACGAAGTGATTAATGCAATAATTGATAAAGATTTCCAATGCTACTTCAACGAACTTTGTATTTCATCAAAAAGTTTTAAACATCGAAGGTCGCAATGCGCTTTAAAGAATGCCTACCGCTTGAACAATTTCCTTCAACAAAGTGGTGGGTGTAGTGTCAGTAGTGGGGGTAGTGTCGATTATAAAAGCGAGAGCGCTACCATGACGCAGCATGAGTATTACTCTAACCTCCAAAGAGACAACATCTCCGACGGACATTCTTATTAACAAGAAGATTAACAACAACATCAAGATGGCATCACAGAACTTACTTCAAAGTTTAGTTGATCAGTTCAACGCTCATTCTAAATCATCAATTCTACCTACAAAAAAATGTTCTGAACTAAAAGAAGAAAAACACTACATCATTCATACGATTAAGAAAATGGAAACTTCAGTAGGTGATGCTATTAATTGCACATTGAGCGAGGCTCCATATACAGTTGGTGATGAACCAAAATTTCAGATCTTCCTACCAAGACGCTTTGTACAACTTCTTCAAAATGAAGATCTTCGTGTAGTTCAACCCGGCGCACTCTATTTGGTTTCGCACGGACCAAGTGGAAACAACTCAACTGAACTAACTATTCATGTAACACCTACTACTGATTAGTTTGTACATAACATTGTAACTATTTGTTTGTAATTGTTTTTCAATAAATATGATATAAAGAAAAAACAAAAAAAATTAAAAGAAGCAACATATTGTGATGTCTTTGTACATTACAATATGTTGCTTTTTTAAAAATTCCACAGGATGACCTTGACCCACTTTTGTGTGATTATAAAAGCGAAAATCTACTTGTAAAATTCATCAGTCTACGACTACCTTTCGTACCGTACACATCTCGCTCACTCTATCGCTTAATATAAAAACTAAAAGATGTCTCTCAAAGTCAAGTGTGCATCTTATGATACCAACACCATTACAACTTTTGAACAACTCGAAGATTTAACCAACGAAATGCGAGTTTTACTTACCGGTGGTTATCACTTAACTGTTGATGTTAGTGCTACTAATACAAGGATGTTCACTAAAACAAAATATTGCGATGATGAAATATTTATTTCTACACAACCTACAACTTCTTCATCGCCAACTGGTCAACATAACATCAAGTTCCAAAAGTATTACCAATGTTGAATAACTTTTTACAGACAAAACTACAACTAAAGAATCACATGATCAATATGAGTTAATAAAAAGGATGTGATACTTGTATAAATAATCATTTGCTTCTCAGCTCTCACCACGACAAGACCTATTTAAGAAAATGTTGTACAGAATGATGATTCAACTTGATGGAAAAATCTATGGAAAAGACTACAACACCGTTGAACAAATGACCCAAGATTTAGATGTATTAACTAAAGAAGGATATCAAGCTAAATTAATTTTAAAATTTCCTGAAGTACATCCATTATCAACAGAAGAACTTGTTGCTATGGCTAAGGCGGAGAGAGAGAAAAAGTCTGAAGAAAACAAAGAGAAACAAACTTCCTAAATTTTAATAATCCTTACACTTGTAAGGTATAATTTTTTAAAACTCCATTTGGATGACCTTGAAATTACCCCCACCACTTTTCACAGTACATAAAACTCACTATTCAACACTATACACTCTTATTCTTTCACTGGACTCCGCAGCGTCAACATGGAAGAGCAAAAATACAAGTACAAACCTCGTTACTGTTGTGAACAACAGTGTACAGATTTAGGACCAATGATGGTGGATGGGTTAGCTTGTACTAAATGTGAATTCTTCGGATCTTGTTATTGCAAATGCAAAACAAAACAACTACCACCACCGGAATTGCGAACTTTCAAATTTTACAAATCAAGATATTTTCATACATGTTGTCCTCAAAGATGTTTCAAATTTCACCCTCTAGATCTTGCTCATTGTCAACGCACCAATTCTCATCAAGATGATTTTTGTACACATATGATAAAAAGATGTAAATACAGATCAGATTGGTATTCCGATCCTGTAGAACCATCAAATGTGTAATTTCAGTTTTACACTCTTTTTTAAAACTTCATTTGGATGACCTTGAGATTTCCCCCACCACTAGTTCTAATTTTTATATAATATTAAATCATTCCACTTCCAAAACTCTAACTAACAACATGGAAAACAAATTTATCAAGTTTGAACATATAATAACTGACAGGGAGGAGATGGAAGAATTGTTTCAAAACTTACTTTCTATCATTGACAAATATCCTATAAGATGGTTCAGAATTGTAGTTCAATATTTAAATCCTGGTGAATTGTTTTCTTCATCGAGTGAAGAGGATGAAACAACTACTTCGGTTCAAATAATTGAATTAAAAGACAAAGAAGAAGAACTAAACATTTTATTCAATCATAAGCTTAAGGTTCCCCATATAAAAGCCCCCTCCCTAGACAGCCCCCCTCCCTAGACGCCTGCTCAAGGTCGCCATTATATAAGCCCCCTCCCTATATGCCGATCCTCATTCCATCCCCGACTCTTCAACGATGAACAACTCTCCTTTGGCCCGAATGAATTCTAGTTTTGAAATAAACTCTAAAGAAGAGTTACAAGACATTTTTAATATTTTACAAGAACTTGTAGATAATTTTACAACCATCAAAATGAATTTGGAAATAACATACGATTGTCCTATTTGTGATAAAGTTGAAAGTTCGGACGAAGACAGTTTACTAAATCTAACTCCTGCACCATCTAACACTACTGATGGTAATAACAAAGAGCAAAATATTTCCCCCACCACTTCTTTATAATTCTTCGCTCCCCCCACCACTTCTTTATTTAACTAACATTTCTCGCTTTCACTTCTCATTCCGTCTTCGACTTTTGAACTATCAACATCACTTGTTTTAAAATTTCAAACACTAACACAATCACGATGGATATAATGGATGAAGTTCCCTTCATAACTAGAATGGAAGAGGATAAATTGAAATTGGAAATTAAACGATTGGAAATGGAACGGGAAAACCAACTCGAAATGTTACGTTTGTTCAAGCTTTTCAAATACATCATCTGGGGACTCTGCGTTTACCTTCTCATCGTCGTTGGTGTTTGCATTTACAACTCTGTAGTTCATCACAAAAGTTCAACTTGTTTAAACTCTGCTGTTGCACATTAATTGTATGTTCACAAATAAAATTCAAAAGTTACTTCAACCTATCCCACTATCACCAACTAGTTCAACTTTGAACTATTTCTGGTGGTAGTTGGGTAGGCTTTTTTAAAACTTACTCTGGATGACCTTGACATACTTTCCAGGCCCCCAGTTATAACTGTTGAATTTCAGTTTTGATCTTACTCTTAATTTTTGTTCAACTTTTAGAGTTTAGTTAACACAGTTGAATTTTACTTTTCAACTAACTCTTAATTCATGCCCAATTCTACTTCAAATTCAGGGCATATGCTCTCGCCATCTGCACCCTGCAGCTGCCCTGGCAGCTGACACCATCTGACCCCTGCAGCTGCCCTGGCAGCTGACGTCACTTCCGGTTTAGAAGTGGCTTTTTCCCACTACTAGCTTTACAATTCAACGGAGAGAGTAAATACAAAATTTTATTTTCACTAGTATTTTCGTATTTAACTGATACAAAAGTACCACTGGATGTATGGATGGATTAATTCTCTGCATTAGAGATCACTAGAACTTTTAATAACTTTTCAAGCAAATAAAAATTGCAAAATGTACAATGAAGTGGTGATTGTCTTCCACTATATTTGAAATTTGTAAATTGTTTTAATGAAACCTGATCCGTTAACACAAGCTGCATATCTTTGTATTCTATAAGCTAAAATTTACAGCAATAATAAAACCATTCTAAGTGTTCGACTAACACGATTTTTTATTCTGACTGAGAATAAAAATGGCTCATATCATTTTCTTGAACCCAAAGGCAAGTGAGTGTACAAACGAGCTAAACTTAACCTCTAGTGAGTGCAGCGAAAGAGCTAAACTTAACCTCTGGTGAGAGTAGCGAACGAGCTCACCTGATGGGCAAAATAGTCCTCGGGTTCGCATTGCATTTCCAGTATGTTTATGAAGCACGGGTAAGCCAGCTAGTAAAATATAATTTATAGGATTTTAATTTAATTTTTAAGAGGCGATTTCCCAAACTCTTTTTAAATTTTACTATATGCTTATTATTGAATGGAAGTATACGTATACCTTAAGTTAATCGTAGTTTAACGTGTTTGGGAAAAGCGGCCCTTAAATAGAATTTTATTTACTCAAAATATTATTAATTATTTTACATCTTTTAAACTTACATCTTATAGTACATGTTCTAAACACTGACGTTTTCCCCACATTATTAGTGGATATAAAAGTGGATATGAAAATTTTTTTCTTTATAATCGTGGATAATTAGTGGATATGAAAGTGGATATGAAATTTTTTTTCTTTATAATCGTGGAAAAGCAAGAGCAGGTAGAGCGTCGAGGCGAGGTGGCCGAGCAACTAGACGGAACTTGTGAACAACATCGTAAACCTTAGACGCCTTGCTTGCCGGGGGCAGCTCGGCTCTCCATCTCATCCCCGCACCGTCTAAACACAATTATTTGCTTTAAAATATCCTCCTTCACACTTAAGTAATGAATTTTTTATTGTAAAATTAACACATAATGATGTAATTGTAAGTTTAATCGTAAAGTACCGGTCATAGGCTGTTTATGACTAACATAGGTTATAGGCTGTTTATGGCTGTTTATCCCTTGAAGATTTTCATAATTTCAGAATTAACTCGTGTCGTATAATTTAAACCGATTGCTACTCTTAGAATTTTTGTGAATGTTTTACAAAGTTAAAATATATTTTCAGTAGGTAAAATGTAATAACTGTTATTTATTCATGTTTAGAGCTATGTTTAATAAGTTGGCACACCACAATTTTTTTCTATCACTTTGGACGGAATGAATCTCTTGAATTAATAAAAAGCAGCCAGTTTGTTTTCCTGGTAAATGATTGCGATTAAATCACGTTCATGGGAACGCAGAACGTTTTTCGCTTTTCAGTATTAATAATGTATCTGCACAAATGGAATCTTTTATGATATTTCATTGTTTAAAATACCGTTGATGAAATATAAAAAAATAATAACAATCAAATGATAAATGTGATGTGTTTGCGAAGTGATTTTTTTGGTATGATATGCGTTTATTAATTTCTATTTATCATGTAAGCAAACACAACTGGAAATTTAATGAACTTGTTCAGTTCAATAGTAGATAAGTTTATTAAAATGTGTATAACTTTATGAAGAAGTGCGTCGGTAAAATCTACAACTTGATTATTTAACTCAATCTAACGAGTTTTAGATAGTCATATTTTTTTCAAATTATAAATAGGAAATAATAATAAGAAATATAAATACAGTGAATTTTACATTTAATTTTTATAAGAGTAAGGCATGGATATCCACAGACTTAGAATAGAACATAAATATTGGTTAAATACAGAGAGAATAGGATGGAAAATTTTAATGACTGTAGGATTTGGTCTTAGGTTAAATAATATTAATTTCTCTAATATTATTATTAGGGAATATTAATTCCCTAATATTATCCCTAATAATCCCTGCTTATCAGATCTTTTTACAAAACCACAAAAATATTTTAAACACAGTAGGATATCACCTTACAACTCAAATTTATCGTATGAATATGTTGAATATTTGTTGTATAACAACTGCAAAACATGAATATTTTAGATGGATATTTAAAATTGATCGTGCCTTAAGCTT
This sequence comes from Neoaliturus tenellus, assembly GCA_030545055.2. Classification (NCBI taxonomy): domain Eukaryota; kingdom Metazoa; phylum Arthropoda; class Insecta; order Hemiptera; family Cicadellidae; genus Neoaliturus; species Neoaliturus tenellus. The sequence goes on along the minus strand of CM061533.1, from coordinate 180,982,894 downwards.
ATAAACCATATTTCAATTTTATAAATGATATTAACGACTAAAGTTCATAGCTTAAAATAGAAAGGTTTTGAAAGAAAAAAAAACATAAAATGTATATATACATACATTCAATACTTATTTGACTATATTAAACACTGCCAATTCACTTATTGAGTGTGGACTGCATCAGTAAGCAACGACTTGTTTGATTCTTTACAAATACCGATTTATTACTGATACTGATTTATTTTTTTATTTAAAATTGTATTGGAAATACCTACTTACGCAAAGATTATCACTGGATGTTGGCAATGACCGCTGGTTTACTTGATTTTGGTACTCGGAAACTAAAATGAATTTTCTTAAAGCACTTTTGTAAGAAATCATGATACTGAACCAGGGACTGCATTTGTTCATTAAAAATTCATTAGTAATTGTAGACTATCACACCCTAATTATCCTATCAAGCAAAGTACCAGTCTCAACTTAGCACTTATTAACTGTTGGAAGAATTTCAGCTCGGCCACGATGGATGGATGGTAACGTCAAGAATGCCCTCAATATCGGCGGCAGGCCACAAAGGCTATTTCATCACGGATTATTAGGTCGAATGTAAAGCGAAGTGTTGGCAGAGAGGGTGCTCAGCGGCCCAAACATGATCGCTAACTTTTCTTGCGAATTTATCACCTCGAATATTCTATAATTTTATAACAAATTCTGAACGATTTAATTAAAAATATATATTAACAGCTTTTTGTTGGATAGGAAAAAGGATTTTTACCTAGTAAGTAAAATATTCATCACCCTCCAAAAAGGTTTTATTTAAAATTTGCAGTTTAACGTTCAATTTAATTTAAAAGGTAAATTATTTAAAAATTTGAATAACATTTTATTTAACCTAAGAAAAATATTATTTTACGTTGGTTATTGTCAGAGTTTTTCAGAATGTACGTTGTCTATGAAGAGTTATTACAGTTAAAATAGATACATCTTGCATATACTTAGTTATTATCATTTTATTTATTTATTAATTTACAGTGTCTAATCATGCCCTTACGTCTCATTTTTGCCTGCTCGGTAGACTTATCATGACAATTCCTTATCTCGATTCCTATTCTATGTACATATACATTCATGAGGTTCATATGTTAAAAATAAATATGATTCACCATCTGGGAAATTAACAAACACTAAATAATTACAAATACTAAATAAAAATACTAACAAACTGATTGCATTTTAAAAATTGAAAAAGACATCTTTAAAAACTAGGATGCCATGATTCAGGTATTCAGAAAGGCTGTAGAAACAGTTACTCAAATATTCAACCTCCAACTTCTTGGATTTTCTGGGTGTTTGTTCTTCGTTTATGCGCTCGGGGCATTTATTATAAATTTTAAATCACAAGTATTGAGGAGATTTTTCTAAAAATAATGGTTCATTGGATTGGATACTGCAATATTTTGGAATTGTGGGTGTTATATTGTTCATGATTACCGTTGAAAGATTTTTCTAAATTGGTTCTGATACAAAGAAGGCATTGAAAGATATTTATAGATGGAAGTGGAAGGATGTGAAGCATTTTAAAAAGTGGTCTACAGCATTCTCTAGGGCCGGCACCCAATAGCAAATTGATGGCCATCCTCTGCATTCTGAATATCCTAATAAAGTTCGTGAAGTTTCCCCAGAAAATTACTCCATAGCAAATTAGAGAATATGCATAAATAGACTTATCTTTGGACTTAAAGATCAACAGTCTGGGATAGAGATAGTAAGGCAATTTATGGATTGTGTTTTCAAGGGTTCAATTTTAACCCATTTCCCGAACACCAAGAATCTATTTGGCTGATAATCTTCTCTAAAGACTTTGAAAGGCTACCTTGACTGGAATTTGAGTCAAAAAGAGAGATGGCATCAGCATAGATGAAAACTTAGGGTTAGAAGATATTGCAGGAAGGTCATTGGACTACATAAAAAAATAAGAGGTCATTTAAAAAGAGACTTTAAAAACACATTAAGTCTATTAAATACAATTCTTTAAAAAAAACTTGGAGAAGACACCTTTGGAGATCTTACTCTTCCTTGGGACTGCTGTAATAGTTGAGAATTCTAAAAGATCCGTTAAGACACCATGTTGGAGTGAGCAGTTAATTAGTAAGATCAGAGGCTTTATTAGCAAGTGAGAACATTTTTTCAACAAGAAAGGTGAGATTTCATCCCACCCAGCAGGTTTTTTGAGTTGGAGAGCCTTAATTACTTGGTAAACCTCACTCTCTGTTGCCGGTCCGAAACTTATCAATAAACAGTTATGCTGAACATTGATAGCTTAAGAGCATCAGAAAGTTTTGGCTTAAGCTTAAAATTATCTGTTATATTACAAATATAGTTGCCAAGAGTACTTGCTAAGTTGCTAAGTCTTTACTGTTTGGGATTACAATATTGTTTTCAACAATTTTATTTACTTGGTTTTTATCCTCTCTTGACGCTCACCTAAGCTTCTCGATCCCATGCATTTTTTAAACTTTATTTTAGACTTTGAGATGTATTCATTGTTACATTTAAGATTTGCTGTCCTGACTTATTTTTTGAAAATGGCTTTATAGCTTTTGACATGAAATAGATATACTTAAAAAACCTCGGTATTAATGGGTACTCATAAACAAACGAGTTTTTAGATTAAGTAGTAAGAGATTAAAAAGATTGAATGGGTTAAAATGTTTTACAAAAGTTTCCTATCTTGTTTCATAAACTGATCTACTGCTCTCTCGATCATTTGAAACCTTAAAAAAGTAATATTTTTATAACATCGTTGGGGGATTATCAAGAACAAGTTATTCTCTAGTTAGTACCAAATAGTATGACATTTTTGAAAATTTTATTTAAATTTTAGGCATATATATTTTTATTAGGGGTAAGTATATAGACTTATTTTTTTGTGTCTCTACGCCAGTGGCATTTCGTTTACGTTTTGTCCAAACTACTAACCAAAGTCTTATTACTATTTAACTTCAACAATTTGTTTGATAGTATCATTAATTATTAGTCCAATGTCAAAAGGAAACTGGGTTCGGAAAGGAACATTTAAAAAGCTACTAACTTTTCTCAGGATCGATCCGGCAACCTTTGGATTCAAAGGCGAGCATTAAAACCTCAGCTTCCCAACCTGTTGTTATAATTCATTAAAAGTAGATGATATAGATTATATTGAAATACAAATCATACACATATTCTCCTACTTAAAAAAAAAAAACATTATCTCAATTTAAACTTACGATCAAAAGATTGCAATACTTTATCTATTCGAAAAATTAATCAATAATGATTACCGTCTTGTAAAATCTGTAAAATCGTGAAAGTAAATTAAAACATTAATCATTGTGTCAGCAGTTTTTAGTGAATGTATAAAACAACGAGAAAGGAACTGAATTTCGGTAGCCTATCAAACATTTCACCACATGGAGGCGTAATAAGAAACAAAGGCTGCAACGTACACTGCAATTACAGCAAAAGCAACATTATCAAATAGGGAGTGAAGAACAAAGCAATTTTACGCGTGAACTCCAAATGAGAGAAAACAGAATTCCACGGCAGAAACTTCAACTCCCTCCATTCCTCACCGAATAAACGCAACCATCAAACTATAACAACTCCACGATAAAAATTTATTATTTACCGAAAAAAACTGTTTTAATTGTTTTTAAATATTGCCACAATTACCAGAATAATAACTTTTTATCACCCTATCCCTAAAATTTGATAGTTTAAATCGATACAATTATGCAACATTATTATTAGACCACCATTAGATTTATATTATTCAACCTTGTTCTTGTTATTATTGTTACTTCGCTTTTGTTGAATTGTTATATATATTTATTTGCAAGTTGTTATTTGTTTGTTATCTTGTTATTATGTTATTTATTTATTATTGTGTTGTTAAAAATTATCACTAGCACTTTTTATGTATTATGAATATTTGGAAACTCAGCTTCAAAGCTTGTACGAACTCTTATTGCGAATGTCGGCCTTAGTCAGTAACAAGACTACAAGATCGCGCCACAATCATCCTACACTCATTCCTCATTCATACTTGGCTTTAAACTACCTATTGAGTTAGGTCGCCATTTCAATAAAGGTATTAAAGGTATTAAGGTATTAAAGGTACAACAAACATGATGTACACTTACCATAAGTATCATATGTAAAAAAGGATTTTCCGTCAATAAATAAATAAATAACATTAAAGTAGTATTCTAATAAAAAATTATAGATATTACTATTTTCGAAACGATTGACCTAACCCTCATTATTCTTGAAAGGGAACTCAAATCAAATTTATTTAAATTTGGCACAAATACTAAATATTCTCTAATGATTGTAATTTGTTTACAAAAAACTACATATTTTAAAATTAATATAACTAGTGGCTTGTAGGGGCAAAGGCCCCTAAAAATCAAAATATTTACGTTGTCTCCAAAAATAAGTTTTAATTTATCACCTCCTTGCAGCATTACTGTATTTTTCTCAAGCTGTAGTGTGATTTTCACGTTTGGGTTTTTTTAATAAAATATTTCCTAAATCTTGACGAAACTTTTTGGTGGTATCAAATCTGTTATTTACAAACAATTTCATCTGTTTAAAATACAGTAATCTATTTTGTGGAAGAAAGAAAATTACTGCACTATTATACATCGAAACGCGATAAAATAGTTTTAACCTTAAACATGTTCATGATCAATACAACATGAGCCCATTAAGTACACTTCTTCACCCTGGACCCCTGTGCCCCCCATTCTGCACACTCGCAGCGACCCTGTGCCTATCCCGTGCCCCTTTTCACCTCTCCTGACTCATGCTTCTTGTACCCCTTTGTCCCCGTACTCTTCACCCCCTCATGCCCGCAGTTCATCCCCGTGCCTCATTTTTATGTTCCTCATTCCTCCCCAATGCCCCCCACGCCCAACCACCTTCCGTGCCACCGATGTCTTAAGTACCCCTTGTGCCTTCATTCCCATTTCCCCATGCCCACGATTCCTCCCCGTGCCTCCACCTTTACCCCCATGCCCCACTAACCCCAATGCCCTCGACAACCCTCGCGCCCCCATGGGGCCCACCCATGGTACTCCCGTGCCCACATACCCACCGTCCTTCCCCGTGTTCCCCATGCAATATGTCCCCCAAGCCTCCCCCGTGCCACCATGCCCATCTGACCCCCATGCTTCGTACCACCGATGCCCCTAGTCCTCATTGTGCCTTCCCATCACCGCGGCGCCACGTGCACTCGGGCTCTTTATGTTTCCGTACCCCCATGCCCGAAGCTGCTCCCCGTATCCTCCGTGCCCCCCATGCAAATCTACTGCTTTTGCCACCGACGCCCCTAGTGCTCCTTGTGCCCCCTCACCCCCCACCACAACGTGCCTCAGTGCATTTCCATGCCTCCTCAGAGAGCTCCCTCTGCCCCCGCACTCCCATACCCTCCATACTCCCGTACCCTCATGCGTTCCTCCCTGTGACCCTACGTTACCCATGTCTTCACCGTGCCTACCATGCCCCCCCTATCTCCGATGCCACCGACACCCCTCGTTTCCCTCGTGTCCTTCCCCAAAACCCCCCAAATCCCCGAACCCCCTGTGCTTCCCATGGTCCCGTGCTGCCATCCCCGCCGTCCTTCCTTCTCCGGGCCCTCCTTTGCCCCCCGCCATTCCCTCTATTTTCCCCGTGTCTCCCTCGTGACAAAATGCCCCCACCCTCCGTGCCACTGACGTCCCTCGTACTTTGATTGTAGTATATTTTTTCTGTTCGTCAATGTACACTGATTGATATATTTTTAGTTTTCGTACACTATCATTTACATGAAAAGGTCCTCGTCTTTATATATTAACGGACATTTATTGTTTCGCTACGACATACCTGCTAAAGAAGCAGAGAATGGATGAAACCAAAACAAAATATTCCTCATACGGGGGTTATCCTATGTTAGTAGCTTACATAAATATAATGATTCAGTCGAAAATAAACCAACATTCAACAAACCGATTTAACTCTTCAACTCTAACTACTAAATAGCCAATATATAAAGCAGTAACGTAATAACTAAACGACATTCACTGAGTAAAGATAATTAACCATTATATCAACCATGCCACGTCTAAGCCAATTTTAACTTTAGTATATTCAGCATAAAAAATCATTCTATTCCGTTTCCTTAATGACATAGATGGGGTCACGAAGATGAAATCTCCTTTAAACCCTTTATCCGTTCATGGATTTTAGTGTTCTCCTTTTTTATAGTGCATTACCAATTTTAAAAAGTTACAGCAATACGGTTATCTTAACTCAAAATATCTGCTCAATAACCAGCTGAGTTTATGATAAAATACTGGAACATCTGCTTAATCACACACGTGTAGATCTAAAAATCTTCTTCCCATTAGATTAACATTGGAACTTCAAGGTCCAATGGGGCAAAGCCCAATTACCTTTTGATAGTTCTGGTATTTTTCCTTGCGTCCTTGGACCTCAAGCTTTAAAATGAGCCATCATACGTTACCCTGTCTTACTTCTAACTCGAGATATTTCGTGGGGACCGATTCGCTTACGGAATTATATATATAGATTTGGATATGGCATTTTTAAAATGACAGCAGTTTGAAAATAATAAATATTGTTTGAATTACACTTGGCCAAAGCAATTTGATAGTACTAAGTACAGAAGCAAGTCTCACTATCGTACTTCAAGAATAACTGCGAAATATTATCTAAAAAGTAAAAGGGGAAAGGAAGAAAAAGTTTGTAAGCTGCAAAGTGCAATTGCAGTGTAATTAGCAAAGAGTCCAAGAGTGGCATGACATATATCAAACTGTTACGCGAACTTTTAATGCACTTTGTTAGAAAACCAATAAAAGTTTAGTCAACTCTTTTGTATGCAGGTCATAAAGTTGAAACTGTTGTTATATATCAAACCGGAATATGTCACCTTCTTCAGTCTTCTACACCTCCATAATATCCAACTATATATATGTATATTGATAGAAGTAATATTTGTGAGAATCCCGCAAATGGCGTCAGGATAATCGGATAGTCTCAAATTAAAGATCTAGGTCCCAAGCATGAGTGAGAAATATTGTGGTGTCCATAAACTTTTAGCAGGAAGTTATAGAAATAAAGTAAAACGTCTTCCATAAAATAATATGGGGGATACGAAACACGTCTTGTATATATTAGGACATGTGTTCTAATTTTATATATATATATATATTTTTTTTAATTTAAATTTTTGGTTTAATTTTGGAAATAGAACCATAATGAGTGAAGAAATAACAACATATAGTAAAATTACTATAGTAACATTTTTTGTGTATTTGATTGACTCAAATTTCTAGTAGGAGCGTTACTAACCATTTTTTTTTTTTTTTTTTTGAGGGAGAGGCGTAAAAATGCATTACGCACACAGGTGGCCAGCCTGTAGTGTGGGGCTCCCCTAAAAAACGGGTTTACCCACTAAAAAACCTCCTCTACTCTTTAGGAATCTAACCTGGAATTGTTTATCACATTACGTCAGGCTAGGCCTAAATTTGGCTTACGCCCGTGGGGCTCGCTCCTTATCCAGCCGCTCGATCAAGGGATCTGGGCCACTTCGCGGTCCAGATCGGTTTTCTTTTCCAGGAGGATGCCCCGGACGAACTGTGACAAACAATCCCAGTTGCCCTCATCCTCCAAAATCTTTTGGCAGACCGAGTCCACCGAAAATGCACCAAAGATTTGTGTGGCCTCCAGGCGGGGCCCTTCCCAACGGGGACAGCGGAAGAATGTGTGTTCCGCATCGTCAGGAACACCCGGGCAATAAATGCAGTCCGGTGAACCGGTCTTTCCCATCCGGTTCAGGTACAACCGAAAATAGCCGTGACCTGTCAAAAATTGGGTCAGGTAGTAGTACACCTCTCCATGCCGCCGTTCCACCCATGGTTGGACCTGCTTGATAAGTCGCGCAGTCATCGTCCTCGGGTGTCGTGCTCCCAGCTGTGTTGCCACTTCTGGAAGGTTTGGGAGCGCTCTTCTGTTCTTGCCGTGTCCTTGCCGATCTCGCCTTGTCTCTGATAAATCGCTTTCCTCTCCCCTGCCAAGAGCTTGACAGGGATGACTCCGGCGACCACCAGGACGGCAGGCTCGGACACTGTCCGGTAGGCGGAACACACCCGGAGCGCAGCTTGACGCTGAACCCGGGCAAGTCGCAACCTGTAGCACTCCTTATCTAGAGCGCTTGCCCACACCTCTGCCTTGTAAAGAAGCACGGACTGGACCGCGGACATCAACAGACGTCTTCTGCTGGATCGGGGACCCCCGACATTGGCCATCAGCCTACTAAGGTAAGTCACAACCTTAGCGGCCTTGTCCGCCGTACGGAAGATCTGATCCCTCCAGCTTAACTTGTTGTCCACCATAACCCCAAGGTATTTGGTGGCACGAGTTGATGTGACCACCTCCCTTCCCACTCGGAGTGGGACGACGGTGTTGATCCTCTTCTTCGTGAGGAACCATACAACCTTACATACCATACAAACTTATTACATATTAACTGCAAAATTTTACTTATCCTTCAACAAAGTAAAAATCCAAAAAAGAAAAAACTCAAAAATTGATTAGTTTGCTAATTGAAAGTGAAAATAAATCATAAAATAATTTTGGTCATGATGAATTGTGGTTCAAGAACCGACTACTTAGTTTGAATTAAAGCACATGTTTTAGTTTGATTTTTAAAACGTGAGTCAAACTATCGCATCGAGTGAAGATGAAGTATTAAATAAAACAACAATTGTATTAGTTAACTTGGCATTGCAGTTGATCAAGTTTTTTTACTCTGCAAGCGGAATGTCTATAGACAAATTGGGCATTTCACAGAATTCAGAATGATAAGAGATACTTCAAATCAAAGAGGTTCATCCCACTGACTAAGAAAAAGGCAGCATGTCCAAAACTATGAAACAAAATTAGAAATAACGTGACATTTATCCATGAATTGTATGGTTATTACAAGGTCTGCTCATTACACCATTATGTTTGTATGTTATCAAAGTAGCATTATGATAACATTTTAAATCCCAAATAAAATTAAAAGGCTGTTTTTTTACACAAAAACACGCGATTTGATTAGGAGAGCAGAATGATGACGGTGAGTGAAGCAGATACTACTTTGAGGTGATGTGTTAAGATTTAATGACACTAAAAATGACAAATTCTAATAGGAGGGAAAATATTGATTCAAATCATGGACAAAAAGACAATAAAATGGGAATGATTGAACACTATTGCAAGTGTACTAACCTTGAAACGGGTGCTGAGCTTCCGCCATGTTTTTTCTCACTGAAAATTTTCTGTGTTATATATAGATCGTTATAACTAAGGGAATATTTCTTTCAAAAACTTATTTTGCATAGATAGACTTAACAGTATAGACATAATGAAACATTCATAATGGATATCTTAATAGTATTGTAAAGACAGAGTGCTTTGGAGGCGGATGGTATATGTGAACGATATTGGTAAAATATTAACAGTACAAATTAAGTGTTCTGGAAAATTCCGTAGTAAAGTACTGGTGATCACTTAAGTCAATTATATTTCAATTTTACGATTAAGGGCTTTTCACCCCTATAAGCCACTAGTTAAAGACAATAATCTTATATTGTTAATAAGAAGAATCCTTATCTGTTAATGCAATGTCTAAGATCTTCCTAAAAAAGTCACTGTGTTTTGCCATCGACTCAAACTGGTTAATAGTAATGGATATCCAGTTCGACAGTGCCAAATAGTGTATTCTGCTGGATGAGAATATTAAAATCAAAATTAAAAAGACTACTCTACCAAAGACCATTAGAAGGTATTTTATTTGAAATAACATTTAGAAGGTATTTTATTTGAAATGTTAAAGCAAAGACCTTCAAAACTACATCCAACATTTCTCATAATCTATTCCAGCTGATCCAGATGACTTCATCAATGAAAATGTAAAACTAAAATTTGCTTGGACATGAACCAAACGATGTGAAAAGGGTGAAAGGGGATCCAGTAGCTGGTCGTATGTACAAGACAGACAAGTTGCGATGTTTCGCGTCTGTCAGCACATCTCCTGGCGGTGGAAACTGACAGCTCCAGGAACACGTATCCACCAGACGTGGTCCACATGTCAAATCTAGAGTGAAGTTGGATTTTATGTTTACATTCGTATTTAAGGTAGACTGACATAATATTTCCAACCTTATACAGGTATTATTAGGACGAATTAAGCAAAGCAATGTAGGGGTTTTCTCTACTGTTACATGAACACAACCTTAAAAAAAATAAAATGTGATTAAAATTACTATTGAATTAACCTTGGCTATTCAGAGAGTGTTAAAAAAACCTGGAACGGCTTAAAAAATTTCGAATGAATTTATTCTAAGTAATACAACTTTGCACATGTATAAACCACTTAAATTTACTTTTTCAGATGTATGTAGATAGGATATTACCTCAGCGAAATTTGAAATGTAAGCGTAGGATAATTTGTTAAATGGAATGGTTCCATTAGTAGAGAAAAAGTCAGCAAATCTGATCTTAAAAGGGTGAGCGAGTAAAAAATCGCAGGCCATCAAACTTTGCATTAAACAATGCAGAAAAAATACAATAAAGTCAAAAGTAAAGCAATATAAAATGGACAAGTTTTTTTTCATTTAAAGGAGGATATTTATCACATTGTAGTCCCTCCTAACAAAATGTTTCTGGCATGGATCCAGGAAAAAGGTCTAATCCATTGAAATAGAGTTTCAATTAGGCTTAAAGTCTCAAATACCTAATAATTACTTTCAATATATTTTAATTGATTCTGCTCTTAGTATTGATCAAATATTTTGTGATGACTATGTATAAATCAAAGGAGAATTTGATTTACATTTTACGAATGTAGCCTACTCTTGACAACCATTTCCACAGGAAAATTCATTTCTCTTCTATATAGTAATGTTTACATACCATGAAATACAAATTATTAAAACTTTTTAAACACTGCATGAAAAAAGTTCCATATGGAATGGCCTGGAGAACAGAAACAAATAAATAATTTTCATCGCTGACAGCATCACGGAACTGCGTTGTAAATAACTGGCCAACGCTCAAACACTTTCGGTAAAGCGTAGTTTATTTACAGGATAATCCTATGTCAGTGTGCTGAACACTTTGTTCCAGCAACAGTTTAAACAACAAATTATGTTTTTTTTATGTTAAAATACAGTATAAAGTCTTTTGTTTTTGTGGTTTTGATATCACTGGTGATTCAACAGCCTTCATAATACAATCGTTGCATAAATTATGATTAGAACTCTGCCATAAAAATTATTATAATTTTATTTTAGCTGTATAACAAATCTTTGGTTGGATTGTTACTTCTAGACTGTAATTGCTTTCCGTCGATGTTTCTCGTGTTTTAAGTACTGTATATACAATGAGAGAGATGTTCTGTGTTTATAGAGACAAATTAAATTTAAGAATTCTTTTACTTAACAGAGTCCTCCTGAGGCCTGGATCTTGAAGATTGGTTTTCAGGGCTTTCATAAGGACAGCTGAAAATTTACTCTGATTCACCAACAAGCTATTCTTGCCTACCAAGGCATTAATCTCTGTAAACCTGAGGCTCTTGTGAAGTTGGTAGTTTGTGAAACTTTGACAATGTTTTATGGATTTGTGTCAGGGACTCCGAAGAGCCTTTTTTCTTTCACTGCCCTCCTAGCGTTTAAAAGTTAAAATAAAAAAGTTCTTCTAACCACCACACCAAAATATCGACATCCAGTGACACACTAGGTTTTTGACTCAGTGAAATTTTCCTGAAATGATAAATTTAAAAGTATCATCGGTCTGACACAGAATCAGAGGGGGATTTTAAATATACTACAAAATTTACTTAGTGTACGAGTTAAAATCTTGCTTTATGAGTTTTGATTATGTCGCAAACATTTAAGTAAGAACACAACAATATCAATAATAAATACTAAGTTGGTCGGTATTATAGACGATTTTAGATCAATTTTGCCCACAGCTCGTACATAAACAGAGCAGTGACTGTGCCGTTGTGAAAGTTCACTAGAACAAATTTATTGCACGTTTCGGTTTAATATAAGTTGAATTGAATTTAAGGTTTTCATTGAAAAGGGTAGTTGCCAGAGGTGGACTGCAGGGTGACAGCATATATACATATATACTGTATATATATATATATATATATATATATATATATACACTGTATAATATATATACAGTGTGTTCGAAAACTCTCCTCCGAAACTCCCTGGGGTGATTCCTTGGCTAAAAATTACCAAATATATCACAGGAAAATATGTCCTAAAATGCTTCGTTGTGCAGCTAGCCGTCATTTTGTTTTTACAGTAAGCAATTTTTATTTAAATGTAGTAAGTTAAAATTTGGCATAAACCTTCATCACTTTAAGTTTATTTCCAGGAAAAATATGATTTTTCCGATGTGTATTTTCAAAATGGCTGGCATTTAAAGTTTTTAACCTCTGTATCTGAAAAATTGTTGTACAAGTAACAAAAAAGTTGACACATTACATTATCCAACCAATGATAGCGGTTTGTAAGGATCTGGTAATAAACAACGGAGTTATTGCCATTTTTCTGCAGAAAATCATTGATGGTGCATGATAAGTCATGCAACTTGAAGTTATTTTAATAGAAAAATCGCAATAACTCCATTATTTGTTGTCAAATGCTTACAAATTAGGTGTCATAGGTTAGATAATGTAATTTGTCACCTTTTTTATTACCTGTACAAATTTGATAAAATGTACAGTTTTTGAGATAATTGAGGGTAAAAGATTAAAATAGCCGCCGTTTTAAAAATATAAATTGCAAAAATATTTTTCTTCTCGAAATGCAAATTGGTGTCATGAAAGTTAATGTCAAACTTAAAGTTGATACACCCATCTGTAAATGAAATAAAAATATTAAGTGTAAAAACAGAATGGGGGCCAGCGGCTTTAGGACGAAGCTTTAGGACATATGTTCCAATGAACTTTTTTGCTCATTTTAATGTGTAAAATAACCTTTTGAGTTATTGAAACGTTTATACCACACATACACTGTATATTTATTTTGTTTACAATATGTATAGACTACCTTAAATACGTAGGCCTATAAAAACATAAAATCCAACTTCATTTGACATGTGGGCCACGTCTGGTGGATACGTGTCCCTTCAGCTGTCAGTTTCCGCCGCCGGGAGATGTGCTGACAGACGAGAAACATCGCAACCTGTCTGTCTTGTTAACGTACAATACGACCAGCTACTGGAATGCTCCTGGTGTCTGTTTGTTGTCTGGCCAAACATTACATCAATTAGCATCTTTATTGGTAAGACCAGATGGTAATATATAGATTGGAATAGACTATTGCTAAAATATAATTATAATACATAGGCTAATATTATTTTTTTAAAATATATTTCTGGTGGAAAATCTGTTTCCTAACCCCGTAATAACTATTATTTATAAATATACCTGGTATTATCGAAGAGAATAGACTAGTATTTAAATCTGCTATTGTTCATAATTTTACTTTGGCCACTTAAAAATTAAATCTACTTAACTAAACGTAGAGCCCTTACAAAGCCGATGCGAAATTTTTAATTATAATTTCTGTATGATTGTTGTGAACAGTTTATAATGTTTGTATGGCAACATATTTTCTTGTAACATTTATACACATATTACATAACACTACGGACTAGTCCATGACCAGTTCAATGACAGGCCGCATGGTGGGGGTGGACTCCCCTTGTTGCGTGGGAGGGGAGGGAGACTTCAACAATATCGACCTACACAACGCCGCTTTGGACACATTTACTAAAGTTACTCTATAATTAACTTTCAACGCTAGAACAAACTGTTTATCTCTTTGTTGTTCATTTCTGATTATAAAGTTGTTTATGTGTTTTTACTCCCATTGTTTTTAATTATTGTCGGAATGTGTCTATTGTTTATAAATACCGTTAACGTTTTAGAATCCTTTCTAGAATTGATAGGTGTATACAATATATAATAATGTTGGTTTTTGTTAAGTTTCACAACAATAAGTCATTTTTAAAGGCTACCAGTACTGTAAATCTATTAAACCAAAATTCGCTCACCTGTCTCTTGTATTTAAAACGCTTTAGCCACAAATGTATAAAAAACTCTTTTTGATTCTTTTTGTGATTGTAATTTGTAAATTATAAATACATATTCTGTGCAATACATTTATGTAGATTGCATTTATTTATTTATTATTTTTACATTAGCATTACCATTTTTACAATACTTTTTTATTTCTTTGATTTAAAAAGTGTGTGTTGTATAACAGTTTACAACTTGATCATTTGTTTCAATAAGTTTGATAAAATAAAAATAAAAAATAAAAACTTTTCATTGCTCCTTATTGCCACAGACCATATCACCGGGCAATCCTCTGGTAAGACGATTTTTTAATTGTATATACTTTATGGCGCAGTTGGTAATAGAGCGGCATAACGAATATGGCGGCAATCTCAGCTACGACCTACATTGACCATCCTTTACAATGGGTAATTGTATCACAGTTGAATACACCTATTATGTCCCATAGAACTTAATACGAGCTGGCACAATGTGATCATGTGACATCAGCTCAAACCATAAAACTGTCATAATCTGCCATAAAACCTCACTCATCCAGCAACTCTTGGACTTCTTCTCATACTTGTTGCAAGCTAGTTAATTGATATTTTACCTTTCTTTGCAAATAATCTGTATAAAAAAATTCTTACGTGAGTTTGATGAATTTCATTTCCAGTTCAATTCTATGAAATAGTAAGTGAAATACATTTCCGTTACCTAACAAATAATACGGTTCTAGTACTAAAGACATAGGTTCAAATTATACCTTTGCAAAGGAGAAATAACAAAGAAAAAACCCATGAGTATTACAGCGTAATGAATGTTTTAATTAAGCTTTTATTTTTGTTAGTAAATTGATAAATTATAAAAGTTCAAGCAAGCCAAACATCAATCTTTTTACACAAATAAAATGAGAATTTGTACAAAAATACAATGTTATTACAAATGATTTTCTTAGGTTATATTATAAATATTATGTATGATTTGTTTTAAAACTATTTGAATTGTAACTAAAAAAAAAACACAAAAAAAACAAAAAAAAAAACACACAAAACGTTGGCTTACATTGGTTTAGGTGCCTATCAGTTGGTTTTTAAGTCATCTAGGGGCTTGTAGGGGCAAAGGCCCCTAAAAATCCAAATGATGATGTTATCTCAAAAATTAAGATTCAATTCATCACCTAGTTGCACAATTATTCTATTTCTTCTCAAGATGTACTGTGAATTAACACGGTTGGATTTTCTTATAAATATTACTTAATCTTGACGAATATTTTTTGGTGGTAACAAATCAGTAAATCGCCAATATTCTCCCTTGCATTTAACAGTACAGTCTATTTTGTGGATTTTTTGCACTATTAGACTGCCGGACGCAATAAATTAGTTTTGACTTATAACATGTACGCGTAATGAGTTCGTAACTCAAGTGAATACATTAGTTTAATCCAACATGACAAAATGAGTATTACTCCATTTATACTGTACACTACTGCATCTATATGACCCCTGTGTCCCACACTCCCCCACACTTGCCATGTCCCTCGTCCCCTTTCGTGATCCGTGTTTCCTGTACCCCATATGCCCCCATGGCCCGAGTACCCCCCATTCCCCCGAACCCCTGTGACCCCAAGTCAGTGTGACACCCATTTTCCTGTGCCCACATGACCGCCGTTCTTCCCTGAGGCCCCCGTGCCCTCTATGTCTCCTATTCCTCCTCTGTGTATCCCATGTCCAACTAACCAAAGTGCCTCCGACGTCTCTCGTGCCACTTGTGCCCAATGCCAATGCCGTAATGCCGCCCATACCTACGTTCTCCCACACCCACCGTTCCTCCCGTGCTTCCTATTCCCCTCTCCCGTTCCCCTCTCGTGACCCGTTCTCCCTGTACCCCCTATGCCCCGTCGGCCGAGTACCCCCAATGCCCCGTACCACCATTTCTCTATTCTCCCACACCTCTGTGCCCCTTTCTCCCAAGCTCACATGCCCGCTGTTCTTCCTCGAGGCCCTGGTGATTTTTTCCCATTCCTCTCCCGTACCCCCATACCCAGCTACCCCCAGTGCCACCGACGTCTCTAGTGCACCCCATGCCGACATGCCCATACCCCCGTGTCTCCCATATCCTTGTGCCTCCATGACGGCCATTCCACCCAGTGCCTCCCATATCCCCGTTTCCCGATGCCTGCCGTTCCTCCCCGTGCCCCCTATGTCCCCCCAAGCCTCCCATGTGTCCCCCCTCTCGTGACCCGTGCTTCCTGTACCCCCATGCCCCCATACCCCCTATGCCTCTGTGACCCCTATTCACCTGTGCTCACATGTCCACCCTTCTACCTTGATGCCCCCGTGCTCTCTATGTCCCCCATTCCTCCCCCTGCCCCCTATGTTCCCCCCTAAGTCCCTCCCATGCCCTCATCTCATGACCCGTGTTTCCTGTACCTCATATGATGCCCGCCAATCCTCCCCTTGCCTCCCATATCCCCGTTCCCCGATTCCTGCCGTTCCTCCCCGTGCCCTCTATGTCCTCCCAAGCCTTCAGCATGCCCCACTCTTGTGTCCTGTACTTCCTGTACCCCTATGCCTGAGTACCTCTCATGCCCCCGTACCCCCTATGCCTCTATGTGCCCCCCATTCTCCTGTGCTCCCATATCCGCCGTTATTTATCGATGCCCCCGTGCTCTCTATGTCCCCCAAGTCACCCCCATGCCCCCCTCTCGTGACCCATGCTTCCTGTACCTCCTATGATGCCCGTCATTCCTCCCAGTGCCTTTCATATCTCCGTTCCCCGATGCCTGCCGTAACTCCCCGTGCCGTTCACCTATGTCCCCCAAGCCTCCCGTGCCCCCCTCTCGTGACCCGTCCTTCCGTGATCCGTCCCCTATGCCCCTGTGGCCCGAGTACCCCCATGCCCCGTACCCCGTACCTCCATGCCTCTGTGCCCCCCATTCTCCCAAGCTCATATGCCCGCCGTTCTTCCTCTAGGCCCCGTGCTCTCTATGTCCCCCATTCCTCATCTGTAACCCTCTGTCCAACTATCCCCTATGCCACCGACGTCTCTAGTGCCCCTTGTGGCCCCATGCCCCCCGTGGCCCCCATACCCCCATGCCCCCTTGCCTGCCGTTCCTCCCCGTGTCCAGAATGTCCACCAATGCCTCCACCGAGGCCCCCATGCTTCCTACCCCGGTGCCACTGACACCCCTCGTGCCCACCAGTCACTTGAGTCTAACAACGTTCCTCATGCTATGATTGTAGTCTATTTTGTCTATTCCTTCAATGAAGTAGAACATTGTTTTACATATTGTTCGTTTTTGCACACGGCATACATGAAAAGCTCATCGTATTTATGTATTAATGTTCAATTATTGATTCCGTACGACCTATGTAAGAAAAGAAGCCTAACTATTCCTCATACGGAGGTTATCCAATGTTAGTAGTTTACATAATATGATTTAGTGAAAAATAAACAATTACTAAAAAAACGATTCAACTCTAACCAATAAATAGCCAATATATATAAAGCAATAACGTAATATCTTAACGACATGCACTGAGTAAAGCCATCTTATTGACTATTATATCAACCAACCACGACTAAGTCACTTTTTACAGCGGTATATTCAGCACACAAAATCATAATGACATAGATTTTGAAGAGAGAAATCTACCGTGGATCCGTAATTTTTTCATCACTATTGGTGTTTTCCTTTTTTATAGTGCATTGTAAGTTTTAAAAAGTTATAATTAAATATGGTTATCTTAACTCAAAATATCTGTTCAATAACCAGCTGAATTTACGATAAAAATTATTCACTGGATCATCTGCTTAATCACACGTGTAGATCTAAAAATCTTCTTCCCATTAGATTAACATTAGAATTTCAAGGTCCAATGGGGCGAAGCCCAGGTAACTTTTGACGATTCTGGTATTTTTCCTTGCGTCTTTGGCCCTCAAGCTTTAAAATGAGCCATCATACATAACCCTATCTTTCTTCTAACTCGAGATATTTCGTGGGGACCGATTCGCTTACGGAATTATATATATAGATTGTTGTAGATGTTGTGCAATTGATGAATATGAAACAGAGGAGAGTTTTTTATGTGTTGGATTATCACACGAACCAATTTGTTATTACAACTAAATTTTATAACCAGGTTTAATGAAGAGTATTATAATAAATAAAGACAATTATGCAAATTTCATTCTATAATTGGACGATGCACCTCCACAATTAGTTGCTGAACTTAACAGTCAGCTGCCTCACAGGCGGTCTGATACTGAAAGGTGAATCATGCCGCACTTCTGAGCTAAACTCCATGATCTCTGGACATCACCCTCTGTGATTTTTTCCTGTGAGGATACGTAAAAGATAACGTGTACCTACCAACATTACCAGATTCCATTCCTAAGATCCAGTAATGGATTATCAATACTATCGAGAACATTGATCAAGTCACTCTTATCAAAGTATGGTAACTGCCTGAGTACAGGATTTACATCAAGGGGTTCTCACATAGACAATTTACAGTTATGTGTCCTTGTAACGAAACTTTTTTGAGTTTTTCTAAATTTGTAACCATTTTTTTAAATTTATATACAAATAGAACTAACGTCAATGTAAAGCTGAAATCAGGAACACTATTTGTAATAACCATGAAAGAATTTTTTATAAGACCTGATATTTTTTTATTGTATTTCCTTGCAAAAAGAGAAAGAAAACGAACTTTGTTACAGAGTCAATTTGGGTGTTATCTCATAATTACTGTATCATAACAAAATGTTTTCATTCATTTGTCCTATCTGGCAGAATTTGGTGTTTCATATAACTGAAAAATAAATATACTGTGGTGATACCAATGTCAAATTTCCCTTTAGTGGTCGTTGCTCTGCCCTAACCTTAGTGTTAATATCGGCCTCGAGCGGAGAGGCAATGTTAGTTATATTGTAAGCCACAGGTCTAGCTGCAATAATTTCCCTGGAGATGTCCAATAGTGTTGGTACTGAGACTGTAATTTCCTCGCCACGACAAGCCCATGCGAAGTAAACAAATGTTGATTGGTATAAACCATAATAATATTGTAATACATTTTAATCATATTTACAAAATATTCTGTAATGAGTGAGGGAATATTATTAAGGATATTGTATCCGCATAAATATATTAGTATTTGAATATTGATCTAAAACAATACCTGGGGTCGAGAATTTGCTCGGTTAACATAAACAATTCTTCGTAGTAATCAGTCTGATATTGATATTACTATGGTGCCATAAAATTCCAAATCAAAAAGGCTTGTTTCTATTCAAGAAGAGCTCGTTCGCTTCGTATGCTTGCCCATTGATTTTGTTGAACCAAATATTAAATCTATAACACTTGGATTATAATTCTTTGGTTAATACTGATTTCATTATTGTAACTAATTAATTTTTTTTAATTCAATTTAAATTCTAAAAATTACTCGGTTGTTTTGTCCTTTTATTCATCTAAACATTCATAATCACCAGTATAAATTACGATTTAATTATTATTAAGTGTTCTTACTATAATATAATTCAGTAATTTAGTAACTGGCTACAATTCAAAACTGCATTGATTCAGCTGTTTTCATTACTTCTTTATAATTATTTTTAACTCCTTAAGACCATATTACAATTTTTAGAATCTCAATTAAAGATTTTAACAAAACAAGATTTGTTCTGACACACAGACCTGTAAATATATTATCCTTATCAGAGAACTGAGTTATTTGCAAAGTTGGAAGAAAATCATTAGAGACGTTTTCGAGATACGTGTGCCTAATTAGTTACATAGCTATCCTACATCCTTATTAGCCTACATACATCCATACAAATATCATTACTCATATTAGGTATATCATTTGCAGAATAGGTGTTAACATCCTATACACCTATTCTGTAGGATGTTAACACCTATTCTGCAATATTATATATTTTTATGGATCAATACGTTGAGTATGAATCAATTAACGTTGAGTATAATCAAGTTAAGTAATTAGCGAAAATATTAGTAAAAAATTCCCCAATTTTTATTTGTGAATTTTTTTAATAATAATAGAGATCGACCCTAAGATTTACATTGCAAATGTAAAGTGTAGCCATGGGGACCAATTCTCATAAATTTTTAGCGGAATCAACTACAGACCCAGCACTATTAAACGAAAAACAAACATGAAAACCGGATTTTATAAGAACAGATAGTTTTTAATCTGCTCATAAACATTCCATACATAAAGTTTTCCTACTTTAAACGCCAGAAGAGGTTCATTTCATTAACTTAGACGGGTTAGTTCTTGTTAAACAAAAAAGGGAACGATTGAATGTGGGTTTCGACGCACTATAAATATAAACTCCTTTCAACAAACAGATTTAAGAATATGGGAATATCAATAACAAATGATTTTTTAAAATTGGCAAAACTATAGTATCCTCTTTATATAAGTTTTAAATATGGTATAAGCACATATTTCCCATCAATCAGTATATTCCATTAGTTCAAGTACTCCGAAGTATTTAAGTCGTATGACTGATCATTTGGCAGCCTATATTGTTATCCATATTTGTGTCAGTATGGGGAAAGTTTGAGTTACAATGCTGCAAGGTGAATAACCTCAGCTTCATTCAAATCCGGATATTGATGCTGCCGCTGGTGCCGGTAATCCCTGATTGTCAGAGGAACGCTTCCCTCCTTGCGCGTAACTGATATTTTCAATTGAATCGATTACATAAGACTTCTTTTCTTCGTACTTACAATAGGTAACTCATTTTACTTAAAATCCTATTGTGTTGAATAATAGACTTATATTACAGTGTTAATGTATATAATCAATAGGAATAAAAGAATATAAGCTAAAAAATTATATCGAAAATTAATTATATTCAGGTTTTTACCTCGGTATCCCAGAAATACTTAGCTTGTTGGGTAAGTTAAACGTTCAAAGCTTTTTGTTGATGTATTTTCAACAGTGTTTTTAGCAAAAAGTTCATCAGCAGTTTTGAATTAAATAAGAGCAAAGCTAATTTATTTATGTTTACCACGAGTTATTATTGGCACTTAGATGCATCAAAAGCCAAAGGAATAGAATGTCTTTTTTTATGATTTATCAATTTTTTATGTTACGTTAAAATTTTTTGGCGCATTGATTCTCTTTATGGAGGAATTCAACAATAAAAAATTGCAACAAGTTATTAGTTGTTTCAAATAGTTTTAAAACAGTTTCTCGTTATTCGATATAAAATACAAAAAATAAAATTTGTGAGGGAAGCGAAATGCGGCCAAGTTACGAAGAGTGAGTTGTATGAACATTAAACATCAACCTGAACTTGAGTGTACAAATTTTAGACATCTTTTAAATTATCATTTTATCCATTAGGTTATTTCTCAAACAAACAATGGTCAAAGATAAATCAATGAAAAATTATAAAAATGATACCCGCGAGTCAGAATCCACCTTCATTACCGAATATCAGCAGGTTTGACCCTCAGTGTGTTTCGCATGCCGCAATTAATTTCACTGACTGCACTGAATCGGATAATTCAAATCAGCCTGTTTTATTTTGATTTGATTACCTCTTATTGACTGAGTCTGAGTTAATCATACCCATAGTAAATGAAAGCTTTCATTTTATTTTTTTCAAATGTGTATTGAAATGGCATGTAAATGTCGGGATC
Organism: Neoaliturus tenellus; assembly: GCA_030545055.2. Lineage (NCBI taxonomy): Eukaryota > Metazoa > Arthropoda > Insecta > Hemiptera > Cicadellidae > Neoaliturus > Neoaliturus tenellus. The sequence goes on along the minus strand of CM061533.1, from coordinate 180,961,058 downwards.
TCTTGTATTTAACAGGTAGTCATCCGAATACCAAAGAATAAAAAGTGGGTGTCACCACAAAGCTTAACATGCTTGTTCAATGACTGATTAATAATATAGTATTTTCTTTTGACTATTACACATCAAGTGCTGCTTTCCAGGTGGTAAATGTAAAATATGATTAACAGTAAAAAAGAAAAGAAAGGCAATGGAAGCATATTTTATGGCCAAAATCAAATCCCATTTTGAGTTTACATACACAAATCAAACAAGCTCCGACGGGACTCTCATTCCCAGGAACTGAGTTTAGCTGTGGGCAAAGTGTAAAATACCGTGCTCTCGACTTTAAATTTGTGAAATTGTTAACTAAAGTATGAAAACAACTTTGATCCCACCAAGGTAAACTTCATAAAGGTAAACTTCCTTCAAATCAAAAAGTCTTTATTCATTTCATGCAAAGATGTACAGTAAGTACTGAGGTTGAGTGGTAGAGAGGACTTTATAGTCCTAACTTTGCCTAAAAAATAAAGCATTTGTTATTGTTATTATTGTTAAATAGTGTCAATCTAGGATAAATAATTTCTATGCTTATGCTACTACAGGATTACATTTTTAACATAAACAAAATAAAATATATATTTTCATTATAAGTTATATTAAAGAATATTTCTATAGAATAAAATGCTTTTTCTAATCAGTTTTCCTTAAGTTTATTTTTTAATTTTTTATTTTCTTCATTATTTTTTACTTATTTTGGCACAAATTTCAAAAACTTTATTCCATCATAGGAGGTTTTCTTAATGAAAAATGTTAATTTATGGCCTGAGATCACATTTTCATGCTCCCATATAGAAATTCTATTGTTGTTAACAAACCTTGATGCAGAAAAATAATACAGTGGATCAAGAAATGTATATTAAAATGTTTTTTGTGATCATCTATTAATAGAACTTCCTTCTGTCGTGTCTTTTGCTCGTCTATTGATAATAATTAAAAAAACAACCCTCTTCAATGCATATGTCTCTGAAATTTACAGCATATGTTTTCCTCTATAATAAATTTTCATTAAATCCACAGTAAAAAACCATCATGAATCCATCATGAAAAACAAACACTTTTGGTTAATGTTGAGCTTGATTGAAGTTAGTGGTTTCACTATCGATATTATTTCTTAAAATCAATTTAATCATATTTACATTTAAAATTTTACACTAAAAACACCATTTGATTAGTTTTGTTAAAAATTAATAAAACCCAATCCGTCTTTAATGTTTTTTTTTCTGTTGCTGGAACAAAGTGTTCAGCACACAGACATGGGTTTATTTTGTTTATAAACTGCGATTCACCGAAAGTGTTCCCGCTTTGTCCAGTTATTTACAACGTGGTTCCGTGATTCTGTCGGCGATGGAAATTATTTATTTGTTTCTCTTTTCCGGCCGATTTCATGGACCTTTGTCATGCAGTGTTTATTTAATGTATCATGCGTTAAACGTTTCTGTAACATTGTGTGCTAAACATCTCTGTAACATTAATATGTATTTTCTTTGAAGTGAATATTGTCTTTATTTCTCTTTGGGTATATGTTTGTAATATACGAATGAAATTTTTCCTAAATTTTGTCCACAAACTACGTAGTCATTTTTAACTATTTTTTTGTAAATGCTATCTATAAATTGAGTGTATTTTGCAACACTCAAATTTTAAACAAACCCTAAGGCTTATGTATATTAGTAGAGAGAGTCCGCTTTTGTGAATGTAATAAAATTATTTACAAAAATATAAATTTCCATTGAATTTAATCTTTGAACAAAATTGTTAAATATTCTAATGAACAATTAAACGGAATTTTCTTAAAAATAAACCAGGTAAAAAATAATAAGGGCAGATATATTTTCATGGGTTCGCGAAACAACGAATTATGTTAATGGGATTTTTTTTATTAAAAAAAATCGGGGTTTTCACACTTTTTATCTCAAAATTTATATTTTCTACATTTACTTACAGGACCCTTACATGGGAGCAAATCTACCTACTAACACCCATATTGTTTATGGAGAAAATTAAAAAATACCAAATCTTAATACAATTTGACATTTGCCTTTATTAGAGATTTTACCCTACATTTTCTAACAACACCCCTCTTCGGCAAAACTACACACTCATTCCAATGTTGATTATGGGGAAAGTAAAAAATTCAAATTCTATTGGAAATTCGCTGAATACACAGGTCTACTTCGACGGGTTTATTATTTATTTTATTTGCTAGTTTTCAGTTATTAAGTTAAATGTTTTTTATCGTTTGACTACGAAAGTATTTTACAATTACTACACGTTTTTTTTTAGAAATTTCAAATAAAATATGTTGAAATAATGTAATGTATTAAGATGATGCTTTAGGATAGCTTTAGGATTCATTTCTTTTTGGAAAGTATGTTTGACATGTGTCCAGTTAAAGTAAGTTACAAATCGGGATATGATAACAGAGCCAGCAGCATGGCCACTCTTGTGACGTGAAGTTTGTAGATTACCTGACAGTAGCAATACCTACAGTAATACATAGAACTGTTCATATTGTAAACTTTCAATTTAGACAATTTCCCTCGCTATATTTTTAAATTTGGTATTTAAAATATAATCCGATATTATTACAAACCCCCTGGTATTTACAAAACACATTTCTTATTTTATCAAAGTTACTGAATATGATTATGGCAATATAGTTAATTTGAGAATGAAGAAAATTGAATACATTTAAGAAGTAAGGAAACCTGTTGTACCTGTTATAAACTACTAAGCATAGTAATAAAATTGTAGGCCGGTTTTTTGTTTTACTTTACTAAAGCCAGTATAATGGAGAAAAAACTCTATTTGTATTATAAAATAAGTCCATTCGAAATAGATAATCAAATTTTAGTTTTAGAGAATTTTGTCTATAAGTAATACTAGGTGTGGAGAAACTAATATTCACCTAAAGAAAACAAAGGTAGCAAGCCTACACACTGAATTTTATTGTATTCTAATGGATAATCGTTCACTAATTAGAGGGAGAGAGATAGAGAGATAAAGCGTCTATACTTAATCAAATCTTTTGATGTCTTTCACTTTATATTTGTAATGTTTATTTTTTGGGATGTGTTAAATGCACGTAAAATTTTTCTATGAATTTTGTTTTACTATTAGTTTTTTTTCTAATTTGTATATATTTTTAAGCACCATATGTTAAAAAATAAACATAGAAAAAAATCTATGTAAAATTATAATACAATGAAGTAAGTATGTTTTTTGGAATAATTAGTAAAATTTTAACCAAATCCCTTTGGTCGATCGAACAATGGAAAAAAAATTAATTGGAAATTCGCTGAGTACGCAGGACTGCTATGACGGGGTTATTAACTTATTTCGGAGCACTTACATTTAACATTAAAACACAGTGTGAACTGCACATTTTAAGTTTTTAAAGAAACTGTTGTGCAATCTCTTTAAGAAACCACATGAACGCCCGTGCCCGCATTTATTATCAAAGTTTCATCCTGACCTTATGACCTTTATTCAAAGTAGCTAAACTTATAATTCATTTCAAACAAAACACATTAAAAGTTGATCCAACAATTTTCAACGATGCAGTTAGTTCACATTAATGATCCATTTTATTGACAGAGTGATTTGGACAGTCAAAGCCATTTGTGTTTTACAAATTGCATTTATGTTTGTTTAAATAGTTAACTCTTTGATGAGCTGAATAAAAAGTAATAATAGAAAGAATATTAAAATGGGAGCTGAATCGTCCATAAGAGCCCATGTTAAAATTGTCGGTTCAATAGTTTAGGTACATTTTTCTCAGAGGCACTTCTGCCTAAGTAGTGGGGAATGGGGGCTTTTGGAACAGTTCAAGGTCACCCGAGCGATGACGTCATCGAGGTCAATGACCTCACTGATGACGTCATCGATGACGTCATCGATGACGCAATCGATGACGTCATCACCAATGACGTCACATCCATGACGTCACACCCATGACGTCACAGAAATGAAGTGCTGATGACGTCATCACCCCTTACGTCACCAAGATGACGTCATCGATGTCACAAAAGGTCAAGGTCACGCTGAAACCTAAAATTTTTCGGCACTTTTGCTGTTTCTCACACTACGCTCCGAGTTTCAGTCAGGTTCCCATGACCTTGACGACTTGGAGCGAAATTAGACAAGAAACAGCAAAAGTGCCAGGAAACTTGAAGTTTGCAACGTGACTCTGCTTAAACCGTCATGTGACACCGCTCGGGTGACCTTGAACTGTGGCCCAGAAGCCCCCATTAAACCATTACTGCAACCGCGATGCGCACCCTACGACAGACACCGAGCGACCGACTGTCCAGCCCCGCGCACTCTAGGTATATGGGAAGTGGTGGGGGAAATTGCGATGACCTTGGGAAACTTGAAAATGTCAAGCCGGGTAGCACCGTTTCGGTGCTACCTTAAAGGTACATGTTAAAGTGTGATGACCTTGAGTAAAAACATAGAAATACTACAAGTTGATACCGTCCCAGAGTTAAAGTGTGGTGACCTTGAGTCAAAACACTGAAATACTATAAGTTGAAATCACCCCAGAGTTAAAGTGTGATGACCTTGAGTGAAAACACAGAAATACTACAAGTCGATCCCGTCCCAGAGTTAAAGTGTGGTGACCTTGAGTCAAAACACAGAAATACTACAAGTCGATCCCGCCCCAGAGTTAAAGTGTGACGACCTTGAGTCAAAACACTGAAATACTATAAGTCAAAATCATCCCAGAGTTAAAGTGTGATGACCTTGAGTCAAAACACAGAAATAATACAAGTTGCTGCAGTCTCAGAGTTAAAGTTTGGTGACCTTGAGTTAAAATACTGAAGTACTACAAGTCGATATTGCCCCAGAGTTAAAGTGTGATGACCTTGAGTCAAAACATAGAAATACTACAAGTTGATACCACCCCAAAGTTTAAGTGAGATGACCTTGAGTCAAAACACAGAAATAATACAAGTTGATGCAGTATCAGAGTTAAAGTGTGGTGACCTTGAGTTAAAATACTGAAGTACTACAAGTCAATATTGCCCCAGAGTTAGTGTGATGACCTTGAGTTAAAACATAGAAATACTACAAGTTGATACCACTCCAGAGTTTAAGTGTGGTAACCTTGAGTCAAAACACATAAATAATACAAGTTGATGCAGTCTCAGAGTTAAAGTGTGATGACCTTGAGTGAAAACACTGAAATACCACAAGTCGATATTGTCCCAGAGTTAAAGTGAAGTGACCTAGATTCAAAACTTGTAAAAATACTTACATATAGAGAGTTGGAGAACAGCAGAGTTAAAGTGTGGTGACCTTGAGTGAAAACACTGAAATACCACAAGTCGATATTGTCCCAGAGTTAAAGTGAAGTGACCTAGATTCAAAACTTGTAAAAATACTTACATATAGAGAGTTGGAGAACAGCGAGACGCACCGCATGGAAGCCGGAGACATACTGGCCGAGCGGTGTTGTGCAGCCTAGGGACTCAGTTGTGGTGGGGGTATAGCCAACACTTAGAGTAGAAGTGTTGTGGGTGACCTTGACCCACTTGAACCCCCCCCCCCGGCGAAAAGTTTGGCGAGCCCCCCCCCTCTCCGAACTTTTTTTTCGAAAAAATTTTTGACCTTGACCAAAAAGTTTTTTGCTCCGGACGAGAAGTGACCCTCCCCCCCGAAATTTTTTTCGAAAAAAATTTTGACCTTGACCAAAAAGTTTTTTGTTCCGGACGAGAAGTGACCACCCCCAAACTTTTTTTTTCGAAAAAATTTTTGACCTTGACCAAAAAGTTTTTTGCTCCGGACGAGAAGTGACCCCCCCCACCCCCCACCCCCACCCCCTCCCACACCCCTGATATCCTGGGCGTGACCACCCCGGTGGGGATATAAGGCGGCCCGGCCACAGCCGGCTCGCAGCCCGTCCCCGCGCGTTGAGCTACCTAAAGGTTTGAGCAAACACTTAGAAATATTTACTCTTCGTACGATCAGAGTTAAGGTTTTCATCACAACAGAAGTAACCCCAGGTTTGAACCAACACTTAGAAAAATTTACTCATGGTACAACAGTTTTATGTTTTTGCCAAATAAGTGTAAGTGTGGTAAATTGAACTGGCTAAAATGTTATAATTTGCTAAGTTTTTATTGTTGTACATGATAAATCCTAAACTTTAACTTAAAACCGTAGAGCAGAGTGCCGACACCAGTGTGCACCCCACGACAGTCGCAGAGCGACTGATCGTACGGCTCCGGGTACCCTAGGTATAAGGAAACTGGTGGGGGGAATTGCGATGACCTTGGGGACTTTAACAATTGTGACTATATGTAAAATTTAGTTTTTCATTATTTCAACCTAAGATCTTGGCTTTTTCGCGTTTCAGAGTGTATTAAAGCGATCTAGCTATTAATTGTAAAATTGATTTCTTAAAAGATAGTCATTTTTACGCTGGGTGTTGGTAAATTTGTTAGAGTCCCGATTGCCCATACAAAACCAAACTTTTTTATTATTCAATATATCAGTCTGGGATTTCGGATTTATATGTTTCAGCGTATTTTAGAGTGTTTAAGCTTATCTTAAAAATTTGAAAAACTTTAACATTTTTATACTAAAATTTGCGAGTTGACTGATAGAATATTTCTATGTCAGGAGTGACTATAGGTAAAATTTAAGTTTTCGTTATTTCAACCTAAGGTCTTGGCTTTTCGCGTTTCAGAGTGTATTAAAGCGATCTAGCTATTAATTGTAAAATTGATTTCTTAAAAGATAGTCATTTTTACGCTGGGTGTTGGTAAGTAGTATATATATGTTGCTCCTGGCTCATGAGGGGGTGTGAGGGGTGTGAATTTCCTAACAGTCCTATAGACCTATTTTAACCGGTTTTCAGTGATTTTTGCCTACTTTTTGGCAATTTTACAGCACTTTTCAGGGATTCCGAGGCATAAAAATTGATAGAGGAGGGTGACTGCGCCACAAGGGGGTACAAATTTCCTAACAGTCCTAGACCCACAGACCCATTTTTAACCGGTTTTCAGTGATTTTTGCCTACTTTTTTGGCAATTTTACAGCACTTTTCAGGAATTCCGAGGCATAAAAACCTGATAGAGGAGGGTGACTGCGCCATGAGATGGTACGAATTTCCTAACAGTTCTACGTAAGGACTAGTCCCGTGTAAGGACTATTGTATTTAGATAGCCCCGCGCAAGGACTAGTCCCGCTTGCTATTGTATTTAAATGGTCCTACACAAGGACTAGTCCGTTTGCTATCGTATTTAGATGGCCCTGCGTGGGGACTAGTCCCGCGTGCTATTGTATTTAGGTGGTCCCGCATGAGAACTAGTCCTGTGCAAGGACTGTTGAATTTAAATAGTCCGGCGTGGGCACTATTATTTAAGTAGTCCGGCATGGGGGCTAATGTATTTAAATGGCCTAGCGTGGGGAATATTGTATTTTAATGGTCCGGGGACTATTGTATTTAAATGGTCCTGCAAAGCCCTAATACCTAGCAGCTAAGGCTTTGAAATGTGAAAAGAGCCTATAAGCCACCAGCTTAGACCTAATGTGTTGGACCTAAGGTCAAAACCTAAGGCATTGCACCAGAGTAGAGAGCCCTAAAACGAAGCAGCTAAGGCTTTGACCTGTCAATAGGGCCTATTAGCTACCAGCTTAGACCTAATGTGTTGCACCTAAGTAAATAGTCCATCGTGGGGATTGTTGTATTTTAATGGTCCGGGGACTATTGTATTTAAATGGTCCTGCAAAGCCCTAATACCTAGCAGCTAAGGCTTTGACCTGTGAATAGAGCCTATAAGCCACCAGCTTAGACCTAATGTGTTGGACCTAAGGTCTAAACCTAAGGCATTGCACCAGAGTAGAGAGCCCTAAAACGAAGCAGCTAAGGCTTTGACCTGTGAATAGAGCCTATTAGCCACCAGCTTAGACCAGATGTGATGGACCTAAGGTCTAAACCTAAGGCATTACACCTGAGTAGAAAGCCCTATAACCTAGCAGCTAAGGCTTTGACCTGTGAATAGGGCCTATTAGCCACCTGCTTAGACCTAATGTGTTGCACCTAAGATTTAAACCTAAGGCCTTACACCTAAGTGTAAAGCCCTAAAACCTAGCAGCTTTGACCTGTGAATAGGGCCTATTAGCCACCAGATTGGACCTAATGTGTTGTACCTAAGGTATAAACCTAAGGCCTTACACCTGAGTCTAAAGCCCTAAAACCTGGCAGCTAAGGCTTTTAACCTGAGAATAGAGGCTATTAACTACCAGCTTAGACGTAATCTGATGCACCTAAGATCTAAACCCAAGGCCTTATACCTGAGTCCAAAACCATAAAACCTATCAGCTAAGGCTTTGACCTGTGAATAGGGCCTATCAGCCACCAGCTTACACCTAGTGTGTTGCACCTAAGATTTAAACCTAGGGCCTTATGCCTGAATCAAAAACCATAAAACCTATCAGCTAAGGCTTTGACCCGTGAATAGGCCCTATTAGCCAACATCCTAGACCTAATGTGTTGGACCCAAGATCCAAACCTAAGGCCTTACACCTGAGTCTGAAGACCTAAAACTTAGCAGCTAAGGCTTTGACATGTGAATAGTGCCTATTAGCCACCAGCTTACACCTAGTGTGTTGCACCTAAGATTTAAACCTAAGACCTTATGCCTGAATCCAAAACCATAAAACCTATCAGCTAAAGCTTTGACCTGTGAATGGGCCCTATTAGTCATTAGCAAGACCTAATGTGTTGGACCTAAGATCCAAACCTTACATCTGAGTCCAAAGTCCTAAGAATTAGCAGCTAAGGCTTTGACCTTTGAATAGGACCAATTAGCCAACAGCCTAGACCTAATTTGTTTGACCTAAAGCCTTACACCTGGTTTCTAAGATCAAATTCCTTAGACAAGACTAAATCCTTAGACTAAAGATCTAATTCCTTACACATGAGGCCTTAGACTTAGGACTTAAAACAAGGTAGCTAAGGCTTTGATCTGTGAATAGGGCCAATTAGCCAACTGCCTAGACCTAATGTATTGGACCTAAGATTGGACCCAAGGCCTTACACCTGGTTCCTAAAGCCCAATTACCTTAGACTAGACTAAATCCTTAGACCGAAGATCTAATTCCTTAGATCAGAGGCCTTTGACTTAGGCCCTAAAACTTAGCAGCTAAGGCTTTGGCCTGTGAATAACACCTATTAACCATTCGCATAGACCTAATGTGTTGGACCTAAGATCTAAACCTAAGGTCTGACACCTGAGTCCAAAGCTCTAAAACCTAGCAGCTAATCCTTTAACCTGTGAATTGGGTCTATTATCCATCAGCTTAGGCCTAATTTCTTAGACCTAAGATCTAAACATAAGGCCTTACACATGGTTCCTAAGACCAAATGCCTTGACCAAATCAAATCCTTAGACCAACGATCTAATTCCATAGACCCAAGTCTTAGGTCCTAAAACCAAGCAGCTAAGGATTTGACCTGTGAATAGGGCCTATTAGCAAACAGCCCAAAACCTAATGTGTTGGGACTAAGATGTAAACCTAAGGCCTTGCACCTGAGTCCAAAGCCCTAAAACCTAGCTGCTAAGGATTTGACCTGTGAATGAGGCCTATTAGCCAACAGCCTAGACCTAATGTGTTAAACCTAAGATCTAAACATAAGGCCTTACACCTAAGTCTAAAGCCCTAAAACCTATCAGCTAAGGCTTTGACCGGAGACTAGGCCCTATTAGCCAACAGCCTAGACCTAATGTGTTGGGACTAAGATGTAAACCTGAGGCCTTGCACCTGAGTCCAAAGCCCTAAAACCTGGCAGCTAAGGATTTGACCTGTGAATAGGGCCTAGTAGCCAACAGCCTAAACCTAATGTGTTGGGACTAAGATGTAAACCTAAGGTCTGACACCTGAGTACAAAGTCTAAAAACCTAACAGCTAAGGCTTTGACCTGTGAATAGGACCTATTAGCCACGAGCCAGGACCTAATGTGTTGCACCTAAGTTCTAAACCTAAGGCCATACACCTGAGTCCCAACCCCTAAAACTTAGCAGCTAGACCTGTGAATATGGCCTATTATCTATCAGCTTAGGCCTAATGTGTTGGACCTAAAACCTAAACCTAAGGCCTTACATATGGTTCCTAAGATCAAATGCATTGGACCAAAATTAATCCTTAGACCAACGATCTAATTCCATAGACCCAAGGCCTTAGACTTAGGTCCTAAAACCTAGCAGCTAAGGATTTGACCTGTGAATAGGGCCTATTTTCCAACAGCCTAAACCTAATTTGTTGGGACTAAGATGTAAACCTAAGGCCTTGCAACTGAGTCCAAAGCCCTAAAACCTATCATCTAAGGATTTGACCTGTGAATGGGACCTATTAGCCAACAGCCTAAACCTAATGTGTTGGGACTAAGATGTAAACCTAAGGCCTTGCAACTCAGCCCAAAGCCCTAAAACCTAGCAGCTATGGATTCGACCTGTGAATAGGGCCAATAAGCCAACAGCCTAGACCTAATGTGTTGGACCTATGATCTAAGCCTAAGGCCTTACACCCGAGTCCAAAGCCCTATAACCTATCAGCTATGGATTTGACCTGTGAATAAGGCCTACTAGACAACAGCCTAGACTTAATGTGTTGGGACTAAGATGTAAGCCTAAGACCTTGCACCTGAGTCCAAAGCTCTAAAACCTAGCAGCTAAGGCTTTGACCTGTGAAAAGGACCAGGAGGCCTTAGACTTACGACCTAAGACCTAGCAGCTGAAGTGACCAATGAGCCATTAGCCTAGAAATAAAACCTGAACTAATTAGACCTAAGATCCAAACCTAAGGCCTTACATTGCACCTGAGTCCAAACTCAAACACCTTAGACTAGACTAATTCCTTAAACCAAAGATCTAATTCCTAAGACCCAAGGCTTTAGACTTAAAACCAAAAAACCTACAAGGGGGCCGCGATTCACAGCCCCTCATGTATTGAGCAAACATTAGGCAACGAGGTCTTGTTTCTTTGATTTTAAAATCATGATCAGCTATGGTTGTCAGATTCAGATTGGGGTGTTTGAAGACCAACCATCTATCTTACCCAACATCTAAGACCCTACCGCATGGACCAGACCCAAGACATAAAGCTAGACACCATAGTCTTGGCTTTTAAGTTCTTAGACACAAGACCTAAGGCCCTACACCAGGGTCTAGAACCAACACCAAAGATCCGTGGTCTAGGATATTAGGTTCTTATTCCCAAGACCTAAGACCCTACACCAGAGTCTAGAACCAATGCAAGGTCTAAGGTCTGTGGTCTAGACTTTTAGGTTCTTATACCCAAGGACTAAGGCCCTACACCAGGGTCTAGAACCAAGAACAAAAGTCCGTGGTCTAGGCTTTTAGGTTCTTATACCCAAGACCTAAGGCCCTACACCAGGGTCTAGAACCAAGACCAAAGACCTTACACCAGAGTCTAGGACCAAGGTCTAAGGTCCGTGGTCTAGACTTTTAGGATCTTATACCCAAGGGCTAAGGCCCTACACCAGGGTCTAGAACCAAGAACAAAAGTCCGTGGTCTAGGCTTTTAGGTTCTTATACCCAAGACCTAAGGCCCTACACCAGGGTCAAGAACCAAGACCCAAGTTTCGTGGTCTAGGCTTTTAGTTTCTTATACCCAAGACCTAAGACCCTACACCAAGGTCTAGAACCAAGACCCAAGGTTCGTGGTCTAGGCTTTTAGGTTCTTATTCCCAAGACCTAAACCCTACACCAGAGCCGAGGACCAAGGTTTAAGTTCCGTGGTCTAGACTTTTAGGATCTTATACCCAGGGCTAAAGGCCAATACCAGGGTCTAGAACCAAGACCAAAGGTCCGTGGTCTAGGATTTTAGGTTCTTATTCCCAAGGACTAAGGCCCTACACCAGGGTCTAGAACCAAGACCAACGGTTGGTGGTCTAGGCTTTTAGGTTCTTATACACAAGACCTAAAGCCCTACACCAGGGTCTAGATCCAAGACTTGAGGCCTGTGGGCTAGGCAATTAGGTTCTTAGACTCAAGGACCCACACCCATGTTCTAGACCCAAGCCCTAAGGTCATACACCATAATCTAGACCCTAAGACTAAAGGCCTTACACCATGGTCTAGTACTCGGCTTTAACCGTGTGCAGTTGTTTTTGTTTCATCCATACCTAGAGGAAAGTCAGCCAACAAGTTCTTCGGCCCAAGACCTAAGACCCACCAGCATGGTCTAGATCCTCAAGCCCTGAGACCGTGGTTTAAGTCCTTAGACCCAATTTCTAATCCACCGTGGTTTAGATCCCCAAGACCTAAAGCTATACACCGTGGTCCTCAGGCTATACACCTTAAGGCTATACACATTATTCTTAGACCCAAATTCTAATTCCACCATGGTCTAGATCCCCAAGACCTAAGGCCGTACACCGTGTTCTAAGTTCTTAGACCCAAATTCTAATTCCACCTTGGTCTGTATACCCAAGACCTAAGGCCCTACACCATGGTCTAGTATTCGTCTTAAACCGTGCCTTTAAGTCCTTAGACGTAAGATCTAATGCCATACACCGTGATCTAGACTTAAACCTCATACCACACACCATGGCCTAGACCCAAGACCCAAGTCCCTACACCGTGGCCTAGTACTCTTCTTAATCCGTTTGCAGTTATTACTGTTTCGTCTATACCTAAAGGGAAATTGCTCTTTTATGTTCTTAGACCTGAGACCTAAGCTTTAACACCATGGTCTAACACTTGTTTTAAGCCGTGTGCAGTTGTGGTTTTTTCATCCATAGCTAGAGGAAAGTCGGTCCTTAAGCTCTTAGACCCTAGACCTAATGTCCTACACCATGGTCTAGACCCGACCCTTAACCCATCACGGTCTAGTACTTGTCTTAAAGTCGGGTTTTAAATTCTTAGACACAAGATCTAAGACCCTACACCATGGTCTAGTACTCGTCTTAAAGTCGGTCTTTACGTTCTTAGACCCAAGACCTAAGGTCCTACATCTTGGTTTAGACCCAAGACCTAAGGCCATACACCGTGGTCCAGTACTTGTCTTAATCCGTGTGCAGTTATTACTGTTTCGTCTATACCTAGAGGTAAATCGGCCTTTTATGATCTTAGACCTGAGAACTAAGTTTTTACACTATGGTTTAATACTTGTCTTAAGCCGTGCGCAGTTGTGGTTGTTTCATGCATGGATAGAGGAAAGTCGGCCTTTAAGTTCTTAGACCCAAGACCTAAGGCCCTATACCACATTCCAGACCCAAGACCTAAGGGCATACACCGTGGTCCAGTACTTGTCTTAATCTGTGTGCAGTTATTACTGTCTCGTCTATACCTAGAGGAAAATCGGCCATTTTTGTTCTTAGACCTGAGAGCTAAGGTTCACATTCATCACCCGATGTAAAAAACGTTCGCAGACGTTAATTAAAAAAAAACATCGTCTACACATCGATTTAAAAAAACGATTTGTACACGTTAATTTTTAAAAACATCGTCTACAGATCGATTTTCAAAAACGATGTGTACACGTTAATTTTAAAAAACATCGTTTACACATCGATTTTACCAACAAGTTAAACCTAATACTTAAATCCCAAGCATTTAAGGCATTAGACCATGGATCTGTATGTATATGACCTTAAACATTTGACCTAAGATCTAAGACTTTAACGTAAGACCTAAGCCCTAAGACCCTACCCCATGGGCTAGTACTCGTCCTACACCGCGTGGGACCGTGTAAAATGACGTGCATAAAGCCAATCATATGTATTATTTGAAAGCACAGCGCACGTGAACGCCTGTGTTTGCCGTTTTAATGATTTGCGCTTTCGGGCGTTTTGCAAACTCGACGCGGAAATTATGACCGCAGACGTAAATTATTAAAAAACATCGTCTACACATCGATTTGGAAAAACGATCATAGACGTCGATTATTTTAAACAGCGTCTGGGCATCGATTTTGAAAAACGTTTGCAGACGTTATTTACTAAAAGTATCGTCTGCACATCGATTTCGAAAAACGTTCGCAGACGTTATTTATTAAAGGGCATCGTCTACACATCGATTTTGAAAAACGTTCGCAGACGTTAATTATTAGAGGGCATCGTCTACACATCGATTTGCATTATGCAGGTCGAGTTTGCAAAACGCCCGAAAGCGCAAATCATTAAAACGGCAAACACAGGCGTTCACGTGCGCTGTGCTTTCAAATAATACATATGATTGGCTTTATGCACGTCATTTTACACGGTCCCACGCGGTGTAGGACGAGTACTAGCCCATGGGGTAGGGTCTTAGGGCTTAGGTCTTACGTTAAAGTCTTAGATCTTAGGTCAAATGTTTAAGGTCATATACATACAGATCCATGGTCTAATGCCTTAAATGCTTGGGATTTAGGTATTAGGATTAACTTGTTGGTAAAATCGATGTGTAAACGATGTTTTTTAAAATTAACGTGTACACATCGTTTTTGAAAATCGATCTGTAGACGATTTAAGTGTCCCATACAAAACCAAACTTTTTTATTATTCAATATTTCAGTCTGGGATTTCGGATTTATATGTTTCAGCGTATTTTAGAGTGTTTAAGGTTATCTTAAAAATTTGAAAAACTTTAACATTTTTATACTAAAATTTGCGAGTTGACTGATAGAATATTTCTATGTCAGGAGTGACTATAGGTAAAATTTAAGTTTTCGTTATTTCAACCTAAGGTCTTGGCTTTTCGCATTTCAGAGTGTATTAAAGCGATCTAGCTATTAATTGTAAAATTGATTTCTTAAAAGATAGTCATTTTTACGCTGGGTGTTGGTAAATTTGTTAGAGTCCCGATTGCCCATACAAAACCAAACTTTTTTATTATTCAATATTTCAGTCTGGGATTTCGGATTTACATGTTTCAGCGTATTTTAGAGTGTTTAAGCTTATCTTAAAAATTTGAAAAACTTTAACATTTTTATACTAAAATTTGCGAGTTGACTGATAGAATATTTCTATGTCAGGAGTGACTATAGGTAAAATTTAGGTTTTCGTTATTTCAACCTAAGGTCTTGGCTTTTCGCGTTTCAGAGTGTATTAAAGCGATCTAGCTATTAATTGTAAAATTGATTTCTTAAAAGATAGTCATTTTTACGCTGGGTGTTGGTAAATTTGTTAGAGTCCCGATTGCCCATACAAAACCAAACTTTTTTACTATTCAATATTTCAGTCTGAGATTTCGGATTTACATGTTTCAGCGTATTTTAGAGTGTTTAAGCTTATCTTAAAAATTTGAAAAACTTTAACATTTTTATACTAAAATTTGCGAGTTGACTTATAGAATATTTCTATGTCAGGAGTGACTATAGGTAAAATTTAAGTTTTCGTTATTTCAACCTAAGGTCTTGGCTTTTCGCGTTTCAGAGTGTATTAAAGCGATCTAGCTATTAATTGTAAAATTGATTTCTTAAAAGATAGTCAATTTTACGCTGGGTGTAGGTAAATTTGTTAGTCCCGATTGCCCATACAAAACCAAACTTTTTTATTATTCAATATTTCAGTCTGGGATTTCGGATTTATATGTTTCAGCGTATTTTAGAGTGTTTAAGCTTATCTTAAAAATTTGAAAAACTTTAACATTTTTATACTAAAATTTGCGAGTTGACTGATAGAATATTTCTGTCAGGAGTGACTATAGGTAAAATTTAAGTTTTCGTTATTTCAACCTAAGGTCTTGGCTTTTCGCGTTTCAGAGTGTATTAAAGCGATCTAGCTATTAATTGTAAAATTGATTTCTTAAAAGATAGTCATTTTTACGCTGGGTGTTGGTAAATTTGTTAGAGTCCCGATTGCCCATACAAAACCAAACTTTTTTATTATTCAATATTTCAGTCTGGGATTTCGGATTTACATGTTTCAGCGTATTTTAGAGTGTTTAAGCTTATCTTAAAAATTTGAAAAACTTTAACATTTTTATACTAAAATTTGCGAGTTGACTGATAGAATATTTCTATGTCAGGAGTGACTATAGGTAAAATTTAAGTTTTCGTTATTTCAACCTAAGGTCTTGGCTTTTCGCGTTTCAGAGTGTATTAAAGCGATCTAGCTATTAATTGTAAAATTGATTTCTTAAAAGATAGTCATTTTTACGCTGGGTGTTGGTAAATTTGTTAGAGTCCCGATTGCCCATACAAATCCAAACTTTTTTTATTATTCAATATTTCAGTCCGGGATTTCAGATTTATATGTTTCAGCGTATTTTAGAGTGTTTAAGCTTATCTTAAAAATTTGAAAAACTTTAACATTTTTATACTAAAATTTGCAAGTTGACTGATAGAATATTTCTATGTCAGGAGTGACTATAGGTAAAATTTAAGTTTTCGTTATTTCAACCTAAGGTCTTGGCTTTTCGCGTTTCAGAGTGTATTAAAGCGATCTAGCTATTAATTGTAAAATTGATTTCTTAAAAGATAGTCATTTTTACGCTGGGTGTTGGTAAATTTGTTAGAGTCCCGATTGCCCATACAAATCCAAACTTTTTTTATTATTCAATATTTCAGTCTGGGATTTCGGATTTATATGTTTCAGCGTATTTTAGTGTGTTTAAGCTTATCTTAAAAATTTAAATAACTTTAACATTTTTATACTAAAATTTGCGAGTTGACTGATAGAATATTTCTATGTCAGGAGTGACTATAGGTAAAATTTAGGTTTTCGTTATTTCAACCTAAGGTCTTGGCTTTTCGCGTTTCAGAGTGTATTAAAGCGATCTAGCTATTAATTGTAAAATTGATTTCTTAAAAGATAGTCATTTTTACGCTGGGTGTTGGTAAATTTTTTAGAGTCCCGATTGCCCATACAAAACCAAACTTTTTTATTATTCAATATATCAGTCTGGGATTTCGGATTTATATGTTTCAGCGTATTTTAGAGTGTTTAAGCTTATCTTAAAAATTTGAAAAACTTTAACATTTTTATACTAAAATTTGCGAGTTGACTGATAGAATATTTCTATGTCAGGAGTGATTATAGGTAAAATTTAGGTTTTCGTTATTTCAACCTAAGGTCTTGCCTTTTCGCGTTTCAGAGTGTATTAAAGCGATCTAGCTATCAATTGTAAAATTGATTTCTTAAAAGATAGTCATTTTTACGCTGGGTGTTGGTAAATTTGTTAGATTCCCGATTGCCCATACAAAACCAAACTTTTTTACTATTCAATATTTCAGTCTGAGATTTTGGATTTACATGTTTCAGCGTATTTTAGAGTGTTTAAGCTTATCTTAAAAATTTGAAAAACTTTAACATTTTATACTAAAATTTGCGAGTTGACTGATAGAATATTTCTATGTCAGGAGTGACTATAGGTAAAATTTAAGTTTTCGTTATTTCAACCTAAGGTCTTGGTTTTTCGCGTTTCAGAGTGTATTAAAGCGATCTAGCTATTAATTGTAAAATTGATTTCTTAAAAGATAGTCATTTTTACGCTGGGTGTTGGTAAATTTGTTAGTCCCGATTGCCCATACAAAACCAAACTTTTTTGTTATTCAATATTTCAGTCTGGGATTTCGGATTTATATGTTTCAGCGTATTTTAGAGTGTTTAAGCTTATCTTAAAAATTTGAAAAACTTTAACATTTTTATACTAAAATTTGGGAGTTGACTGATAGAATATTTCTATGTCAGGAGTAACTATAGGTAAAATTTAAGTTTTCGTTATTTCAACCTAAGGTCTTGACTTTTCGCGTTTCAGAGTGTATTAAAGCGATCTAGCTATTAATTGTAAAATTGATTTCTTAAAAGATAGTCATTTTTACGCTGGGTGTTGGTAAATTTGTTAGTCCCGATTGCCCATACAAAACCAAACTTTTTTATTATTCAATATTTCAGTCTGGGATTTCGGATTTACATGTTTCAGCGTATTTTAGAGTGTTTAAGCTTATCTTAAAAATTTGAAAAACTTTAACATTTTTATACTAAAATTTGCGAGTTGACTGATAGAATATTTCTATGTCAGGAGTGACTATAGGTAAAATTTAGGTTTTCGTTATTTCAACCTAAGGTCTTGCCTTTTCGCGTTTCAGAGTGTATTAAAGCGATCTAGCTATTAATTGTAAAATTGATTTCTTAAAAGATAGTCATTTTTACGCTGGGTGTTGGTAAATTTGTTAGAGTCCCGATTGCCCATACAAAACCAAACTTTTTTACTATTCAATATTTCAGTCTGAGATTTCGGATTTACATGTTTCAGCGTATTTTAGAGTGTTTAAGCTTATCTTAAAAATTTGAAAAACTTTAACATTTTATACTAAAATTTGCGAGTTGACTGATAGAATATTTCTGTCAGGAGTGACTATAGGTAAAATTTAAGTTTTCGTTATTTCAACATAAGGTCTTGGCTTTTCGCGTTTCAGAGTGTATTAAAGCGATCTAGCTATTAATTGTAAAATTGATTTCTTAAAAGATAGTCATTTTTACGCTTGGTGTTGGTAAATTTGTTAGAGTCCCGATTGCCCATACAAAACCAAACTTTTTTATTATTCAATATTTCAGTCTGGGATTTCGGATTTACATGTTTCAGCGTATTTTAGAGTGTTTAAGCTTATCTTAAAAATTTGAAAAACTTTAACATTTTTATACTAAAATTTGCGAGTTGACTGATAGAATATTTCTATGTCAGGAGTGACTATAGGTAAAATTTAAGTTTTCGTTATTTCAACCTAAGGTCTTGGCTTTTCGCGTTTCAGAGTGTATTAAAGCGATCTAGCTATTAATTGTAAAATTGATTTCTTAAAAGATAGTCATTTTTACGCTGGGTGTTGGTAAATTTGTTAGAGTCCCGATTGCCCATACAAAACCAAACTTTTTTATTATTCAATATTTCAGTCTGGGATTTCGGATTTATATGTTTCAGCGTATTTTAGAGTGTTTAAGCTTATCTTAAAAATTTGAAAAACTTTAACATTTTTATACTAAAATTTGCGAGTTGACTGATAGAATATTTCTATGTCAGGAGTGACTATAGGTAAAATTTAGGTTTTCGTTATTTCAACCTAAGGTCTTGGCTTTTCGCGTTTCAGAGTGTATTAAAGCGATCTAGCTATTAATTGTAAAATTGATTTCTTAAAAGATAGTCATTTTTACGCTGGGTGTTGGTAAATTTGTTAGAGTCCCGATTGCCCATACAAAACCAAACTTTTTTATTATTCAATATATCAGTCTGGGATTTCGGATTTATATGTTTTAGCGTATTTTAGAGTGTTTAAGCTTATCTTCAAAATTTGAAAAACTTTAACATTTTTATACTAAAATTTGCGAGTTGACTGATAGAATATTTCTATGTCAGGAGTGACTATAGGTAAAATTTAAGTTTTCGTTATTTCAACCTAAGGTGTTGGCTTTTCGCGTTTCAGAGTGTATCAAAGCGATTTAGCTATTAATTGTAAAATTGATTTCTTAAAAGATAGTCATTTTTACGCTGGGTGTTGGTAAATTTGTTAGAGTCCCGATTGCCCATACAAAACCAAACTTTTTTATTATTCAATATTTCAGTCTGGGATTTCGGATTACATGTTTCAGCGTATTTTAGAGTATTTAAGCTTATCTTAAAAACTTGAAAAACTTTAACATTTTTATACTAAAATTTGCGAATTGACTGATAGAATATTTCTATGTCAGGAGTGACTATAGGTAAAATTTAAGTTTTCGTTATTTCAACCTAAGGTCTTGGCTTTTCGCGTTTCAGAGTGTATCAAAGCGATCTAGCTATTAATTGTAAAATTGATTTCTTGAAAGATAGTCATTTTTACGCTGGGTATTGGTAAATTTGTTAGAGTCCCGATTGCCCATACAAAACCAAACTTTTTTATTATTCAATATTTCAGTCTGGGATTTCAGATTTACATGTTTCAGCGTATTTTAGAGTGTTTAAGCTTATCTTAAAAATTTGAAAAACTTTAACATTTTATACTAAAATTTGCGAGTTGACTGATAGAATATTTCTATGTCAGGAGTGACTATAGGTAAAATTTAAGTTTTCGTTATTTCAACCTAAGGTCTTGGTTTTTCGCGTTTCAGAGTGTATTAAAGCGATCTAGCTATTAATTGTAAAATTGATTTCTTAAAAGATAGTCATTTTTACGCTGGGTGTTGGTAAATTTGTTAGAGTCCCGATTGCCCATACAAATCCAAACTTTTTTTATTATTCAATATTTCAGTCTGGGATTTCGGATTTATATGTTTCAGCGTATTTTAGTGTGTTTAAGCTTATCTTAAAAATTTAAAAAACTTTAACATTTTTATACTAAAATTTGCGAGTTGACTGATAGAATATTTCTATGTCAGGAGTGACTATAGGTAAAATTTAGGTTTTCGTTATTTCAACCTAAGGTCTTGGCTTTTCGCGTTTCAGAGTGTATTAAAGCGATCTAGCTATTAATTGTAAAATTGATTTCTTAAAAGATAGTCATTTTTACGCTGGGTGTTGGTAAATTTTTTAGAGTCCCGATTGCCCATACAAAACCAAACTTTTTTATTATTCAATATATCAGTCTGGGATTTCGGATTTATATGTTTCAGCGTATTTTAGAGTGTTTAAGCTTATCTTAAAAATTTGAAAAACTTTAACATTTTTATACTAAAATTTGCGAGTTGACTGATAGAATATTTCTATGTCAGGAGTGACTATAGGTAAAATTTAGGTTTTCGTTATATCAACCTAAGGTCTTGGCTTTTCGCGTTTCAGAGTGTATTAAAGCGATCTAGCTATTAATTGTAAAATTGATTTCTTGAAAGATAGTCATTTTTACGCTGGGTATTGGTAAATTTGTTAGAGTCCCGATTGCCCATACAAAACCAAACTTTTTTATTATTCAATATTTCAGTCTGGGATTTCAGATTTACATGTTTCAGCGTATTTTAGAGTGTTTAAGCTTATCTTAAAAATTTGAAAAACTTTAACATTTTATACTAAAATTTGCGAGTTGACTGATAGAATATTTCTATGTCAGGAGTGACTATAGGTAAAATTTAAGTTTTCGTTATTTCAACCTAAGGTCTTGGTTTTTCGCGTTTCAGAGTGTATTAAAGCGATCTAGCTATTAATTGTAAAATTGATTTCTTAAAAGATAGTCATTTTTACGCTGGGTGTTGGTAAATTTGTTAGAGTCCCGATTGCCCATACAAATCCAAACTTTTTTTATTATTCAATATTTCAGTCTGGGATTTCGGATTTATATGTTTCAGCGTATTTTAGTGTGTTTAAGCTTATCTTAAAAATTTAAAAAACTTTAACATTTTTATACTAAAATTTGCGAGTTGACTGATAGAATATTTCTATGTCAGGAGTGACTATAGGTAAAATTTAGGTTTTCGTTATTTCAACCTAAGGTCTTGGCTTTTCGCGTTTCAGAGTGTATTAAAGCGATCTAGCTATTAATTGTAAAATTGATTTCTTAAAAGATAGTCATTTTTACGCTGGGTGTTGGTAAATTTTTTAGAGTCCCGATTGCCCATACAAAACCAAACTTTTTTATTATTCAATATATCAGTCTGGGATTTCGGATTTATATGTTTCAGCGTATTTTAGAGTGTTTAAGCTTATCTTAAAAATTTGAAAAACTTTAACATTTTTATACTAAAATTTGCGAGTTGACTGATAGAATATTTCTATGTCAGGAGTGACTATAGGTAAAATTTAGGTTTTCGTTATATCAACCTAAGGTCTTGGCTTTTCGCGTTTCAGAGTGTATTAAAGCGATCTAGCTATTAATTGTAAAATTGATTTCTTAAAAGATAGTCATTTTTACGCTGGGTGTTGGTAAATTTGTTAGAGTCCCGATTGCCCATACCAAACCAAACTTTTTTATTATTCAATATTTCAGTCTGGGATTTCGGATTTATATGTTTCAGCGTATTTTAGAGTGTTTAAGCTTATCTTAAAAATTTGAAAAACTTTAACATTTTTATACTAAAATTTGCGAGTTGACTGATAGAATATTTCTATGTCAGGAGTGATTATAGGTAAAATTTAGGTTTTCGTTATTTCAACCTAAGGTCTTGCCTTTTCGCGTTTCAGAGTGTATTAAAGCGATCTAGCTATCAATTGTAAAATTGATTTCTTAAAAGATAGTCATTTTTACGCTGGGTGTTGGTAAATTTGTTAGATTCCCGATTGCCCATACAAAACCAAACTTTTTTACTATTCAATATTTCAGTCTGAGATTTTGGATTTACATGTTTCAGCGTATTTTAGAGTGTTTAAGCTTATCTTAAAAATTTGAAAAACTTTAACATTTTATACTAAAATTTGCGAGTTGACTGATAGAATATTTCTATGTCAGGAGTGACTATAGGTAAAATTTAAGTTTTCGTTATTTCAACCTAAGGTCTTGGTTTTTCGCGTTTCAGAGTGTATTAAAGCGATCTAGCTATTAATTGTAAAATTGATTTATTAAAAGATAGTCATTTTTACGCTGGGTGTTGGTAAATTTGTTAGTCCCGATTGCCCATACAAAACCAAACTTTTTTATTATTCAATATTTCAGTCTGGGATTTCGGATTTATATGTTTCAGCGTATTTTAGAGTGTTTAAGCTTATCTTAAAAATTAGAAAAACTTTAACATTTTTATACTAAAATTTGCGAGTTGACTGATAGAATATTTCTATGTCAGGAGTAACTATAGGTAAAATTTAAGTTTTCGTTATTTCAACCTAAGGTCTTGACTTTTCGCGTTTCAGAGTGTATTAAAGCGATCTAGCTATTAATTGTAAAATTGATTTCTTAAAAGATAGTCATTTTTACGCTGGGTGTTGGTAAATTTGTTAGAGTCCCGATTGCCCATACAAAACCAAACTTTTTTATTATTCAATGTATCAGTCTGGGATTTCGGATTTATATGTTTCAGCGTATTTTAGAGTGTTTAAGCTTATCTTAAAAAATTGAAAAACTTTAAAATTTTTATACTAAAATTTGCGAGTTGACTGATAGAATATTTCTATGTCAGGAGTGACTATAGGTAAAATTTAGGTTTTCGTTATTTCAACCTAAGGTCTTGGCTTTTCGCGTTTCAGAGTGTATTAAAGCGATCTAGCTATTAATTGTAAAATTGATTTCTTAAAAGATAGTCATTTTTACGCTGGGTGTTGGTAAATTTGTTAGAGTCCCGATTGCCCATACCAAACCAAACTTTTTTATTATTCAATATTTCAGTCTGGGATTTCGAATTTATATGTTTCAGCGTATTTTAGAGTGTTTAAGCTTATCTTAAAAATTTGAAAAACTTTAACATTTTTATACTAAAATTTGCGAGTTGACTGATAGAATATTTCTATGTCAGGAGTGACTATAGGTAAAATTTAAGTTTTCGTTATTTCAACCTAAGGTGTTGGCTTTTCGCGTTTCAGAGTGTATCAAAGCGATTTAGCTATTAATTGTAAAATTGATTTCTTAAAAGATAGTCATTTTTACGCTGGGTGTTGGTAAATTTGTTAGAGTCCCGATTGCCCATACAAAACCAAACTTTTTTATTATTCAATATATCTGTCTGGGATTTCGGATTTATATGTTTCAGCGTATTTTAAAGTGTTTAAGCTTATCTTCAAAATTTGAAAAACTTTAACATTTTTATACTAAAATTTGCGAGTTGACTGATAGAATATTTCTATGTCAGGAGTGACTATAGGTAAAATTTAAGTTTTCGTTATTTCAACCCGATTGCCCATACAAAACCAAACTTTTTTATTATTCAATATATCAGTCTGGGATTTCGGATTTATATGTTGCAGCGTATTTTAGAGTGTTTAAGCTTATCTCAAAAATTTGAAAAACTTTAACATTTTTATACTAAAATTTGCGAGTTGACTGATAGAATATTTCTATGTCAGGAGTGACTATAGGTAAAATTTAGGTTTTCGTTATTTCAACCTAAGGTCTGGCTTTTCGCGTTTCAGAGTGTATTAAAGCGATCTAGCTATTAATTGTAAAATTGATTTCTTAAAAGATAGTCATTTTTACGCTGGGTGTTGGTAAATTTGTTAGAGTCCCAATTGCCCATACAAAACCAAACTTTTTTATTATTCAATATATCAGTCTGGGATTTCGGATTTATTTGTTTCAGCGTATTTTAGAGTGTTTAAGCTTATCTAAAAAATTTGAAAAATTTTAACATTTTTATACTAAAGTTTGCGAGTTGACTGATAGAATATTTCTATGTCAGGAGTGACTATAGGTAAAATTTAGGTTTTCGTTATTTCAACCTAAGGTCTTTGCTTTTCACGTTTCAGAGTGTATTAAAGCGATCTAGCTATTAATTGTAAAATTGATTTCTTAAAAGATAGTATTTTACGCTGGGTGTTGGTAAATTTGTTAGTCCCGATTGCCCATACAAAACCAAACTTTTTATTATTCAATATTTCAGTCTGGTATTTCGGATTTACATGTTTCAGCGTATTTTAGAGTGTTTAAGCTTATCTTAAAAATTTGAAAAACCTTAACATTTTATACTAAAATTTGCGAGTTGACTGATACAATATTTCTGTCAGGAGTGACTATAGGTAAAATTTAAGTTTTCGTTATTTCAACCTAAGGTCTTGGCTTTTCGCGTTTCAGAGTCTATTAAAGCGATCTAGCTATTAATTGTAAAATTGATTTCTTAAAAGATAGTCATTTTTACGCTGGGTGTTGGAAAATTTGTTAAGAGTCCCGATTGCCTATACAAAACCAAACTTTTTTATTATTCAATATTTCAGTAGGGATTTCGGATTTACATGTTTCATCGTATTTTAGAGTGTTTAAGCTTATCTTAAAAATTTGAAAAAACTGACATTTTATACTAAAATTTGCGAGTTGACTGATAGATTATTTGTAAGTCAGGAGTGACTATCCCAAATGGATATAGGTAATATTTAAGTTTTTATATTTCAACATAAGGTCTTGACTTTTCGGGTTTCAGAGTTTATTAAAGCGGTTTTTGGGTGATTATTGAATTTCTATTTAGGTTTAAATGTTTCTATCTAAAGGTAGCACCGTTTTGGTGCTACCTTTGAAGTAGTATATTTATACATAAAATCTTGCTTTAAGTTTTAAACAACATTATAAGCGTTTATACTGTGTTTATATCAATCTACCAGATATGTTTATACATACTTAACACAATTGGGGTTTTCACCTTTAAGGCTAAATTGAAAAGTTCTAATTGGGCTTAACCCATAAAAATGTTGCTACTTAAAGGTAGTCTCGTTTTTGTGAAACCTTTGATGTACTAATTTTATAAATAAAATTTTGATTTAGGTTTTTAAACACGTTTAAATACTTTTTAAGGTCAAACAACCCAATATGTTTATATATGTAAATTCCTAATAAAACCTTAATTAAAAAACCTTAAAGGTTATTTTGTAACTTCCATTTCGCCTTATACCCACATTAATGTTGCTATTTTAAGGTAGCACTTTTTTGGTGCTACTCTTGATGTGCTATTTTTTATACATAAAGCTTTGTTTCGGGAATTTAAACAACACTTTAAAGAATAGATTTTAGGTCAAACTACTAGATATATTATTATGTATGTAAATTCTTAACAAACTAGTTTTCACCTTAAAGGTGACTTAGAAGTTAAAATTGGGCTTAACCCATATAAATGTTGCTACCTAAAGGTGCCACCTTGTAAAATATATCTACAAGTTTTTTAAGCAACTATTTTATGTACCGTTTTTTTTTTTTTTTAGTCAGAACTAGCATATATATATATGCTATATATATATATGCATATATATATATATAGCATATATATATATATAGCGCATATATATCAATAGCGCATATCAATATCAATAGTATTGATATTGATATTGATTGATTTAAATATAGTATATCAATATCAATAGCGCATATATATATATATATATATATATATATATATATATATATATATATATATATATATATATATATATATATATATATGCGTGTGTGCGTGTGTAAATTCTTAACCAAACATTAGTTTTAACCTTAAAAGTGATAAAGTAACCCCTCTTTTCGCAGAAAGGGTAGCATCGTTTTGATGCTACCTTTAAGGTCCTATTTAATAGTGTTTTAATTAAATATGTAATATGTTTTTAAAATGTGATAGTAAAACATAAAGCATATTGTGTTGGTATATAATTCTGATATATATTTGTTTTTATTTTACAAGAAAAGTTTTAAATGTAATGTACAATTGTGTATTTCCTTTAGTATTCCTCTACTGCGCATGCGCAGAAGGTTTTTCTCCATTCTCCGTTGGGTATAAAAGCAGCTCGTTTAACCATGTCTTTCATTATTTGGCGAACTTTTGCCGAGTGAACATCTTTTTCACAACTCCGGTTTTTTCGGATATTTAAAAGGTGTATGATAAATTTAATATTCAATTAATATTTAAATTAAATAGATAACAAATTACTTTAGCATGTCTGCACTGCAGTGTTACATGTTTGATAATAAACCTGTAGCTGTCTTATTTGATTATGAAAACAATCCATGGCTTAAGGCTAATGATATATCAGAGATTCTAGAATACAAAAGACCACGGAAAGCAATAAATTATCTAGTTAAAGAAAAATATAAAAAGTTATTTAAGGATATAGATGGAACTAGTTCAGTGCTACCCTCTAACTTTCAAAAAAGTACCATATTCATCAATGAACCAGGTTTATATTCCTTAATTTTATCGTCTAAGATGAGATTAGCTAAACGCTTTCAAGATTGGGTGTTCGAAGAAATCCTGCCATCAATTCGCAAGTATGGAGAGTATAGAATTAAAAAAGAAAACCTTGAGTTGACTTACTGTTTACATAAAGTGTTGGCAAATAATCAAAAACTAATTGAAAGGTTAATTAATCAAATACCTAAAGTTGCTGTTATACCTGATGATATGGATTTGAAACATATCTTTTGTGTATTGGAAAAAGACACATACTATGAAAAGTATGGAGTAATGGAGTATAAATGCATTCGTACAGAAAGAAGGCGATATAAAAGAGCGCTAAAGAGAGCTAAGAAAGATGGTTTTGTACCAAGTTTTTCAAGATATCCTGTGCCAAACAGTATAAATATCTTAAATAAAGCTAAAGAGGTTATGCATAGTTATGGTATGCATTATGAATCTTCATTAAATAACATATTGACCTCTCATAATTTTGTAAATATTGTAAAAATTGTTCTTAATGAATAAACTGTATGAGTGTGTGTGTGAATGTGGAACTTATTAGATTGAGAAGTTAAAGCTATTACTTTAGCTACTCCTTTGAAAAGTCTGGGGTGAGTGAAGGTCACTGGCGCGGTTGACTAAAAGACCCGTAAACCATGTGTGTGTGTGTGTGTGTGTGTGTGTGTGTGTGTGTGTGTGTGTGTGTGTGTGTGTGTGTGTGTGTGTGTGTGTGTGTGTGTGTGTGTGTGTGTGTGTGTGTGTGTGTGTGTGTGTGTGTGTGTGTGTGAATGTGTGGAAAACGACGAACTACCACCTCCCCGTGGTATTTTCTGGGTAACGCTAAGAGGTGTACATCTAATATTTTAATAACCCACGTGGACTAGTTAATGTAATAAAAGAAGGTTTGAAGCTAAAAATACACTAAACACTAATCTTAAGACCTATATGTACTATTATAAAAAAACATAGCATAAAAGTGGTTATCTTTCAAGAAATCAATTATACAAATAATAGTTAAATCGCTTTAAAACACTCTGAAACGTGAAAAGCCAAGACCTTAGGTTGAAATAACAAAAAATTAAATTTTACCTATAGTCACTCGGGACTTAGAGAAGTATTATATCAGTAAACTCGCAAATTTTAGTGAAAATTGTTAGTTTTACAAATTTCTAAAATTGTCTTAAACACTCTAAGATACGCTGAAACATGTAAATCCGAAACCCCAGACTGAAATATTGAATAATAAGAAATTTGGTATTGTATGGGCACTCGAGACTCGAATTTTACAACACCCTGCAATAATCGACTATCTTTTAAAAAATCAATTTTTCAATTAATAGTTAAATCGCTTTAATACACTCTAAAACGCGAAAAGCCAAGACCTTAGGTTGAAATAACGAAAACTTAAATTTTACCTATAGTCACTCCTGACATAGAAATATTCTATCAGTCAACTCGCAAATTTTAGTATAAAAATGTTAAAGTTTTTCAAATTTTTAAGATAAGCTTAAACACTCTAAAATACGCTGAAACATGTAAATCCGAAATCCCAGACTGAAATATTGAATAATAAAAAAGTTTGGTTTTGTATGGGCAATCGGGACTCTAACAAATTTACCAACACCAAGCGTAAAAATGACTATCTTTTAAGAAATCAATTTTACAATTAATAGCTAGATCGCTTTAATACACTCTGAAACGCGAAAAGCCAAGACCTTATGTTGAAATAACGAAAACTTAAATTTTACCTATAGTCACTCCTGACAGAAATATTCTATCAGTCAACTCGCAAATTTTAGTATAAAATGTTAAAGTTTTTCAAATTTTTAAGATAAGCTTAAACACTCTAAAATACGCTGAAACATGTAAATCCGAAATCTCAGACTGAAATATTGAATAATAAAAAAGTTTGGTTTTGTATGGGCAATCGGGACTCTAACAAATTAACCAACACCCAGCGTAAAATTGACTATCTTTTAAGAAATCAATTTTACAATTAATAGCTAGATCGCTTTAATACACTCTGAAACGCGAAAAGCCAAGACCTTAGGTTGAAATAACGAAAACTTAAATTTTACCTATAGTCACTCCTGACAGAAATATTCTATCAGTCAACTCGCAAATGTTAGTATAAAAATGTTAAAGTTTTTCAAATTTTTAAGATAAGCTTAAACACTCTAAAATACGCTGAAACATATAAATCCGAAATCCCAGACTGAAATATTGAATAATAAAAAAGTTTGGTTTTGTATGGGCAATCGGGACTCTAACAAATTTACCAACACCCAGCGTAAAAATGACTATCTTTTAAGAAATCAATTTTACAATTAATAGCTGGATCGCTTTAATACACTCTGAAACGCGAAAAGCCAAGACCTTAGGTTGAAATAACGAAAACTTAAATTTTACCTATAGTCACTCCTGACATAGAAATATTCTATCAGTCAATTCGCAAATTTTAGTATAAAAATGTTAAAGTTTTTAAAATTTTTAAGATAAGCTTAAACACTCTAAAATACGCTGAAACATGTAAATCCGAAATCCCAGACTGAAATATTGAATAATAAAAAAGTTTGGTTTTGTATGGGCAATCGGGACTCTAACAAATTTACCAACACCCAGCGTAAAAATGACTATCTTTTAAGAAATCAATTTTACAATTAATAGCTAGATCGCTTTAATAGACTCTGAAACGCGAAAAGCCAAGACCTTAGGTTGAAATAACGAAAACCTAAATTTTACCTATAGTCACTCCTGACATAGAAATATTCTATCAGTCAACTCGCAAATGTTAGTAGAAAAATGTTAAAGTTTTCAAATTTTTAAGATAAGCTTAAACACTCAAAAATACGCTGAAACATATAAATCCGAAATCCTAGACTGAAATATTGAATAATAAAAAAGTTTGGTTTTGTATGGGCAATCGGGACTCTAACAAATTTACCAACACCCTGCGTAAAAATGACTATCTTTTAAGAAATCAATTTTACAATTAATAGCTAGATCGCTTTAATACACTCTGAAACGCGAAAAGCCAAGACCTTAGGTTGAAATAACGAAAACCTAAATTTTACCTATAGTCACTCCTGACATAGAAATATTCTATCACTCAACTCGCAAATTTTAGTATAAAAATGTTAAAGTTTTTCAAATTTTTAAGATAAGCTTAAACACTCTAAAATACGCTGAAACATATAAATCCGAAATCCCAGACTTATATATTGAATAATAAAAAAGTTTGGTTTTGTATGGGCAATCGGGACTCTAACAAATTTACCAACACCCAGCGTAAAAATGACTATCTTTTAAGAAATCAATTTTACAATTAATAGCTAAATCGCTTTGATACACTCTGAAACGCGAAAAGCCAACACCTTAGGTTGAAATAACGAAAACTTAAATTTTACCTATAGTCACTCCTGACATAGAAATATTCTATCAGTCAACTCGCAAATTTTAGTATAAAAATGTTAAAGTTTTTCAAATTTTTAAGATAAGCTTAAACACTCTAAAATACGCTGAAACATATAAATCCGAAATCCCAGACTGATATATTGAATAATAAAAAAGTTTGGTTTTGTTTGGGCAATCGGGACTAACAAATTTACCAACACCCAGCGTAAAAATGACTATCTTTTAAGAAATCAATTTTACAATTAATAGCTAGATCGCTTTAATACACTCTGAAACGCGAAAAGCCAAGACCTTAGGTTAAAATAACGAAAACTTAAATTTTACCTATAGTCACTCCTGACATAGAAATCCTGGGTTACAAACTTGTAACGCAGAAACTCGGCGCCCGCTCTCCACCTTCCATCATAGAGGGCGCCACCATGGGGAGGATCGTCGCTGCGTTGTTTCCTGAACATCCTCAGCGACCGCCGGTTGACTTCAGACGGGTAGAGGACGTTCCACTCTTCACTTTCGAGGAGCTGGAAACCTCCGTTCTCTCCCTGAAGAGCAACAAGGCTCCTGGCCCGGACGGGATTCCCAGTGAGGCTTTAAAGAAAGTATTTTCAATCAACGCTGACTTGTTGTTGAGAATGTACAATGCCTGTTTGGTAGAAGGGGTGTTTCCGGCTCCCTGGAAAACAGCCAGGCTTGTACTGATCAGCAAGGGCAAAGGTGATCCCGAGCTGCCGTCGTCCCACAGGCCTCTCTGCATGTTGGACACGGCTGGGAAGCTGTTCGAGAAGCTGATCCGTTCCCGCCTGACTTCTGCCGTGGAAGCTGCCGGGGACTTATGCCCCCGTCAGTACGGCTTCAGAAAGGGACGGTCAACGATCGACGCTGTCACCGAAGTTCAGAGAGCTGTGGAGAGAGCCGAGAGCCACAACCATTTCTCCCGCCGAGTAGTGCTTCTTGTTACGCTTGATGTCAAGAATGCCTTCAACTCGGCAAGGTGGGTCGATATGTTGGATGCGCTTCGCAACACCTTTCGTATTCCTGCATATCTGTTGCGGCTCATCGAGGATTATCTACGCTCTCGAAGCCTGATTTATGACACGAGGGACGGAACGCGGACGATGGAAGTCACTTCTGGTGCCGCACAAGGTTCAATACTCGGCCCGGATCTCTGGAACGTTGCCTATGACAGCCTCCTGAGGTCCGAGATGCCTGAGGAAACCACTTTGGTTGGGTACGCCGATGACGTTGCAGCTCTCATTGCTGCACGCAACGTTGAGCTGGCCCAACTGAAGTTGAACCGAGTTATGCGGGTGGTCAACAACTGGATGTCCGATCACGGTCTCTCGCTTGCTCTCAGTAAGACGGAGATTGTGATCCTCACGAAGAAGAGGATCAACACCGTCGTCCCACTCCGAGTGGGAAGGGAGGTGGTCACATCAACTCGTGCCGCCAAATACCTCGGGGTTATGGTGGACACCAAGTTAAGCTGGAGGGATCAGATCTTTCGTACGGCGGACAAGGCCGCTAAGGTAGTCACTTACCTTAGTAGGCTGATGGCCAATGTCGGGGGTCCCCGATCCAGCAGAAGACGTCTGTTGATGTCCGCGGTCCAGTCCGTGCTCCTTTACGGGGCAGAGGTGTGGGCAGGCGCTCTAGAGAAGGAGTGCTACAGGTTGCGACTCGCCCGGGTTCAGCGTCAAGCTGCGCTCCGGGTGTGTTCCGCCTACCGGACAGTGTCCGAGCCTGCCGTCCTGGTGGTCGCCGGAGTCATCCCGGTCAAGCTCTTGGCAGGGGAGAGGAAAGCGATTTAAAAGAGACAAGGCGAGATCGGCAAGGACACGGCAAGAACCGAAGAGCGCTCCCGAACCTTCCAGCAGTGGCAACACAGCTGGGAGCACGACACCCGAGGACGATGGACTGCGCGACTCATCGAGCAGGTCCAACCATGGGTGGAAAGGCGGCATGGCGAGGTGGACTACTACCTCACGCAGTTCCTGACAGGTCACGGCTACTTCAAGTCGTACCTGAACCGGATGGGCAAGACCGGTTCACCGGATTGCATCTACTGCCCGGGCGTTCCCGATGACGCGGAGCACACCTTCTTCCGCTGTTCGCGTTGGGAAAGGCCCCGCCTGGAGGCCACAAGAAAACTCGGTGTTTTTTCGGTGGACACGGTCTGCCAAAAGATTATGGAGGATGAGGGCAACTGGGATTGTTTGTCACAGTTCGTCCGGGGTATCCTCCTGGAAAAGAAAACCGATTTGGACCACGAAGTGGCCCAGATCCCTTGACCGAACAGCTGGATAAGGAGCGAGCCCCATGGGCGTAAGCCAAATTTAGGCCTAGCCTGACGTAATGTGATAAACAATTCCAGGTTAGAATCCTAAAGAGTAGAGGAGGTTTTTTAGTGGGTAAACCCGTTTTTTAGGGGAGTCCCACACTACAGGCTGGCCACCTGTGTGCGTAATGCATTTTCCCTGCCTCTCCCTCAAAAAAAAAAAAAAAAAAAAAGGTAGCACCGAAACGGTGCTACCCGGCTTGACATTTTCAAGTTTCCCAAGGTCATCGCAATTTCCCCCACCACTTCCCATATACCTAGAGTGCGCGGGGCTGGACAGTCAGTCGCTCGGTGTCTGTCGTAGGGTGCGCATCGCGGTTGCAGTAATGGTTGAATGGGGGCTTCTGGGCCACAGTTCAAGGTCATCCGAGCGGTGTCACATGACGGTTTAAGCAGAGTCACGTTGCAAACTTCAAGTTTCCTCGGCACTTTTGCTGTTTCTTGTCTAATTTCGCTCCAAGTCGTCAAGGTCATGGGAACCTGACTGAAACTCGGAGCGTAGTGTGAGAAACAGCAAAAGTGCCGAAAAATTTTTGGTTTCAGCGTGACCTTGACCTTTTGTGACATCGATGACGTCATCTTGGTGACGTAAGGGGTGATGACGTCATCAGCACTTCATTTCTGTGACGTCATGGGTGTGACGTCATCGATTGCGTCATCGATGACGTCATCGATGACGTCATCAGTGAGGTCATTGACCTCGATGACGTCATCGCTCGGGTGACCTTGAACTGTTCCAAAAGCCCCCATTCCCCACTACTTACCTACATTATTCAAATTTCCACACTTTCAAGTTTGTGTTTAAAGAGTGAACTAAAAACTTATCTCTATAAATAAAAAAATATTTTTTGAATTTCTTAAAATTTTATTTTAGAAATAAAAAATATTTGGAAATTTTGTTATTATTTATTATTTTATTTTTTGTATGGTCTGAATGATAAAATCCTAGTTCCACACACCTGTAATGATACAACGTAAACTTAGTAAAAATTCCAACAAGATATCTTTATTACTTCGTGAGAAAAATGCCTTTTTATGTTAAAAATTTATATTTTCAGAAAATCACATGGAAAGACAATAGTTAAGGTTTGATTTTTATAGGTTCTATATTAAAACCCTCCAGAACAGTAGTCTTCATTGTTAATTTTTTATTCTCCTAATTTATTTTTATAATGTAACTAAGTCTTAATGATGTTAATTATATCGTCATTATAGACAGTTATTGGAACGGTAGATAAAAAATATCTAGAATTATTAATTAAATAATTAATTAATCCTGCAAGTTATGGGAGTACTAAAAAAGAAATATTAAAGTAATACTAAAATAGTAAAGATCACAAAAGTATTAACTACAAAACAAATGTGTATGTTATATTTTAAATCTTAAGTTATGCTTTTAAATTAATGTTTTGTTTCGTACTCCACTGCGATAAAATAAAGGATGAGGTAACAATAAGAATAATAATTAAATACTGTATTATCCAGGATATAAATGCATACTTATTTAATACGCTAAGGCTTTTTTATTAAGAGAACTCCCCATACAATTTTCAACCGATTTTCAAGTGTTAGGTGTCGTTGGATAAAGCTTGGTCTTAAGTTTTTCCACCAAAAAATTGTGAAAATCTGATTTAAAATAAAGTTGCTATCCATAATAGAAATTTTCCCATTAGAGAAACATTGGGATGGAGTGAACATTTAAAACATCTTAGTGTACAGCTCTAAATAACTAGAGTTTCATTTACTCATAATCACAATAGTAGATTGGACGGGAGTAATCGAGTTAGGGCTAAGAGTAACATTTTTAACAAAAAGTATAAATTAATCTGCTCGATTTCGATCAACAAATATACTAGTTGTATTTAATAACCATTTAAAGGAAATTTTTTCAACCTTTAAGTTGGTCGAATTTTTAAAAGGCAAAATTCCATTTATGATTCTTTCGAAACCCCATAAAATCCCTTTCCCGCATGGTATTCCTAAAGTTCCAAAAGTCCACATGGTATTAGTCCCAAGTTAAAAGTGAAATGCTCCCTTACATCCCTCGCCAAATTTTATCAAAATTAGAGGTTCCGTTTAAAATTAATCAGGTTCAAGTAATAAATAAATATACATGTATATATATTTGATCGAGTTAAGTTTTTAGCTTCTTGGGTCCTCAAAACGAAAAGGAACGTGATCCCGAGCTTAGGTTGTAACATGGTCCGTGATTACTAACGTAATAGCGTATTTACTAAAAGGAAATACGCTAAAAAGAATAGTTAGAATGGGACACAAATATAAACTAACGGTATTAAAAATTCAAAATCAAGTGTTTTCAACACTAATTTATTCTAAGACTGAAGGATGCTAAGCTCCTAGGATGAAACCCGGATTTTCCCAGACATGGGACCATCTCCAATCAATTCCTGGTGACCAAAACATACAAGTGAAAAATCGAAAATCCTTGGAGCGAAAAAAATTTTGCACGTACAAACATTGCTTGTTTTAAAGTATAAGAATAAGATAATATACCCTAAGATAACATTCTATGTAAACAAACACCGGTAAAAATTAAAAAAAATTACTGAACTATATTTTTAACTTAACAACATTGCAACAAAGGTTTAATTACAAAAAAAGAAATAAACACTACAAATAAGAATATAAAAACACCGATAAAAATAGAGAATAAGTTATTTTTTATCTAAGACCGTTGCAATAACTGTCTATAATGACGATACAATTAAGATCATTAAGACTTAGTTACATTATAAAACTAAATTAAAATTCGTTGCATAATGAGGTCTTAAACAGGTTTCGCATCAAAATACAAGTTCTAGACTAATGAGAGCTCGGCTTTTGACGAAGTAGTGTTTAAATAAATCAGCTGATTGTTCCATGAAGTCTAATGTTTTAATTTCTTTATGTAAATAACTTCAAAAAGGGTGTGATCAATAGCAGCCGTAGCATAAGCCATTCTGTCAGCAGTGTGTACGTGTTTGTGTTTGAAAACAAATTTCGTTTGGGTGCCTACCCAAGCGAAATTTTTTTCACCTAAGAAGTCCAAAACCTAATTGTAAGAATTTTGACTAGGGTTAAAGACGGTTTTTTTGTGTTCTTAAAAATGATATAGCCTACCTTGTGTGTTTTTTTAATGTTGATGTGACTGATCCACCTTGACGGAGAAAGGGATCATATGAAGGTATTAAATTATATTCGGTAGGCCTATTGTTATAGGCCTAAATATTATTAGTGTAGGTGGAGGAAAAATGTTGCGTGCATCAAGGTACTAAAGTACTTTTTCTCCCCCAGGGAAACTGTCAGGGACAACAGTTTTCCTTCAGGGAGAAAAAACTGTACTTTAGTCCCTAGAATCACAAATAACTATTTCGTCTCGTATAAATAGTGCGAGTGTTTTTTACTTACTCCAAAACATGCTATTTTAGTGCATGGAGTTTACTTTTACCCAAAAAAATATAATGTGAATTTATGTGTCACTAGAACATTTTGGAAAATAAATTCAAAATCTAATTTGAATATTACAAATTCAATAAA
The DNA here is from genome assembly GCA_030545055.2 of Neoaliturus tenellus. Taxonomy (NCBI): domain Eukaryota; kingdom Metazoa; phylum Arthropoda; class Insecta; order Hemiptera; family Cicadellidae; genus Neoaliturus; species Neoaliturus tenellus. The sequence goes on along the minus strand of CM061533.1, from coordinate 180,925,092 downwards.
ATGTATTTGTATTACATCAAGGAAAATGTTTTTTTTAACCTATTTACAATATCACAAAAAATCAATAACGATACATAGCAATAAACACAACCAACAGTAAACCATTGGAAGACGAATTTTATCGCTTCGGGGAATGACAGATGATGCTAGAATGACAGTTTTTGGTCTGAACAACTGTCCGGTGGCCACTTTTTACGAGATCGCACGGAGCTCTATAGGACATAATGGGTGTATTCAACGGTGATACAATTACCCATTGTACAGGATGGTCATGTAGGTTGGGACTGAAATGGCCACCGCAGTCGTTATATTATTTTATTATCTATTGTGCAAAACTGTATTTTAATCGAAATCAGACCTACATTGATATTCAACCATTGTTATATTCAATGACAATAAAGATCTACTTTTTCGTAGAAAATAAACTTATGAAATTCCTTAAAAAATTAATCATTTTACTGGAGAAGACCACAAATGTTTGCGGGACGTTGTAAGCCAACCAGTTGATAGGCAATATCTGATAAAGTTCCAAAATAATTTATTCACGGCTTCCATTTTTTATAGTATCTTTGGATTTTCAATGATATGTATTCCAGACCCTGAAACACCATGAGCTCTCTTTTTTAATCAGCGATGTAAAGTGTCTGTGATTAATTTTTATACAGTAACACAAACTTACTGATGCCAACTTTAAAAACTTTAGTAAATGTGTCCAAAGCGACTTTGTGTAGGTCGATATTGTTGAAGTCTCCCTCCCCTCCCACGCAACAAGGGGCGTCCACCCCCACCATGCGGCCTGTCATTGGTACAAAGTTCTACGGAGCTAGAAAATCTACATAAAACTTCTACTTTTATGTTATTGTTTCATTGGTCTGACAAAGACATTTACAATCACATGATAACGTCATTCACTCTGATTCGCTTTGTGCCATTTCTTATTGTAAAAGAAATGCTATGGACATTTAATTTTATTTTAACTGCAGTTAAATGTCTTCTAAAATTTATTTTTTGAGAAGTATAAAGCCTAAAAATTTAAAGACTTTATGCCAGTAGCATCTGTAGCATGGTTACCTTAGTGAGGAAAATCATATATGAATATATTATTTCAAAATGCAATCGCTACACTACCATAGTTAAAATGTGAGTATTCCTCTAAATATTAAATAAAATAGTTGATGTTGAATTACTTTACAAAACTTCATCAATTTGTACTGTATACCTCAGAGGAATTGTTTTAAAGAAGATTGTAATATGTGGAAGTTATACAAGTGGTAGCAACTGGAAGTTGGGTTTTGAATGCAAGACGTAACACGATTTTTTTTGTTATATATTTCCAGAAGTAAAAACCCCTAAAAAAATATAATTCATTGAAAGCTTTTGACTTGAAACTAATAACAGATTAGGAAATGTAATAATCAAACATACAAAGATCTTTCTTGCCTCCGAATTCAGCAATTGCACATTTCAAACATCTGATACGCACCCAAGCCAATGTCTTAGACAAATTAATCAGGGAATATTAAAAAAAATATTTAAATACAAATACAGAAAAAAATCATTCTTTTCCTGAAAAGGAACATTGATGTGATAAGGGTTCATGACGAATATGAACTAAATATGATCAACCATTACGGAAATAACACAAATGAAATTGGTGGCTAGCAGCTTAATGCAGCCTTCTTAGAACATAAGCTTATAGTAATATTTTTACTTATTTCATTGTGTAGAATAAACTTCTTAATTATTAGAACGTTTATTATACGTATAACACCCTCTACTATTACTTATTTTGTGCTAAAATACCACGATATAGTTAAGATCAATTTCAGTACCGTTGCGAAGCATGGTTGAGTCAGCTAGTGTAAGCATATAAACGCTTTTAAATTTGTCAGTTTTAGCTGAACTGTGTCGACTGTTGAAAGTGCACTCCGGTTCAGAAAATTAGTTGGGAGAATTGGTTAATTTGGTCTTCTGTAAGTTTGCACAAAGGTCAAAACTAGATTATACAAATGCCTTTCCTTTTTTTCTTAGTTTTTGTAACTACGCATCACAAAATATTAGCTGTTATTAAACATACTTTTTTAATTTTGCCATGATCGTGAAAAAATATTACTACAATAATGGCGATCTTTTAAAGATTTATCATATTAATTCTGATATAGTGTACAAAAAAGTAACAAACGGTAAATATTTAACAGTTTTACGGTTCTTTCTTCCTAACCGTCTCCATACCACTATGCTATAGTCTAAAACATAGCCTACCTATACCCATAATATTTGCCATAGGCCATAATATTTGCACAATTATGGCCCAGATGAAAACCGGAAAACTATCTAGCTCAGATAAAGTTACGGTTACCAAACAAATCATTTCCAGAACAGCCTTTACCGGGAAAGTTGACTATGTTGTTGTTGTTGTTATTCGTGGATAAGGAGACCCCGGCCGAACCGTTGAGCACGTCTGCCTCTAATGGGCATTTTGCGCAAGCCCCCGGAAGGATGGGATATTGAAGGAAGAGAAAGGGTGAGACAAGGGATTGTCCACTCATGTTCAAGTTAGGGATTTCTATGCCCGTCGCATTCCTCACCCTCTGCTGCCTTGAACATATGTTCCAGCTAGGGGTTTCCATGCCCATAGCATTTCTCCTCACCCCCTGCTGTCTACATATGTTCCAGCTAGGGGTTTACATGCAGTTCGCATTAACCCCCCACTGTCTTGAACATGAATGGATTATGAAGGAAGGGAAATTGTCATAGTGGACAGCCAAAAGACTTACCACAGTGTTATGACAACTTCGTTTGCTGTACCCAATGTCAACTTCACAACTAGTATAAACCAGTTTTAAAGTTGTCATGGGACAAAGTTGACTATATCTTGTAGCTAAGAAGAGTAGATGTAGTTTTCTAATAAGTTTTATAAAAATTTATTTATTTAAGTTCAAGCTACTTATGATAAAATATTACTTATGATTAATTTTGTTACATAATCAATGCGCCTATATATGGTAAGATTGACTCAATAGCAAATACTTTAACACTGCAATATGTTAACAGGTTGACAATGCTTAGGAAATATTTTTTATTTTTATACTCGCTAGTTTGTTTAAGCTTAAAATTTTAAATATATTTTCTTTTGGTCAAATGCTTTTGCCACACTTCCTACACGTTAAGACTCATATAAAGTACAGGATTTAAGCTGATCTCTCGGGGAAATACTATGTAGCCACCTCACACTGGTTATCTGAATCGCATAGTATTGATGATTTATACAACATAATTTATTTTTCAATATGTTATATATCACCAATTCTTATTTGAGTCAGATGACCAATGTTAGGTAGCACATCAGTATTTCCCCGCGAGATCAGTCTTAATTCTGTACATTTTTTGAGTTTGGCGTGTGGTAAGTGTGCCAAAAACATTTGCTCAAACAAATATATTTAAAAGTTTTAATTTTGAAAAAGTTGGGCAGTAAATAATAAAAAATATTTAACTTTTGAACCAGTTGACATACTATTAAAAGTATTTGTTAGAAAGTCAATCTTACTACCATCTCTTATCCAGTGTTCCCTCTTTTTTACTAGATTTAAGGTGGCCTTGACCTATATATTAGCCTTATATATTTTCCTTCCTTTTTTTCTTAGTTTTTGTAACTACGCATCACAAAATATTAGCTGTTATTAAACATACTTTTTTAATTTTGCCATGATCGTGAAAAAATATTACTACAATAATGGCGATCTTTTAAAGATTTATCATATTAATTCTGATATAGTGTACAAAAAAGTAACAAACGGTAAATATTTAACAGTTTTACGGTTCTTTCTTCCTAACCGTCTCATACCACTACGCTATAGTCTACAACATAGCCTACCTATACCCATAATATTTGCCATAGGCCATAATATTTGCACAATTATGGCCCAGATGAAAACCGGAAAACTATCTAGCTCAGATAAAGTTACGGTTACCAAACAAATCATTTCCAGAACAGCCTTTACCGGGAAAGTTGACTATATCTTGTAGCTAAGAAGAGTAGATGTAGTTTTCTAATAAGTTTTATAAAAATTATTTATTTAAGTTCTAGCTACTTATGATAAAATATAACTTATGATTAATTTTGTTACATAATCATTGCGCTATATTTCACATAAACAACTCGTATTGTTTGTAGACGTTGAATAAAACTGGCAGACAGAGTCTGTGGTATGGTATCGTATCGTTTCGTTGCGTTGCGGCGCAGAGTGGTTGGTGGTGTGTGAATGTGCAAACATGGCATACAAAACAGCTGATCCGTCGTGGTACATTGCGTTGCATGTGTGAACAGTCTTATTGTTGGACCTGAATTTGTTCCGCTTTTGTCAATTGTTCCATGTTTCGCGTTTATACGCTGTTTTGTCTTTGAGTTATAAAATTAACTTACGTCAGATAAATCAAAATTTACCTCAAAATAGAGAAACGTAGTAAGTGAAAATAAAAAAATATCTTTTAGAAAAAATAATATTTTAATGAGTTCGGTGGGTCGGTGGCATAGTGGTTAGAGCCACAGACTTCGGGGCCATGCGATCAGACCTTATTTTGTCTAATACCATCTATGAATAGGTCAATAGTTTATGTGCATGGGGCAAAGTTTGGCAAAAGAGGTCGCCAATCTATATTACTTAAAAATTATTTTTCATCAAACGTATATTTATTTATCCTAATTTACTAACGTAATGGGACGTAATTTCTGTTTAATAAAATATCAACTTGGTATTTATTACAAATAGTTTATTGTAAAATGTAAAGTTAAACAAAAATTAAGACAGCAGACTTTTAAGAGGATCATTACATTCACGTCTTTATTATGCCGATGTGAGACAAGAAGAAGAAAGAAGATTAAGATAAAAACATTGAGAAATGATAACTCTATATCATGGAAAAATTAATACAAAGAGTATAAATCTTAACTGATATATAATTATGACACAGAGATCATTCAGGCAATATTTTTACTCATAGGCAAATAAAGCTTGTCAAGCTTCTAGGAGGCTTATATAGTAAGAGGTTACTTTCACAGGTTTAGGGATCGTAGAGAACTAATCTCTAAAAAACTCAAAATCGTTGAGAAATTTGTGAAATTCATGTTACTAAACAGTATGGACAATTGTAATATTATCAAATGTTTATACTTGATTTGTAAGTTTCCTGTTCCATCCAGCTAAATATTACTGCTCTTTGTCAGTAACAAAGCTACACATCATCTGATCATCAAACTTATCACACTCACCCTTTAGACACCTTAAAATAAGCATCATAGAGTGGGTAATGTCTTAATAAGTGTCTAATCAAATTTTTAGCATTTAACTTAAAACAAAAACTTCAGAGTCCACAAAAGTATTGTTGCAAAAAAAGGTATAGTTTTGGATATTTTTTATAGCAGGGTATTATACAGTTAATTAACCAAAATTAAAAAAAATATGTATTTAATCCATAAAAATATTTTTTGATATATTGTGAGGAAATATTTTATAGATTTTTATAATACGTATTTTAAACATGGCCCTTAACATGTCACTGTAACGTAATGTAAATTTATTACACAAAATATTATGAAGTGAGAACTAGAAAGATTTTGTCGCACCTTGATCTCAGTCAAAATTCCAAAGTGAGTTTTACACCCTACTGATCAGTCTTTCACACTTCTATAGCCACAGGAGTGTCCTAAACCTGCTTTAAGGCTAATAGAGCAAGTGACCCTTAATGCTAATGAAACGTTGCGCTAGATTAGATAGTGTCTGTTAAGCAAAAAACTAATTATACCATAAAAGTATGCTCTGTGATTTTTCCTTCATATTTGTTGCTTGTGGTGGAAAAAGGTATTTACATTAACATTGAGGAATTTGTACATAAAAAAATTACAAAAACTATTAAAATAATTTTAGTAACGAAAGAAAATTTTCCCATAAAATAAAAATACTTTTTAGGAAACCTATTTTATTTACTTATACTTATTAATACAGAAATACAGAAAATAAAAACAGTAGGAAAAACGTGGTATTATTTTATTTTCAGTCGCCAAACTAACGAAATCATCTCTTTTGTATTTTGTTAACGTTAAATGTTTGAACAAAAATGATTAAAGTTCGTATAAATTTAATAAATTCATAAAAGTCGGGCCATTAGGCCACTAAAGTTTAGGTACTTGGCGTAAAGATTCAACTTGACAATCCTGATGGTTTTAGCGGGCAAGGCACGAAGTAATTTTACGCACCAACTCCGAGGTGGTTTAATGAGGCAGAATTCCGATACACCGACTCCAACTTTCCCTCTTTAACTTGGACCATGTTAATATACCTCATTGGCGTTTCAAAATGATACTTCATGTTAAACTGCAAGGCTAATAGTGAATACTTATGGAACTGTTTAGCTACCAACTGATCAATGTGTGTTTGACAATGTTATTTACAAGAACTTCCTATTGAAAAATGATAACATTAGTTATTTAATGTTAAATAATTAATCTTAATCCTATTTCCTGGTGCTCCGTGTTATTGACCATACGATATACTGCAGTTTCATCAATGCATGACAAATATCGTGAATAATTTAGGAATAACGTTTATTACTCTATCTAACAACAGCAATTAATTGCTAATTTATTGCCTTTTTGGTTGAAATAACAGTTAGTTTTGTGCTTTAATTGTATATTATGATATTATTTTACTTCTTAACTTAAAATTTTATGAAAATATTATTGTTTTAGACAGTTTATTATTAAATATATAACTGATCTATGTGAAAAAAAATAGTTGTATCTTATACAGTATATTTACAGGGGATAGCAATTCTGTTTTTATCATTCTGCACGAAATCAGCCTGTTTTTTTGTTCTCTCAATAGTACCAAAACCGATTCTTTTCTGTCCTAGGACTGAAAAATCAGCTGGAGAATTTTTAGGTCCTAGGACTGAAAAGTCAGCTGATGTTTGCCAAGTATATCACTATTGATTTATTAATGTTGAGGGGCAGAATTTTGAAATTCAAACGTTATGAAAAGCATTGTTTGTAAATAACAGAATTGTAAACACTGCATATTACTTACTTTGTAAATATAACCTCGAAAATACAACTTTATAGTTAATATTTTTTACTATCAAAAGTCTAATTTTCGCATTATGATAAAAAAACGTTGTTCATCACTCGGAGCAAAAGTGTCTTTTTTATGCTTAATTGTTTTTAAAAACTCGGCTGCGCTTCGTTTTTAAAACACGATTGCGCACCAAAAAGACCAATTTTTGCTCCTAGTGATGAAAACTACTATTACCTTTCCAAATTACATTATTATTAGTATTTTTTTCATCTAAATGTTATATGTACTCAAGACCATAGCAGTTTATGTTTCATAAAGTGAAGTGTCAATGTTCACTCTTGGAATTAAATTTAACAATCATACGCAAACCACAGTTTTTATTGTGTTTACTAAAGAGTCTGTCAATAGGTGATGAGTTATCGTCTGATAAGACAAAACGAATTTAAAGGAAATCAATTGTCTCTGATTTAGGCCTAATTCTTTTCTGATTTTGGGTTGTAGAACCCAACGTAGTAATATTTGCTTATGAAATAGATCAACTCTAAGGCCTACCTTATGTAACTGATATTGTAATTAGATAAGAATGATAAAAATGTTTTCGTAGTTATTAAAAAATACGAAATTCAATATGCAAACAAATTAAGAAATATATTTTAACCTATTACATTTTCGTTTATTTACTTTTTTATTTTACTTTACTGACCTGTGCATAATAATGGCAACGGGCTCAAATTTCGATATTATAAAATCTAGATAACTGTTTGCATTGTTGGAATTATAAACATACACCTTATCCAGTTGAAATTTATATACTTACAGTACATAAATACTTCCAATCCTTTAAAGTTTACATTTTACCAAAGTTGTTTTAAAAATAAAAACTGCAAAAAAATTAGTCAATCGAAATGTTGGAGTGAAAACATGAGTAGAGTAGTGATGGTAGTCAGTTGATAGGTGGATAGTGTAACTGAGTTAGATGGGCCTTTAGTCTCCAAACTCGCCGACTCGGTGTTGTCAATAAAGTCAACACTGACCGACGACAAACAAGTCCCTTGAATCTCGCAGCGTGACGTCATCAGTCCAATCCTGACCCGTGAGTTAAATTGTTTAAACATCAAATGAATATTTTGTTACATTTTTGCTCATTACATTGCTTTATACATTTTGGATTACATCACAAGTTGTGAGTTGGATTACATAAGTGTAAAATAAGTCGAATCTTATACAATTTTATACCTATCAACTGAAACTCATATGTTTTACTAGCATATTTTCAAAATCTTTTCATAGAAATAATATATTGATATCCAGTTAGTTAATCCTGTTACCTTTTGTAACTGATCATGTTGATTTAATGGATGCTATAAAAAAATCGACGGTAGTGACAAGACCGGGGTTTTGATCAGACCATCCCATTTCAAAACTCAAAATACACACAAATCGCACAAGTAATTATACAAACAATACAATTTAATCCCTCGAAAATTTTTTTAAACTATTTTTTCAATAATTCTAATAAAAACCAATTTAATCTATAAAATAACACCTTGTTAAAAATCCTTTATTGCCACACATTTTAATTCGAATTTTAAATTTAACACCGCCATTATTTTTACATCTCTAACGTTCCACAATATAAGAAAATGTGAAATTCTCTGAATGATACATTTATTTAAGTATCAATATTTTCAAGAACTCTAAATATGACAAGTTTCTCATTGTAAGAACATTTTAATACTAAAGAAAGCGCAACGTAAACAATAAATGAAAATACTACTTAGGTCAGTATGGTTACTAGTTCACATATAAAAATATATTTTTATTTAAAATAATTGTATTTGTAGTATAATTTTTTTTAAACAAAACATTTAACTATTGTGATAGGGGAATCATAAAGTTTATATTTATATTGAGCATCTACATCAATAGGGCGTATGATGATACCAAAAGTTGAAAACACTCAATAACAGAACGTACTAAAATACACATTATGAAAACTGTTGTTTTATATATATTGTTGAACACGAATGGGGAAGATTTACTGGCACACAGGCTACTTTATATGAGCAGCAAGTGGAGGCTCTTTGTTGTGTAATGGATGTATTCCACAATGGCACATGTTGTAGAGAACGGACACTTCAAAAATATAATGATTAAAAAGACGGTTTTAACTCAAAAAACTATTTTTTTTTTATTTCGTCGCTTTTGTACATATGCAACATATTAATGATGTACTTCACATTTGTCACGCTTTTAGAGATAAAATTTGCACAGTTGAAGCATATAGTTAAAGGTCCTTTTTATTTTCAGTAAAATATAATAGGTAGTACATCAGTAGATACATATGTATTACAACTTAAATAGGTACTTTTGAAAGTAAATTATTGTAAATAAAATCGTGAATAAACATTTCTTGTTACAAAATGTTTAAAGGAATCCATGCCGTATTCGAAATATCTTCATTGTAAGCTTATCAGTAACTAAAACTACATTTTCGTTTAAACTATGTTATTTCTTAGAGATGGCCAATAGGAGATGAAACGTTTTATCTACGTTTTAAAATCAACTTTGAATCAACGATGAAACGTTTTAAAATCAACTTTAAAGAAATACCGAGTAATGGCGAATAATGTCTTGCTTTATAAATACTTAAACACGTTTTTATGTATGGATGCAACATTATTACAGAAACACGAGAAATACGCAATTGTACATAGCAATTCAAGGTCATAATGCAAAGTTAGATCGCCTTCCATTTTTAAAAGATCTGTTGGGTTTTCGGAACTGTTCAAGGGGATCTTTAATTTGATAGGCACAATTCAGTTTACTAACATTGTTCCAATATAAGGTAGAGCTGATAAAAGATCAGTAATAACTGTTGCTCCTCAGAATGATATTTGACCTAATTTGATCTATGCTTAATTTTAAGATATTATTCTTACTCCCTATGGGCCGTTTCCGTTGATAGTGGTACAAATTCTATATTTTAACTAAATTTTAATAAATAATATACATGTATAAAAGTTTGCTATTTAAATTAAAAAATTACTGAGCTGTTTCGGGAATTTGTATAACAAACTGTATTTAGTATTCTAACATGCTGAGAATTTTATGACGAAATAAAAAAATTCCTAATTGACAGATTTGTCCTCAAAGAGAAAAAGACAAAGAAGTGAGCTAGATAGAAATTTGACTAACTTAGTAAACATTAAATTGGGATAGTTTACTTAAATTATTGGGCTAAATGTTTATGATGTGCCAACAAAGATTCAATATGGTGACAATGTAGTGGCCTTGATGAAAAACAGCTAGGGAAAGTTATAAAACTCAACCCGAAAGCTGTAGCTGTTATTGTTGGCCAGTAGGTGGTTGTTTTTCGCCACAATGGCTGGTGGCCGCACAAAGTCAACATGGGTCGGAGGCAAACAAGTCCCTTGGATCGCTTCCATACACAATTACTTTGCTGCCGAGACCCGATTTCTGAGGGAATCATGATGGCCTTATCAGCAGGGGGTTGGTACTTTAAAATACTATTTAGCTTAGCAGCTTTGTTGATATAAAATCTAGAATAGATTCATCTTTAATATAATGATAATACGAAGTTCATAGTCGGCATCCTAGGATGCAGGATATTCAGGGTATAATCAGATGTTCAATCAAAAAAACCCTTTAGCTAATCCAATAAACTGCTACTCAGTTTATAAATAACTAAGCCTATTAAGTATCGTCTGTCAGATAGTTTATCGTAGAGTTTTAACTGTAAGATTGTAATTGTAAATAAGAATGATTTCTGGTTTATAATTTTTTACTATCTTACAACTAAACTAAATGTTAACAAAATGCAAAAAATGTGGTTGATCACATTAACTTGCATTAAACAAAATTATTGACTTCCATCGAACAGTTGAACCCCAACTTTTTAAAACAAACCAACTGGTTAAAAACTGACCAATTAATTCAATTCTTAGGAGATTATGAAACAGGAAACATTTGTTGTGTAATTTTGGTTAAAAGTTGAATTTAAAATGCATTTTTAATTACTTAAAATTTACTTGAAAATATTAGTTGTACATATTTTTAACCAGTAAGTTTGAAAATTCTTTACTTTCCTAAATATATAATCTTAAGTTATACATGAAGTAGATAAAAAACGAGTCTTTCGCCAACCGCTAATAGACAACCACCGTTTGCCAAGTGGTCAGTTTCAAACTTGTATAAAGTTCGTCTGGCGAAAAGCATTATCCATCTCGTCACTCATTTCTTGTTTGTGCCCAGCTTAGCTAATGCAGTGGAACCCAAGTTATGTTTGGATATCAGGGTCTATAAATCTTGTTGTTCCAGCGTAAATCTTCCCTAGCACCATAGGCACTTTATAATTTTTATTTATAGTTTATAATTTAATGTATTTTTAACAGATTTACTTTTAAGCATATGAGATTATGCGCAGGGTGAGGCAATGAAACGGTACGTTTTTGAACAATTTTCAGTAATGTATTTAATTTTTAGTAACAGTAAGTAATTGAAATTTTTGGAAGCCCACTCATGAGATTTGGAAACTCATGTTATGGCTCTTTTGTTATATGAGGCTAAGCCTTCCAGGAAAATATACTTAAAACAAAAGAAGACCTACAGGATGGAAATCCTTTAGATATTAACATAATTGATTTGCAGATGTACTGGACGTCATTTCTAAGAGTCGTTCGATGTATGCAAAACCAAGGATACCGCTTTACTGACAAAATCTTCGTTCTTTAGATTCCACTTAAATTTGCTTCTTTCGAACTTTTCTTGTTCCTGGAATTATTTCCTTTAAGACTCTATAAATTTGATATAGCCCGACATAATGCAATCAGATAAATCTCTAAGCGGACGGCCAAGGTGTTTCTCCCTTAGTTTATTGTGACCAAAAGCATAAAAAACAAAAAGGATACTAAGAACCCACTTTTAAAAGAGATTGTTCTTATAGTAAAATATTAATTTTCATTCGTGTACTGTTTACGTAAGATACTATGTAAATTTTATTTTAAACAACCATTATTTATTTGTAAATACATTATTGATGATTTTTTATCATAACAATTTCCTTGCCTCAACCTGTAATTAGATTTATTAGTATTATTTACATTTTATTAGTATATTTACATTATACTGAATATTTATAATATATGTAATAATTATTAGGTAATTAATTGATAGTCAAGACGAATTGCCTAATCAAGTAGGCCTACACGATAATGGAGCTTTGTTAGAATTACAAAAGTATAAAGTAGTCGGCTGGATATTCAAAGTCACTGATAGATTGATCTGTTTTTGTTTATAGATTTTTTCATTGCGGTGAAAGCCTAGAAATGGTGAAAACTCAATTATATAAACCTTTGTGCATGAACTTGGAGTTATTCAGTTTATTTTCAGGGGTGTTTGAAATAATTTAATAGTGCCTGACATCTAAGAATGATACGGAGGTCTCTAGTGACCAGTATCGGATAGTGATGCTGGGAAGGCGATGGGCGGTGGGAAGGTGTCGAAGAGGGGGGCGTAGATGTTAATATCGACCTTCCTCTTGTAATTAAAATATTATACTTCCCCATAAACTTGTTTTGTTCAAATTTCAGTGGTTATTATCACAACTGATATGGTGTTTGGCTGTTTTATAATAGTAATTTTAATATATTACTGTATTACGCATCTACGAGTTTTACGAGAAAAAAAACACTTTTTGACGTCTTTAATACTTTAGGCAATAATTGGGTATGAAATCAGTGAATGAGCAATAAAAAAAAAAATGTATACTAAAATTCAATTGATGAAGCTGTACAGTTTTGCATTCAAGAGTATTGTAAAAGTACATAATAAATTAATATTAAAAGTTAAGGGATCATGATATAACATTATCAATAAAATCAATTTCAATCTGTGAGGTTAGAGCCAATGACTAGTGACTGCAAAACGAAAGAGCGTGAATTTCAATCCAGGTCAAGTGAATGAGTTCATTCCTTTAATGTGTTATTACGTGAGTGTGCCCACTCCAATCGTTAATTTGCATTTATTCTAGAAAATAAAACTTATTTGTGAAGCTATTAGTAAAAATTTTATTTTATTTCATGACCATCATTAAATAAACTTCCACGCATTGGTTTTTCTAATTCCATTAGATCATGCTCAAGCATTCCATGTCCCTTATGAGCTGCAATGTAATTAATGCTATGTAAGTTGTTAAACAGAACCTGCTAATGACTTCGCTAAGTTCATTGAAGCAAACAATTCGATCTGCGGCAACTTGATGTCAATTAACATCACTTTGACGACTCAGGCGACAATGATCTAATTAACTATCGCTTAGCGAACTTAATTGAACGATCATTGAAATAGTTTGTCTCTATTACTTGAATTGTCTAGCAGGAAATGTGTCACGGTTGCAAGACTTAACGAAACTATGAGGTTAGTAACAATGTTGGAAATTAGGGCAATCCAGAGAAAGAGGGCTAACAACGATTGACAAGGGACAATTATCACTTGTCCTTGACAAGGACCTATAGAATTTTCCATACCGTTTTGATTTTACACATTTGAATAATAAATCTTTTTTACCACCCTTAGATTTGCTAAACATATAAAGCCCAATGAACACAAATTATTTATGTAAGAATCAATCTGTATTAGATTGAAGTTTTTACACTTTACAGTGAAGACTTGATGCAGTTTGGATGGTTTCAAACCTTTTCGATGACCTCTAAGTGTTGTCGATTGACGATTTACGTATAGGGTCACAGCTCAAATGTTAAAGTTTCCTTAATACTTTTGCGGTTTCTAATCGAATTTCGCTCCAAGTCCTCAAGGTCAAGAGGACTCTAACGAAAACTTAGAGCGGAGTGTGAGAAACCGCAGAAGTGCCTAAATATTTTAACTTTCAGTGTAACCTTGACCTACATATCGTCAGTGACACCATCACGGTGACGTAAAATACGATGACGCCATCGGCACGTAAATGTTGTGACGTCATGGGTCGTCACGTGACGTCATCAGTGGCGTCGTTGATGACGTCACCATTGCCAATGTTATTGTGATGACAGCATGTGCTGAAACCATCCAAACTGCACTACTCTAATGAAAAAAAAAAAAAAAAAAAAAAAAAAAACAACATAAGAAGGTTCTTCATAGAGAATTATTTTGATAAACTCAAATATTATCTCCATCATCAAAAAAGTAGTAAAAAGAAATGTATATTTTTATAGTTTCGAGTTTAAAAAATCATTAGCATCGTTAGTTTAAGGTTCATAGCAGTGAAATAATAACTCTACCCCTCTTCCATATTGCGGCTCAGTATTTTTTTCTTGAGAAGAATATGAAAATGCGGAAGCTCTGATGCAAGGGTGATTGTAATCCCGGAGGAGATCCAAAAATCTATATTGTAATCAGCCAGAACCAATCACGTGACTCGCCCGCGGGGAAATCCGGGCTGGATTATGACCGGTCATGTTGGGGTCGGATAGCGGATACGGATTATGAGTAATGAGAGACGAGGTATATCAGCATTGTCGAGTATGAGGATGAAGAATGGTTAATACTTGGATAAAGCAATTCAATAACACACTCTCAACTCCACTGAGGTATACTCATCTGTAATTTGTAGTATTGAACTTGGCTGTATGATACTCAACACATTCAAAAGTCACTTTGAATAAAAATTGAGAGTGTTTTTGAGAAATTTTACTTATAGAACTTTTGTTTACAGGTAATAAATGACGGTCTTCCGAGGTCATATTTTCAAAGAGTAGTCTCTGGAAATAATGAGATTGGTAAGTAATCATGGATTGAATTAAATCAATTATTAACATAGTAAAACAACTGTTTTGCTGGCCAAGCTTAATCCTACCTGTGAAGTAGGATATAAATTATTAATTTGAATTTAATTTATATGTATCAATGTGATGAAGTAGAGCAAGGTTTTAATCGAGTAGTTACTCATTTTTACATTAAAACATAAGACAGACACATAATAGGCAATATTACTAATTATTATTTAAAAGACTTAATTGGATTAATAGTAATGAGGACCATTGGTTTGATTGAATATCTATAGATAATCGTGGTCAAATGACAAAATAACATTAGGCTACTAACTCTTTTGGAGCAGTTAGTAGATGAACATGGATATCTTTACGAAGGATAAATAAAGGTTTTACTACAACCAATTTAATAGATTAATTCAGTGAAGCTGATCCAAATCGCAAATTAAAAATGCTTTTTCGACCGAATCTGCAACTAAAACCGCAAGCACGCTAAACAAGGCAGAGCATGGTTAATATTGTGCCTGAATTAGCTGCTCGATAAATCATAATTATTTCTTATCACTGTCTTGGATCGTATTGGTTATTTAACAAAGACCACATTATCATTAATAAGTTTTAATATATTTTATTAAAAGTTTTTCTGTTCGGTCTACACTAGAGGAATTTTACTTAGGAGTTGTAATATGGACACATTAAACCCTTTTTGGGAAATCTGTAACAACCCGAAAATTTGTTGTGGACATCCCGGGGATCGAACCGGACACCTTGAACCGAAGTCCCAAGACAAACAGTATTACAATCAATCAATCTGGATTTAATTAGTTTTAGTTTCCATTAATGAAATAGTAATGTTATTAGTTCTCCGAGGACCTAACAAGAAAGGAATAAAATAGCCAAATTTGTTTATACAGCCCAAATCAAATGTTGATGCTTGATATACTTTATTGGTTTAACCAAATATAGGATGAATTAAATTAATAATAACAAATAGTAATATCACATTTAAGGCAAACTACTTAATTGCATTTTTTGTTTGCTTCGACTTTTTAACACTACATATGATTGCTTTTTTGAAACCAACAATTTAAGACCAGAAAACAAATATGAAAGTGAAAATGAAAGTGATTACAATGTTGTATTGCTCATGAGTTTAAGACAAACATGCGTAATGTGTAATTATGTAATTAAATACTGTCTTGCTGTATGTTTCATATATTTAATAATTACCACTACAAAATAAATTTTATAATGTACATAAAAATTTATTTTTTAACACAACATACTTTGTAGAAAATGGGGAAACTGATTTATGTGGATAATAACTTTGTTATTGCTAATAAATGTTGTGTAAAAAATAAACCCGGGTTTAGAATTGAAAGTTATTAAATAATGTAGGTTATTAGCACATCTACCTAATACAAAAATGACGATTGTAATATAACGTAAACGATTATAAAATTAACGACGGTAAAAAGCGTCTCTCTCTTAAAAAATTAGAAAAAATTTATAAAAAATACAGGGTACATAGTATTATGTCTAGTGCGGGCTCCACAGTATGGATGAACCGGTGACCTAGAATTGTGATGGGTAGTGGTGGTGGTGTTTTGGGCCGGGGGGGGGGGGGGTTTGGGAAGAGAAAGGGGTGAAAATATCGACTCCCATTCTCTTTCGGAATTTACTAAATTCTGTTCATCATAAACTCTTCATAATATATAGTTTACTTTGTTATTCTGGTGTTTGAGACGATATTTGATTTTTCATCTTCAATAAAAGAAATACGGTATTGAAATCAAAATAGATGTTACGTTTAATTTATAGTTATTAAGATAAATGTAATGATTCAACGATAAATGTAGATAATGATTCAAATTTTGAAACTTGTTTAGAAGAAATCAAACAAAAACGCAAGAAAATATTGTTATAGGGAAAACCTCAAATACAGTTGTTTGTACAGTCTTGTATTGCCTAAAATTTACACAATCTATTTGTCTAAGGGCCGGTTTCTCGAAGCAAGTTTAAACCTAAAATCAAGTTTAAACCAACATTGTCCATATGATTAACATTGAGTTAAACTAAGTTTAAGTTATACGTGTTTGGAGAAGCCGGCCCTAAGAAGAAAAAGTGGAATGGGGGAAAATATTTTATTCAACAGGAGGTCAGTTTCGTAATCAATAAATTTAACTGTTTCTCGTAAATAAATGTAGGGTTAAAAAACTCACTGTTGTTCCATGTATTTTAAAGAACCATCAAAAACATGTATAATGCTCATAAAAGATAGGCTTCCCAAGTAACCTAAGAATATATGTCATGTGCTATAATTGTATTTACTACGAAAACTTGAGCAATTTCATTTTGTCATTCATCACACATTGATACTGCACATAATTGGTCTTTGGAAATGTTTGAAATCTCCTAGGAGGATATGAAAATGAAGAAGACTTGGTGCTCGGATGATTATAATCTCGCAGGAAATGAAAATCTATAGAGTAATCAGTGTGAGCCAATCACGTGACTCGCCCGCGGGGAAATCCCGGGGTGGATTGTGGCTGGTCATGTATACGAACTCGGATTTCAGGTACTAAGGTTTTCCTGGAGGGCGTGGTGAGATTAAAAATGAGGATATGCGTGTCGAAGGTTTGTTGTGTAGAATCGTTTGTACTTGGCAAAGGATGTGCAACTGCCGAATATAATTAGAAAAATCTCATACTTAAGGATAAGGATATTAGATTTCTATTGCAGTTCCAGGCTAACCGAGCCTTGCTCGTTGGTTTTAATTCACTTTTGTTATAGTGTCATGGTAACAAAGCTTTTAAATTTTTACCAAAAACCAACTATAGAGTTAACAGTTGTTTCAAAAAGTCTACTTCAACATTAATGTTACTTTTTTTTTTAATTTCGTTGTTATTTCTTTACCTAAATAGCAACCCATAAGGTCAATGTTAAAAATTGGGATTTTAAAATTAAATTTTAGACGAAATTCGGGTTTTCCTGGGATTGACGCTGTTTCTAAGCTTATTATTGGACCAAAACACTCTTAAATGCAACATTTATAAGCAACATCTACCGCTACCCGCTAGATTTCGAGATAGTGGAACATAGATCGCTTCAGACTGTGCTCGTGTTATATATAGTATAGGATTATGATGCGGAAAATTCAGTTCAATAACGCAAATTAATTCGTATAACATCTTTATTAGTTTTAGAAGTGAAGTAGAAGTAATACAAGTAAGTTAAAAAATGGCAGAAAAAATAGACGTAACAGATGGATGTAACACAAGTAAGGAAGATGTAACACAAGAAGATAAATTCAATATAAAAAATAAAACCAAATTAATTTATATACGGTGTAGTAGATTATGAAGTATATTTAAATTACCTTAAATTAAATATTTAATCAGATTTAAAAGAACTATTAATATGAAAAGTTTCAAACATGGGTAACCTTTTCAGTTGCAAGCCACCACCGGACGGGCCGGTCCCTAGTGTCAACAATAACAACGTGATTGTGCGGCTGGAGGGTGGCCAAGAATATCTGTTTTCTGGCAAACTCCCATAATCCAAATATCGACTCCGTTTGGCACTTTTTGCTTTGGGGGATTCAGCTAATTTCATCCAACATATGTCATGTCTGAGTTGCAACTGATTTGTCCACTATACTAAAAGTATAGACTACTATAAAAAAGTATAGTCGTAAAAAAGTATAGTACTATAAAAGTATAGTCCACTATACTGAAAGTATAGACAATAAATAATAATACAATCAAAACTATAGTTGAAAGAACATTAAAAAGATCAATTTACATCATTAGAAATCACTTATATAATACGAACTAAAAAACCATAACAAAATTCCAATGTAAAATAAGAAATTTGTATTGTATAGTTTGTCTACTAGGCAACCCACTAATGTGGGCAGTTGTAATTTATTCAATAAATTATTTTCTCTCTCAAACAACTGTATTTGAGGTTATTTATTTAGAATATTTGAATTTTTGTTTTATTTGTTCTAAACAAGTAATAACATTTAAATCTCATTATTATTATTATTTTTTTTGTAGAGTTAACGTCTTTCAAAACTTAATATTTTATATAAAACCTAAAAAAAATTACTTAAAATCATGGAATATTGTGACTACCTGCAGTATTTTAATCGAGGTTTGAAATTATGAAGTTTAATTTCTACTTTAATATTTTTGTAAGTATTTTAATTTATGTAGCAAATAGTAACTTGATTTAATTAAAATCTATCAAAATTACTAGACCAAAACCATCTGTAATTAACCACCACAATTCAATACAGTTTTTTTACCCCAAAATCTTTTATCATAGCAAAAAATCTTATAAACGAAATAAAACTCTATCAACGAGTTATAACCATTCTTATCCCAGGGTAATTTTAAAACTCGTTTTATACCAGTTGGGTTTTTGACATTGGGTAAAGCAAACGAAGTTGTCATAACACTGTGGTAAGTCTTTGGCTGTCCACTATGACAATTCCCCTTCCCTCATGATCCATTCATGTTTTACACAGAATGGAAATTGGTTGGCTACTTATAGGGCAGAGTGGACCGCCTGTTTGAGCCTGAAAATAAATTGTCCCATCAGCACTGGAGTTGGCCCTCTGAATGGTCAATCGACCCTCTGCTACCCCGTTTCTTACCCTTTCTCTTCCTTCAATATCCTGCCCTTCTGGGAGATTGAGCAAAATGCCCGTTAGAGCCAGACGTGCTTAGCGGTTCGGCCGTGTTATCCTTACCCACCAGCAAATTGAAATTGTTTAATGCACGAATTATTAATCATGCATACATATTAATATCAATAATTTTGGTTTACATTAACCCCTTGGTTTGCGTTTAGTTCATTCACCACTATGATATTACTACTGGAAAAAAGAAAATATTTCGTCAAAGTACTTTCATTTCTATAATTTAAAAAACCTGGCCGCAGTCCTTCCAGAATCATTCAAACCAATGATGGTGGATCCTTGCTTATATTACAACATTGGTCAATCCATAAAACCAATTAATTATCTAAAATTCTGAATAATATACGCTGTTTGAACCAAATTAGTGGTAGTTAACAAAATTAAAGGTAAAGTTCAACTAAAGAAAAGATTCAGAATATCTCCGTATTATACCTGTGAGACAGTACAGTAGTTACTAGTGGTAGCAGAGCGGTGGGCTATACTCTAATGTTCAACAGTTGGTTCGGGATCCCTCGGAGTTTGCAGGGAGAGTTAGACCCGGTGTTGCGGAATTCCACTTGATTTGACTTCAGCAGTTGACGCGTTAAATTACTCAGCTACCTGCTTAGCTTTTCGCTGCTCCGTGTTGTTGCCTTCTCACTTTTTCTTTTAATCAAAGTTTTACATGAAACATATTTGTCGTTGGATTTAGATTTGTTTCATATTAGCTATAATAAATACATTAAGGAGGAAAACTAACTTTATAGCCACTTTAAAGATCTTAATTATTTAGTACTTTCAATCATTACTAACCTACATTTGAATTTAAGATTTAAGTCAGTCCCGTTGCAAATGGACTTTTAATCTGATTAAAGTTCATACAATCTGCAATCCAAAATGAATATTTGCTAAATGTTAATCCCGTATAATAGTTTAGCAAACTTTTTTATCGAATCGAAACACTCTTTGATATATTGCATTGTATAATTCATTCAATGAAAGGACGATGACAATTAATTCTGTATAAAACAATGTAACCATCTTGGAAAAACTAACGAAGACGTTTTTATTCATAATTATGTTATAAGAAAGTTAAGTTACTTCAGTATGCAATCATGTTTATCAAGATAAAGATGGTATCGGAACTTATTTTGTGGCAACACATCACGCTTCTTTGGGCAGTAAAGTATAAATACTTAGTAATTAAAAAAAGTAATCTAAAACAGCACCCGAAGAAAAAACACACATAAAAATGATTGAGTAAAACAGGTGAAATAATGTTTATCTTTCAATAAAAAAGAAATGCATATACTGTTTCAAAATAAGCATATTATTGTAACATCGGGAAAAGTATAACTAATGCTATTATATTAAATATTACATTGAAACAATAATTTACGAAGATAAAAAGTTAGGCTTTTGAAGATAACTCCAGTTTTTATTCACAAATATACCACATTAAACGTAAACCGCTTCAGTGAAGACTACTTTAATGGCTAATATAAAAGAGCGATAAATTTTCGCCGGCAAAACAAATTAATTAGCGGGGCTGCCAGTGAGGCAGTTCACATATTTTTGGGCCGCGCCGCCGCGCCTCGTGGGGAACCGTTTATTTATGTGCGCGTTCCATGCGATCTCGTCTCGGGGTCAAAAATTCTTTCTTTTACACAAGGTTTCTAAATAATAGGACATGCTTGCCAATAGTCGCCTTACTTAACTTTTTTGATTTTTGTTTTCCTCTTCTTTTATTAGAGATCTTGGTTTCAGTCACTATGATAACTTAATTTTTAAATAACAATCTTAGACAAAGAGTTTAACAGTTTTCATTTAATACATGCAATAAAAGCTACTAGTGTAAGACAAACATAATTAAAAAATGACTTTTATTTAGCAAATATTTGTCATGATAACAAATGATATTTAGTGATATTAATGAGGCTGAAGTAAATGAGTAATAAAATCCTATAGGTGCGTATTTATATAACCAATTATATCTGTTTTTTCATTTATGATGTGTATCATTATATTGATATAACAAAAAGACAGTTGATACTTGATTGTTTATTTTGCGCGGAAAATAAATAAACGTCTAAGTAATATTAAACGTAGCTTCAATGTTATTCCTAAGACCATAACCGTCTTTGACGGTTTTCAAGAGGATTATTAAATATTAATAAACGTGTAGCTCGAAATCGAGCAATTTATATTTATACAAACAACTGTTAATTTTAGTTTTTAAATCCATGACATCCAACCAATCTAATATTGTGAATATCTGTAATCACCAAAAACTAAACGTATTTACAGTTGAACATCAACAGATGTTTAAAATGCTTTATTCAACCCAATGTTATTTTAATCGGAAAATTTGAGATTTCAATGGTGACTAGCGCCTTTATTTTCACTCGCCATTCTCAATAGTTTTTGCCAACGACACAAAAAAACTGAAAACCGGTTGAAAATTGTAGTGGGAGTTCTTAACACAAAAAAACCCTTAGCGTATTAAATAAGTATAGATTAGGTTGATTTTTAACCACAAAAATATATATTCAAGTAGTAAATGCAATGAATTTAAGAAAAAAGTAAATCATAAATAAATCACATAATTCTACCTTCAATATTTATTTAACGACTCTTGGTTTATACTTTATAAACAATTTGAAAACTGTACAACCTTCGGTCAAATTACTGAAAAATTCTTTGATAGATTACCAGTAGTGCAAAATTGAGGATGCTGGCCCAGTTCAAGGTCACCTGAGGGATGACGTCATCGAGGTCAATGACCTCACCGATGACGTCATCGATGACGTCATCGATGACGCAATCGATGACGTCATCACTAATGACGTCATCGATGACGCAATCGATGACGTCATCACTAATGACGTCATTTCGATGACGTCACACCCATGACGTCACAGAAATGACGTGCTGATGACGTCATCACCCCTTACGTCATCAAAACGACGTCACCGACGCCACTAAGGTCAAGGTCACGCAGAAACTTAAAATTTTTTGGCACTTTTGCCGTTTCTCGCACTACGCTCCGAGTTTCAGTCCGAGTCCCCGTGACCTTGATCACTTGGAGCGAATATTACATGAGAAACGGCAAAAGTGCCAAGTTAAACCTGAGTTTCTGACATGACTCTGCCTAAATGGGCAATCGGTAATCCCTCAGGTGACCTTGAACTAGCACAACACCCCCAATTTCATATTACTGTGACCTTGAAAACTTAACAACGGAGCGCCGACACCGATGCGCACCTCACGACAGCCACCGAGTGACTGACTGTCAGGCTCTGTCTACTCTAGGTATATCGGCTTGAGAGACTAAGACTCTAAACTGTCAGGAATGGGAGTAACTAACTGAATTTTGCAAGGAAAAGTCATTTCATCTAATATTCTAAACAAATCTTCATCAGTAAAACTGACATTAGTCTGTTTGGTATAAAACCTAGGGTGTCCACGCAACAGTTTGCGCCACTTAGCTAAAGTCGAAACCTTCTTAACTTTGAGTGGTGGACAGTGAGCAACTAACAAAGTCTTAACACGGCTAAGTTTCTTACCTAAAGCGTCCCGCGACATGGCTTCCCCTCACAAAAGTCCGCACAATACTGAGAGACTGCTTGTAGCGCATGAGTCAAGGGAAAAGAGGTGGGGGAAACAGCAGGAGTGGGGGAAGGTCACAGTGGTGGGGGAAGGTGAGGTGGTACGCTGGAGTATCGCATCACTTCACCATGAGCTGTCCTACAGTCAACACACTGTTCTCTTGGCCCGAGTTGGCACTAGAAGAAACATTTCTGTACAGCTTAGGCTGTGAGAGCCGAGGAAGCAAAGTCAAAGTGGAAATTGTGTTAAACTCCAAGATGAAGAGTCTCCTAAATAAACTAATTGTATCCCTGCAATCTCCTATAACTTTAGAGAAATACAACTTTATTAAGCGACACCTCATACTTTGGCAAAACGAAGCGGAAATGGAAAAGATTACAGTAAAATTAATGTAACTTAAAACTTGGACTGGACACTCATGGCGATACCACGTGGCGTGCAAACGCCACCCTAAACATTACAAGTTAGGTTATTGAGCACCTCTGGTACGATAACCGATGTGCTAGAGTTAAAGTGTGATGACCTTGAGTCAAAACACTGAAATACCACAAGTCGATATCGTCCCAAAGTTAAAGTGTAGTGACCTACATTCAGAACTTGTAAAATTACTTACATATAGAGAGCTAGAGAACAGCGAGACGCACCGCATGGAAGCCGGAGACATACTGGCGAAGCGGTGTTGTGCAGCCTAGGGACCCAGTTGTGGTGGGGGTATAGCCAACACTTAGAGTACAAGTGTTGTGGGTGACCTTGACCCACTTAACTTACCTGACCCCCCCCCCGACAAAAATGCGAACCCCCCCCCGAAAAAATGCAAACCCCCCCCGAAAAAAATGCAAACCCCCCCCCACCCCCACCCCCACCCCCACCCCCACCCCCACCCCCTCCCCCACCCCTGATATCCTGGGCGTGGCAGCCCCGGCGGGGATATAAGGGGGTCCAGCCAGAGCCGGCTCGCAGTCCGCTCCCGCGCGTTGAACGTGAACGACCGGGACGGACCGCCATAGGCATCACTAAACATTGAATGGCGCCTTCAGTGTTTAGCGAAGTCTACTCTAACTTTAAGACTTGTATTAGTTGTAAGATATTGCGCTTGCGTTTGGATATTGCGAACTTTTTTATATGAGAGTGTTTTACTTGTACCCTCTGTCTCCTGTGTCTTCTATCCTTTGTGTCTTGTTTGTTATATGTGTTTAATGTGTATGTGCTTGTTCCAGCATTGACTACGTTGAGCTCAATTGTGTGTTGTAAGTGTGTCATATGTTTCTAAAGTGTATACGCTTGTTTTAGCAATCCCCCCTTGAGCTTTTTCAATGCTCAAAGTAAATTGTAAAGTCAGGGAACGGGAGTAGGCCCCCGTGTAAAGCCACTTTTAATAATTGGTAGGCTCCTGCCAGGCATGCAAAAGGTTGCGGATGGCATTTGGGAGCATGTCCGTTTGTACGCTGGCAAGCAAAAGGTTGTGGCGGCCTCTGCACTCGGACCGAGGACGTAAGCCATTAGGGTGTCCTCAGTATGTTTCCCTTCTGGAAACTCAAAATTATGTAAATGAACCTTTGTTAGCTATTTGTGTTTTTAGTCCCCAAGTCCCCCGAACATTCGTGGTTCGCCATGGATGTACGGGGGCCGAAATTTTTTAATGTCCGTGTGGCCTTGACCCACAAAGACTTGTAAAAATTCAATGCATTGTAAATTAAAAATATTAAAGATAGGTTACGGGAGTAGGCCCCCGTGTAAAGCCTATTTTAATTATCGGTAGGCTCCTGCCAGGCATGCAAAAGGTTGCGGATGGCATTTGGGAGCATGTCCGTTTGTACGCTGGCATGCAAAAGGTTGCGGCGGCCTCTGCACTCGGACGAGGACGTAAGCCACTAGGGTGTCCTCAGTTTGTTTCCTTCTGGAAACTCAAAATTATGTAAATGAATCTTTGTTAGCTACTGAAAAGACAATGCAGTAAATGTTTACAAGTCTTGCGTGGCGAAGGGTACACGACATTGGATGTTGCCTTGTTGTCATAGTTGGGTCTCTTCGGAGGCTACAGCGATGACAACCCAAGTGCTCCACACCCCCATTGGGGGTGTGGGGCTTAATTTTTTTAAAGTTTTTCCGTGACCTTGGCCTAAATAGAAAACGTAAAATTTTGTAACGGTCATGTGTCTTTTAAGACACTAAATATATTAAAGTACTTTGTAAACACTAATGGGTAGGCATTACTAACACACAAATCTGGAGTTGTCTTTCATTCACTAGGGATCCAGTTGTGGTAAGGGTATAGCCAACACTTAGAGTACAAGTGTCGTGGGTGACCTTGACCCACCTAAACTACAACCCCCCCCCCCGACAAAAAGGCGAGCCCCCCCCCCCGACAAAAAGTGCGAACCCCCCCCCCTCCCACCCCTGATATCCTGGGCGTGGCAGCCCCGGTGGGGATATAAGGCGGCCGGGTTGCACACACTTCTCATTGCAGTTTGAGCTGCCGTGCCGACTGGTCCTCTCGCTCTTGAGAATTTTATCATCACTTAACTTCTTTATTCACTCGTATTCTTTCATTATTTCAATTCATTACAATGGGTAAAATGGGTCTGAAGCTTAAGAACTACCCATCTGCTTCAACCTCGACCGACACGTCTCAACCCTCATAATCCTCCACTTCGATCCTGGATTACTTGATGACAGCGAACATCTTGAGCTTCCTGACGATGCCGCCGCCGCCACCGCCACCGCAGCCACAGCCCGCCTCAATGCCCAGCCTGTCGCCATTGCCGCCGACAGTGGAAGAGGCTGATGCACCACCATCGTCAGGACAAGCTGTCTTCAAGTCGTCAAGTCGAGTCCCGGTAGCCTCTCCAGCACTCTCGCTGCTATCGGACTCAGGATCGGAGTCTGCGGCTTTTGAAGAGACGTCTAGGTCGAGGATCACCCCATACAGCAGAACCCGGAAAATCCTCTCATACACTACATCCCAATGTCCCTCACCTATATCCCCCATGCCACCTACACCAACCAAACCACCCCGTAAATCCATCTTCTCCCCTGATCTTCCCACCATAGACCTAACACGCTCTCCTACCCCGCCCAAAATTGTTTGCTCCATCCCGCTTGAACAATCTTTGCCCCTTCTACCTCCTTCCAGCCCCATCCCTTCTAGCCAGCCTAATTCAGAGAAGCTCCAAGACACTCCGCTAAAGAGTCCAACACAGAAACGTAAACGCGTTAAAGCCCCTGCTGGCAAGGGTAAGAAATGCGATTACGCTTGGATGTCTAGTAAGTTTGGGGTTTTGTGTTGCCAGAAACTTGCTTGTGCAGAAGGGGATCGCTGCCAACGACACCTCAAAAGTACAGTCAAATTTCGGCAATTCAAACCCTATACTCTGTACATTAAGCCTAAAACGTTCAAGTTCAGACATCCCCACGGTCCGCAACCGCGGGATATTAGAAGGCTAAAGGTTGATGAAAAATATTATTTCATTGGTCAGACATATGGAGCAGGTAATAAGAAAGTAGAAATCGTTGTAAAAGGTGAAGGCCACCTTTGTACAATGCAAGTACCACCTCGGATGGTACAAAGATAATTTTTCATCCCTAAAGCCTATCTAATACGAAGGAAAGGATGTGAAACCGTGTGGGAAATGGACTAGGACATGGGCCCACCAAAAAAACAAAATTGTTAGGCTGTGTTGGACAATATTTAAAAAGTCTTTTTCCAAATTATGTTTCCAAATTTAGTCTTAACCCTCTTAAAGTAAGGGAGAGGGGTATTATACAAGTCAAGTTATAAAAAAAAAAAAAAAAAAAAAACACTTGACTTGTATAATACTTTAACCTGGCGGTGATGTAAAGTCACTGGGACAATCTCAAACCGTGTCCTTGAGGGCGAAGACTAAGTTACAAAAATCTTTAACAAATAAAAACTTACCTCCAAACACTTGTAGCTTGCTACAAGTGTTTGGAGGTAAAAATTTTTCAAAGTTTGAATGACCTTGACCCATATAAATTACTGTTTAAAGTAAAGTGCTAACCTTACAACTAATGTTGTGTATCACGTGATACCCCCACTCTAACGCTCTTACTAAGCTTGTATGAGCCGTTCATTTGCTTCAGTCTGTTTCTGTGCTCCGTGGTAAACATGTCACGGTACAATTACAAAGGTGGTGACTTCTTGATAGATCAACACAATGCTTGGGAAGTGCTAAACCAGCATAGAATGGAAGTTGAGTATTGTATAAGACGAGACGGGTCTACATTTTATCTATGTATTATAAACAACCAAACTCATAAGTATGAACACTGGACAAAAATTAATTATAACAACATAGATGAGCTGTTTGCTTGGGTGTTTGAGGTGTGTAAAGTTATAGAAGAAACCAAAATAATGGGTGTGCTAAAGGTATGTAAAACTGATGACCGGGAAGACTAAGCAAAATTTCTTTTAACCCCCCCCCCCATGTTATCCCCACCACTAAAAATGGGTATATATAGGAGTGGTGATCAACCGTCCTCTCATTCTGCTTTACACCGTTAAGCTGAACACCACCATGTCTGCTATGAACGTCCCAGCCTCTACCTCTGGCCCGGCTGCCTCCAACTCCAGCCCGAGCATTGGACCAATCCGATCGGGGCCTTCGTCAAGGAGTCGTGTCCGATTCTCCGGCTTTGGTCCTGTGAGGAAGGAGTTGCGGAGCAGCGGAGCTTCTCAACCAACCACGATGGACGCATCAACCCAGACTCCACCAAACATCATCGAGTGGTACGACGAAGTCATAGAGCAAAGGGACAGAATGCTAGAGAATACTCGCAGGGAGCTACTTTATATCCGGAGTAAATGGGAAAAACTAATTAAGAAGTGTGAAAGCCTGTTGGACAGTGATGATAGTGAGGATGAGAGTGGATAGGTGTGTGGGTAAAGACTTGGACTGGGACTTGTGTGTATGTATGAATGTGTGCGTGAATGTGAAATACAGAGCGGGGGATAGATCACTCTGTGGCAATGGACTAACATGCCACTTAGTGATCTATCCTCCGTTCTGGTAATGTTTTTGGATGGCCTTGACCCACTTTACCAAGGCTAGCTAGTACCCCCACCACTGATAAGTGTATATATACGGGTATTAACGTGCAGTTTGGTTATTCTGCTTTGTACCGCTTAGCTGAATACAGCATTGTAACATGGCTTTCAACTCCAAAACTTCTCAGGCTTCCTCTTCTTCTTCAAGAAGGCGTGCTGCCAACGTCCTGCCTGCTACTCGTGGACCTGCTCGACCATTCCACAGCATAACTGTTGCTCGGGCAAACGCCTGCAAAGCTCCGATGCTACGGACCTTGCTGGAGGTAAGCCAAGACGGACAAGGCTTGCTCAGTCCTGGTCAACGGCAGGAGCAAGAAAGGCGTATGGCGTACTTCAGGCTGCAGGGTGTAGTTCCCAGCTTGAAGTTAGGCGATCCGAGAGTAGCAAGCATCAACGAGGCAGCGGACTACATATCACACCTTCACAGTGTTTTAGAAGTAAAGGACCAACAAATTGAAAACTTAAAAGAACAATTGAAACAATTTAACTTTAATCCTGTGGAGTTTGTGGAAGCAGTGATGAGTGATAGTGATGATGAAGGAACTGAATATATATTGGGTATGTAATGAAAGACTTGGACAGGGACATGTGTGTGTGTGTGTGTGTGTGTGTGTGTGTAGAATACAGAGCGGGGGATAGACTACTTTGCGGCAATGGACTAGCATGCTGCTTAGTGGTCTATCCCCCGCTCAAAGGGTAGCATTGGATGACCTTGACCCACTTTACAGCAAGGACAACCGGTTAACTGGTATAAAAGAGGGGGTCTATACATCTCGACTTCATTCTGCTTTGGACCTTCCAGTGGAACGCTAGAAACAATGAGTGGATCGCTGCTTGGTGCTAACTTGGACATGTATTCTGTGATGGTACACTATGAAGATTGTAGAGACATGTTGACGGCTGTGTATGATTGTTTGGTGAGAAAAATCTTTCAAGAAAACTGCCAATTTATGTTAGCGTGGAAAAGAAACTTGTTTGTTGATGGTCATGCTACAATGCAAAGCATGAACCACCTTCATGTGTTAAAAGTAGGACATCATAATTTGGACGAACTGGACGATATGTTTAGGGAGCTGGAGTTTTTGATACATCAGGAATGTAAACCATGTGAAATTGAAATTTTTAAATTGGATATGGAATTAGAATAAAATGTGTTAAACAGGACTTGGACTTGGACTTGATTGAGGTTTTGTAGAACAGAGCGGGGGATAGATCACTTTGCGGTAATGGACTAGCATGCTGCTTAGTGGTCTATCCCCCGCTCAAAGGGTATCTTTACGTGACCTTGACCCACATAAATTGTATAGTTGGTGGGGGTATAAAAAGGGTAAGCAAATTGGATGGATACAACACTTCCATACCATGGCTCCACTTGACAACACCGTGTTCCATCGCAACAGAATTGTCTCTATTCTGGAGGTAATACCTCTAGAAATTATAGAAGTAGAGGACCAACTACCTGCGGTTGATCAAGAAGAGGAGGAGGAAGAGATAATGGATATTGAAACGGACTCTGACGAAGCTGGTTCAACGGACAATGAAGTGGACTTGCACGCCTACGAAACATTAGAGTCGTCATCTGAGTCGGAAATGGAATTCCAATTGGAAATTGAAGAAGAAGAACAAGAACAAGACACTCCCCATCGTCCAATGGATAGGATGTTAGTTGCCAGAAGAATTATGTATTGTCATCGCTGCCTATTCCGTGATGAGGATGATTCCGACTCTGATGGTGATGTTTCACCCTTGTAAAAAGTTTAAACAAAAAGTTAAAAAAAGAATGTGAGCGGGGGATAGAGCACTTTGTAGTAAATGATGCTGCTTAGTGCTCTATCCCCCGCTCAAAATAATAATTCCAAATGACCTTGGCCTACATAAACTTGCTCAAACAGACGTCTTTGAAAAAACTTGTACAAATTATTGAATCTAGACCAAATATCATCAATTTATCAAGCCTACTGATAAATGTATTACAAACGGTTGTGTAAAGGCTAAATTTAGCACATGAGTGATAACCTGTTTCCATATGACGTCACTTTCCCCACCTATCTGCCTCGGATATAAAGGGTCCCTGTGGAGTGCGCTGCTCATTATTGCGTGGACATTCACAGAGTGTGCATTCAAAGCCAAACTGTTTGAAATGGCTCTTTGCGACATTTGTGGGGAAATCTTTCAAGACGAAGATCTTTTCACCATACACAGAGAATTACATGAAGACGAAGATAGAAAAGAAGATATTACCATGGATGAAATAGACTTAGACTCAATTGACCGGTTTTTGGAAGAGCACCAGAAGCAGACGGACTACTGGGACAGCTATCTACAGCAAATGCAAAGAAAAAGACCTAGTGTGATCCAATTTGCTGGTGCTGGACCATCTACTGCTAGAAGACCTTTTGAAGAAGAAGACACTGAAGAAGAGGACACTGAAGAAGAACTGGAAGATGTGAAACAACTGCGCACCACGGCCTTGCCAGGACGAGTTGTAACACATTTCAAAATTAATAATGTTCAATTGGAATTGGAAACATTTATAACCCAGGCTAAGGAACTTGTTGGTCAAACCTTGAGGGAAGAACTACAAAGATTAAATTTTATTAAATTTGGAATGGTGTTAGAGGCTATGTTTAACAATACTGATGGTGAAACAGCATTGAGAGCGTTCATTACCAAAAACCGAACCCTTACCTTCACCTCCAACATCGATGATATTATTGAAGAATGCTTGGAAGAACTTATAACAAAACTTGAAGAACATGAAGGAAGAGGATCTGGATGGACTTTGTCATCAATTGAAGGTATGGATGTAAGGGTTCACAAGCATGGATATGGTTTAAGGGGTAGTAGTTTTATCCCTCTACCAAAGAAAATCCAAAACACTAAATCGTGTAGGAATGTGCAAAATGAAGGTAATGAATGTTTCAAGTATGCAATGTTAACCAAGTATGTTAAAGATCATCCTGAAAGAGTTGGTAGAGAATATTACGAAAATGAACACCGCTACAACTTTCAAGGTCTCACCTATCCAGTTACCTTGAAAGACATTGGCAAATTTGAAAAGAAAAATCCTGGCGTTTCAGTCAATGTTTTTGGTCTGGATGATTCGAACAACGTTTATCCTTTGCGGGTAGTAAAAGTTGAACAGAGAAACCACACGGATTTGCTATTGATAACTAAGGGTGAAATTTCCCATTATGTATGGATAAAGGACTTTGTAGCCTTGGTATGGAATCAATTATCAAAACATAAACGTAGGTTAACAGTGTGTAAAAGATGTTTCTGTTTCACATATAAAGAACTAAGACGTGGAGGATCTGAATGGATGACGGAACATAAAAGACTCTGTAACGAGAATTATGAAGTGAAGGTTAATCTGCCACCACCATCTCGAGCGTTTATCCAATTCAACAAAACAATCCACCAATATCGTATTCCACTGGTCATCTACGCAGATTTTGAATCTACGTTAATATCACAGGAGCTGCCGGACGGTGAGGTGACTAGAAGAACAAAATACCAGCTGCACCAGCCCAATAGTTTTTGCCTATTGGTGAAGTCAACCTTGTCTGAGAACCAATTGCAAGACTATGGTTTAACATCCACTCCAATACTCTACCGTGGGGAAGAAGCCGCTAAGTATTTTTTAGACCTGTTGTATGACATTGCTGAAAAGGTGCAACGCTTATACGGCAATGTTGTACCTATGGAACCTTTAAACCAAAAGCAACAAGAAGAATACAACGTAGCGACAAGATGTTATCTATGCAAGAAGACCTTTAGTGAAGAAAACCAAAAAGTAAGAGACCACGATCATCTGACAGGGTTATACAGAGGAGCTGCTTGTAATTCATGCAATATAAATTACAAACTGCCAAACTTTATTCCTGTTGTTTTACACAATCTTAGCGGCTACGACTCCCACTTTATTATACCAGAGTTAGGAAGAGATGACGGTAAAATTGATGTTCTTGCTACAACATTGGAAAAGTACATCAGTTTTTCAAAAACAGTAGGTAAAATTAAACTTCGCTTTGTAGACTCTTACAGATTTATGCCATCAAGTTTAGCCAAATTGTCAGAGAACCTAAGAAGAGAAGACTTAAAAGAAACAAGCAAAATTGTACCTGAAGATAAATTGGACCTAGTATTAAGGAAAGGAGTTTTCCCCTATGATTATATAACTTCTACAGAAAAGTTTGAAGAAACTAGTCTTCCACCGATTGAAGCCTTCAATAGCAAATTAAACGAAAGTGAAATCTCCGTTGAAGACTACAATCATGCATGTAATGTGTGGAATCAACTAAACATTCAAACCTTGGGGGAATATTCTGACTTTTATATAAAATTGGACGTAACTCTGCTGTGCGATGTGATGGAAGAATTCAGAAACACCTGCTTCTCCGCCTATGGACTGGACCCTCTACACTCGTACACATCTCCAGGATTAGCATGGCAAGCTATGCTAAAGTCAACCAACTGTCGACTGGAACTTCTAACGGATATTGATATGGTGCTCATGATGGAATCTGGTGTACGGGGCGGTTTGACACAAGCTGTAACACGTCATGTCAAAGCCAACAACAAGTACATCCCCGGCTTCGACGAGCAACAACCATCGGTCTACCTTGGCTACTTTGACGCAAACAACCTTTATGGTTGGGCAATGTCAAATCCGCTTCCCTACGCTGACTTCAAATGGATCGACCCGGCCACCATCGGAGACATCTCACAGATTCCAAAGGATGGTCCAAAAGGCTATATTTTGGACTGTGATTTTGAATACCCGGAGCACCTTCATGACCATCACTACGACTTGCCTCTCCTAGCCAAGACTGAAGTTTCACCGACAGGAAGATGGCCAAAATTGATGATGACCTTGGAGAATAAAGATCGTTATGTGGCTCACTACTGGGTAGTTCAACAGGCTCTTGAATTGGGTCTACGTATAGTAAGAATTTATAGAGCAATTGAATTCACCCAGTCTTGTTGGTTGAAACCATATATTGATTCCAACACTACAAGAAGAGCTGCAGCGACAACAGCATTTGAAAAGGACTTCTATAAATTAATGAACAATGCCATCTTTGGGAAGACCTTGGAGAACAAAAGAAAACACAAAAATGTAAAATTAGTGAGTGATCCTAGGAAATTGGAAAAATTAGTGCAAAAACCAAATTTCGGAACATCCATGATTATAAACGAAAATCTAGTCGCTGTCAGTATGAAGAAAACAACAATAGTCATGGACCGTCCGTTATACATAGGTATGTCGATTTTGGACATAAGTAAAACCCTGATGTATGATTTCCATTATAACAAAATGGTTAAACACTACGGAAGGGAAAACATTGGAGTCGCATACATGGATACGGACGCGTTTATCTACTGGATAAAGACTTTGGACATGTATGAAGACCTAAGGACTTTTCCATACAAAGAAGATTTCGACTTTTCTGACTATCCGAAGAACCATCCAAATTTTAATGAAAAATATAAAAAAGTAATTGGAAAATTCAAAGATGAAGCAAATGGAATGCCTTTAGAAGAAATAGTGGCGCTGATGGCGAAATTGTATTCATTTAAGATGTACCACGAGAACAACACACCGACAGTCAAGAAAGCAAAAGGAGTGAAGACATCTTATTTGAAAAAACACGTAACATTTGACCACTACAAGACTTGTTTGTTTGAAGATACTACGATATCAGCAACATTCAACAATATCCGAAGCTTCAAGCATCAAGTCTACAGTGTCACCGAAATTAAAAAAGCACTGTCAGCTCGGGATGATAAAAGACATATTTTGCCCGACAAAATCCACACTCTTCCTTTCGGCCATTACTCCTTAAACCCTATCAACTAGTAACCTATTCTTCGTCCTTCTACAACTTCGACCTTATTCCTTTCTCCTTCCGTAAAAAAATAGGGAACATGGCAAGTCCAACGCCGTGTTCCCCATTTTTTTACACAAGTTTGGATGACCTTGACCCATATAAATGATGTGAATATTTAAAACAACATTCATTGTGATTATACATGTGATACAACAAACATTGAAACCTGCAATATGAAGGACTTGAAGCAACAAATTGTCAACGAACTTCATAAACCTGCAAGAAGAAAGTTTCCACGAAGAAATACGGTGATAAAAGGAATTAATGATTTATATCAAGCGGATTTAATCGAAATGATTCCTTATAGCAAACAAAATAAAGGATATAAATACATATTGACTGTTATTAACTGTTTTTCAAAAATGGCAGATGCTTTACCACTAAAAGATAAAAGTGGCAAAAGTGTTACAAAAGCAATGGAAACAGCTATACAAAGAGACAAACATACTATTAAACATTTACAAACAGATGATGGAAAAGAATATTTTAATAAGGAATTTGCAAATTTAATGAAAAAACACAATATAAACCATTATTCAACCAATTCAGAAGTAAAAGCCTCAATAATCGAAAGATTCAACAGAACTTTAAAAAGTGCAATGTATAAAATGTTTTCCAACAGAGGATCGCACATATGGATTGATATGTTACCAAAACTTATAAACGATTACAATAACAAATTTCATAGGACTATCGGGATGAAACCAAACCAAGTAACTAGTAAAAATGAAAACCTTGTATTAAAACGTATAAAAACGAATACTAAACCAAAAGTTGAAAAACTAAAGCCTAAAAAATTTAATGTGGGTGATAAAGTGCGAATAAGTAAATATAAAGGTGTATTCAGTAAAAGATACCTGCCAAATTGGACCAATGAGGTTTTTACTGTATTCAAAGTACAACCTACAGTACCTGAGACATATATTTTAAAAGATAATAAAGGACAATTGCTTGAAGGAGGGTTTTATGGACATGAAATGTTAAAATCAACAGTAGGCGATGTATATTTAGTTGAAAAGGTGTTGCAACGGAAAAAAGATAAGGTCAAAGTACGATGGTTAGGATTTAATAAGACGGAAGATTCTTGGATACCTAAAAAGGATTTGATATAACGATAGAGAATCATTTTAGGTTGAACCATTACAAAGGATGGAGATAGTACCACAAAAAGAGAGTTTTACTATTAATAATATAGATGAACTCACAGTGGATAATTCAGAATTCAATAGTGGGAAACATGGCAATTTGTTACCAAACACCGTTCGTTGTCTGGTTACCGGACCTTCCAACTGTGGAAAAACTAATGTAGTATTCAATTTGATTACAAACCCTAAAGGATTACGATTTAACAATCTATATGTATTTTCAAAATCACTACAACAACCAAAGTATCAATTATTGGAAAAGATACTGACTAATGTGCCTGAAGTTAAATATTTAAAGTTTAATGCAAGCGAGAGTGTCATGCAGCCACAAGAAGCTAAACCATTCTCCGTGTTTATATTCGACGATGTATCTTGTGAAAACCAAAACACAATAAGGAATTACTTCGCTATGGGTCGACATAACAACATAGATAGCATTTATATTGGCCAAACTTACAGCAAAATACCTAAACAACTCATTAGAGACAATGCAAACATGTTAATTGTATTTAAACAGGACGAAACCAACCTAAAACATATATATTTTGATCATGTAAATGCGGATATGACATTTGAACGATTTAAAGAGTTGTGTGGAAAGGCTTGGGCTGAAAAGTATGGGTTCCTAACAATTATGAAGGAACAACCGCTAAACAATGGTCGATACAGGATAGGATTTGATAAATTTATATTAATACATTAAACGCGATATAACACATTCATTGTTGTACAACACGTCTTGCTACAAACATGGTTAACCAAGAAAAATTAGTAAAAGAAATAAAATCACTTAGTGATTCTATTCGGGCTAAAAACAGAGCATTGAAACTAGGTATTAGCGAGAGGGAGAAATTCCTTGAATCTACTTTTAAACCTATTACTGAACCCTTGAAACAATTAAACAAAAAATTTGCTAAACCTGTATTGGAAGGAGATGCGATTGCACCTATTACGAAGTTTGAAAGAGAAAATGTAAAATCAGAAGAGTTTAGTGATGAAGACCCGGAATCCTCTACGTATAGTGGTTTTACCGGTGGAGAACCTGAAAGAGAGCTAGAATCACCGGACTATAGTGAAATAAGAGAATTATATGAAGTAAAAGCCAAAAGAGGACATGAAGTTGTATCAACTGCTAGTGAAGAGGAAAAAGAAGAAGAGACAAGGGAAGGTCCGTCAAACATAAGCTTGTTGGGTGAAAACATTCATAACAAAGGACCTTTAGGAAGGAAATACATGATAAAAATGTTAGCTGGAACAAATCCTAATAAAAACTACCATAGTTATGGGGTAAGACTAACAGAAGACGGTTTAATGGTTGGTAATAGCCCGGTAAACATTGATGAACATGATAATATTATTGTTGGTAATCAAAGATATAAGGGCACAAGGGGTTTATTTGAATTATTATTTGAAAATAAGCCTTTAGAATTGTTAGTTAAAGAAAAAGACATGGAAGCATATAAAAAGATTTTGGAACAAACTAATGCATACAGGAGGAAGTATTCAGCTGACCAACCTGTTTTTAGATCAAAGTCTTTAAAATATAGAGAATTTGTATCCAGGTTAATACCAACAACGAGAAGACAACCAATGCCAATAATACCAAGAAAACCTGTAAAACGAAGGTTTGTGTCATCCACTTTGGATATAAGTGCTCCAGAACCAAGAAAAAGAAACAAGTCTGTTACAGGTACAGGTTTAATGAAGAAACTATATAACACAAATGTGATTTATTACAATAATATCAATAAATTGGTGGATAGAATGAAACTAATACATGAAGCTAAAGAAGCGGGTCATACTGGATTGGAAAACGAATGGGTGGCTTTAGTGGATGAACTCCGAAACCGTGGGGTAATCTCATAAAAATGCGTTACTCCCTAGAATACTATTCAGTTGCACCATGAGTGTCGACAAGTTCGGACGTTACTCCTCGGATGGGTTATATTATGCCAATAGTTTAAAAAGAAGTGCTGGTTTACCACAAACACCTGATGGAGATTATGATATGAGTAATAAAAGGTTAAAAAACATAAAAGATCCTACGGATGAAAACGATGCAATAAATTTAAAAATATTAAAGGAAAAGATATCGCCAACATTAAGACTACAAAATAACACATATGACGCAGAAGATCATAGAATCATCAACGTTGGTAAACCAAATCAAAACGGTGATGCAATAAACAAAGGTTATTTGTCATCTGAATTAAAAAATACGTTAAAATTCAATGGGAAAACGTATAGTGCTAACAATAAACGTATATCCAACGTAGATGACCCTAAAGATGCAAAAGACAGCGTAAATAGACGCTATTTACATTCTTTGATACCTGAAAAGACAAAAGATGGATTTTCTTTTTATAAATTTGTTATTAATGATATAGGCTATCCAAAAACTGAAAACGATGCTGTAAATCTAAAATATATTAAAGATCATTGCATCATACGTGATGTAGGGGTTATAGATTGTTTTAATAATTGTTTAGCAAATGTTAAAGATGGTTCGGCGCCATCAGATGGTGCAACAGTGGGTCAAATGATGGAAACCTTAAAACAAGAAACAACCTCTTTTGTAAAACAAGATCAAGTAGTATCGAAGCAAGGGGATGAATTTGTTCAAGGTAATGAAAAATTTAATTTATTAACATACAAAAATGATGCTTGGGATTGCATGGATAAAAAGTTATCAAATATGGGATGGGGTTATGAAAAACATGATGCAGCTGCTTTATCACAAACCGTACATCTAGATCCAGATAAATATTTTAGATGGTTTACATGTAATAATAGAGTGATAAGAGACTTGGCACAAGGAAGAGAAGCAAATGATGCTGCAACTGTAGGACAGAAGTAGTGGGAAAAAGCCACTTCTAAACCGGAAGTGACGTCAGCTGCCAGGGCAGCTGCAGGGGTCAGATGGTGTCAGCTGCCAGGGCAGCTGCAGGGTGCAGATGGCGAGAGCATATGCCCTGAATTTGAAGTAGAATTGGGCATGAATTAAGAGTTAGTTGAAAAGTAAAATTCAACTGTGTTAACTAAACTCTAAAAGTTGAATAAAAATTAAGAGTAAGATCAAAACTGAAATTCAACAGTTATAACTGGGGGCCTGGAAAGTATGTCAAGGTCATCCAGAGTAAGTTTTAAAAAAGCCTACCCAACTACCACCAGAAATAGTTCAAAGTTGAACTAGTTGGTGATAGTGGGATAATTCATTCGTGCCATGGGAGAGGTGTTTATTGTTTGAAAGTTGGCGATTGAATGAGAAGCGCCGCCTAGGGAGAGGGCTTATAAAATGGCAACCTCCTCCCCACCACCCCTTCCCCCACTCCTTTAGACCAATAACCGGTCGCCGACTCTATGTGGTGAAACTGAACTAGACATGGCGGCCGCCATGGATAAGTCTAACCTCAAACCTTAGCTTAGCTGAAGAGAATAGAGGAGCATGAAGTAGGAATTGTGGTGACAGCGCTTATATGAGGAATAGTAGGGGTAAAATAAAAAAAACTTGTTGAACACAGTCGATATGTGTAACAAGTTCAAAGTTGTTGAATTGTAACATAGAATGCAAAATGTTGTAAATAACATTATCATCAACATTAACCTGCGAAGTCTTTGAGTATAATGGGTTAAAACTGTACTTCTTCCTAACTCTATTTAAATTAGTTCTACACTTTGAAATTGAAGGTTTAGAAGTACTTCGTAATATGTGTTGTGTTCGCAAAAGCTTTAATTTTAAACATTGTGCAGTCATCATAACCGATGTGTTAAGTTCAGAAGTTAAAATAAGACTGAGATATAAAATGAAGTGTAAAAGAAATTGAAACAGAAAGCCAGAGTAGTAATTTTATAGGTTAGAATTTACGAAGGCTATTCCATGGATAATTCTAACCTCAAACCTAGTAAGTGAAGTAGTCATAACATAAAACTAACGAGAGATGATGACCGAGCGGATGCGAGGCAATGAATGTTTGTAGCGCGATAAACTACCCACCTTTATAGAGGCAATAACTCCAGCCAGATGGCGGCAGATGGCAAGCAAATGACTGGTTGACCGACTTTCACCTGAGTAGTAAGAGAAGTAGGGTTCTGTGTCTATCCCTACTCCTTGGGGTCAATGACCGACCGGAAAGGTCAATGACCTCCCCCCCCCCGAAAAAATGGAGCCCCCCCCACTCCTTCCCCCACTCCTTCCCCCACTCCTCCAGGTCAATGGCCGGTCACCACCGGTTGTTGACTTTATGTGGTGAAACCAGACTAAATATGGCAGCTGCCATGGATAATTCTAACCTCAAACCTGCTGCGCATGCAACAAGTTCTTCGGATCGGAATGAGTCTATGCTATGCGCATGCACCTAGTCCTGTATTACTCACTTTAGCACTACTGCACATGGATAATTCTAACCTCAAACCTTGGTTTTGTGTTGTTGCGCATGCGCCGCTCCCCACTCCTTTGCCTTTCTTTTACACTGCTGCGAATTGGACTGGATTGAACACTGTACTGTAGTGAAACAACTTCCCCCACTACTCGAGAATCCGAGGAGCGATACGAGCCTGATCTTAGCGTCAGTCGTCAACAAACTTTCATAGCGAAAGGTTGTTGGCGACTCAGCAAGAGGTTTCAAATATATAGTAGGCCTATATATATTTGAACTTCTTCTACTATGTTGCGTTTTTTAATGCAATGTAGTATGTGTGTGTGTGTTTAGTTTTAAGTTGTATTAAATTTAAGAAATAATTTGCGCATTGCGATGTTAGTTATAAGTTGGGTTTAGCATTAAGGTGTATTAATTTTAAGAGGTATTTAGCATTAAGGTGTATTAATTTTAAGAATAATGATGGTATTTGGTTGTGTTGAATTATTTGGTTTTTTAATAATGATGTGTTGTTAGTTTTAAGTGTTGGTAATACTAATTAATGTTGTTTTGCCTTACAGCTAGATGTTAGGGGGTAGATTAAATGTAAATTCAGAAGTTCAGTTGAACTTCACTTAGAAGGGGTGGGACATCCGCAAAATGCGGACTAGGTTTTTGCATTTTTGTTTAGGAATATAATGGGTGGGATTAGTTTGGGTGGGGTTAGAGTTGCGTTTCTGCATTAGGTGTTCCAGTTTCCCTTGGAATTCATGGTTACGGTAGACCCGGACCGGACCGTTACGGTAGACCCGGACGGTCCAAACAAAATTGCGTCGATGTCCCTTGCAGAACGTAACTAGTGGGTTGGGAGTGGGAACCGTTAGGCAAACAGGGTGGTGGGAACAGTATTACTGTTCCCATCACCTTGGATCATTATAAATCTTGAATGACCTTGACCCACTTTTGGAAGGGTCAATGACCCCCCCCCTCCCCCCCCTTCCCCCCCCCCCTCCCCCCCCCGAAAAAATGGAGTCGATTCCCCCCCCCCCTTCCCCCACTCCTACCCCCACTCCTTCCCCCACTCCTTCCCCCACTACTCCGGGTGAACGACCGGTCATGACCTGAAAAATTAAAATGGCTATAGCTTGATAACGGATTGACGGATTTGGACAAGCGATACATCATTGAAAAGGTCTATGTAAGACAAACATTTTGGTAAAAGAAGAATTTGGTTATCTTATTTTAGTCAAAAGTTATGCGAATTATTTTAAATAAATACCTTCTCCTTTCCCTTTTCCCCCACCTCCCAGGTCAATAATCAGTCTTGGCCAGCTGCTACCCCTCTCATTTGCATATTGTTATAAAAGACGCATCGACTGCGGCTAACATATCATTCTGATTCCAGACGTTACGCTGCGAACTTGGAGCCACAACCATGTCATCTCTGCCAACTACAACTTCTACTTTAACTTCTACTTCAACTTCTACTACGGCTGTTACTGCACCAAAGAAAACTCTTCGTCTGAAAAATCCTCCTGACTGGTACAAGAAGCAACTTGGATCCCAACCTTCAACTTCTGGCACTATTCTTCCGCCTATCAAGACTTCTAAACTTCGAAGCATTTTTTCACCGCCTTCGCCTTCTACTTCGCTTTCAAACGACTCCACACCGCCATCAACCATCATGCCGCCTCCACAGAAGCCAGCTCCCCGTCTTAATACCCCTTCATTTGAAACTTTGCTTCATAGTCTTAGTACACCTATCATTCCACTGTCACCATTGCCTCCTACCCCACCACTTACTATGCCTGAAGACCACACCTATCATAAAACTAAATCCACTAAGCCTACTCTCAAACCTGCTCCTAAGCCTGCTCCTTCAGAGCAATTTCAATTATTACAAGAAGAGCGTCGTAGGGCATTTAGCCGTCCCACTACTTGCCCTGAAGTGCTCACTAGGGGAATTAAGAAAGGATCAGCTTGTGGGAGGAAATGTGTTAAAAATGAAAGTTTTTGCCGTGTACATATCGTGAAACATATTTCTGAACCACAACTGACAGAAATCCCCACCGTTGAAGACGATCCTAAAATAATATCCATCAGAGGAGAGAGGCTTAAGAAAGGTTTGAAATATTTTTTTCTAAGTGTTGTTGACCACCAACACATTTTGGCAAAATGTAACGGCTTAAAATATAAAATTAGAGTTTGTGAGAATTTGTGTAAAGAGAAGAGATTTAACACTTTAGATTCTCAAGACTTTCTCCTCAGGGATAAAAAGGATCGTATTACAAGGTGGGGGCGTAAACAGTAAATTCACTTAGTTTTTTCCAAATTGTTGCTAAAAAAATAATGGGGGAGAAACACAATGCGTTATAGCGTTGTGTTTCTCCCCCATTATTTTTTAACACTCTAAGTCCCGTGACCTACTAACCTACTTCCATTTGAGTAGTAAGAAAAGTACTTCCCCCACTCCTTTGGGTCGATGACCGGTTAAGGTCAGCTCTTACCCCTCATTTGCATACTGTTATAAAAGCGGAGCGAGCGTTGGTCACTCCTTCATTTTGCTTCTACACGCCGCTCTTGTTGTTTCGTCTCTGCTGTTTACAATATTACCTACTTCAAAATGCCTCCTCATGTGAATGACCATATTAATTCTTCCAAAATTTCCGATGTTTTTCTACAACCTGAAGACATTTTAAATAATGATAGTGAGAGTGAGGATGATGATGATTATACTGTTGAACTTAGTGAAGAACGTAAGGTTATAGCAATTGATCCACAATTTCCATTTGATACAATAGAAAAGTTTATAGTTGAAGCTAATAAATGGTTAAATTTAGGATGTTATGTACGAATTGACTCTTTTATATTGTATGGTGATAGTCATTCTTTCCTTGTCACACCAAATGACAGAGACCGCATGTTGCAGTGGGCACAATCTATGATGGAGTGCTATGAACAAGGTGTGGACACTGGCGGCTATTTTCTTGCATAACTAGTGTAATAATAAATTACCCTTCCCCCCATGTAGTGAAAAAGGAAAAGAAATATTAGGAATCTAATTATAATACTTCCTTCCACATATAAAGAAGAGGGGGAAAGGAGTGGGGATTATAAAGTGGTGGGGGAATGTGTATAAATGCAGGTTGTTTGAAGAGACTTTTATTATTATTGTGGCTTTAGCAGAAACAACATGGAGTTTAAATCTGCAGCAAAAATAAGGAATAATATAATAAAGAAAGAAATTCGCAAGAAAGAAAAGATTGAACTTATAAAATTACAACTTATAATACCTTCCATTGAAATTGGATGTAGCAAACTAAAGACTTTGGTGAAAACTAACGAATATTTGTTACAATTGCTAAAAACAATCGAAGAGTTGAAGAGAAAGAATGGACATTCTACATAGTAAAATTTGAACATTTTAATATAAATAAGTAAACTGAAAAAAGTAGATGTAGAATAGAGAGCGAGGAATAGATCACTTTGTGGTAATGGACTAACATGCCACTTAGTGCTCTATTCCTCGTTCTCGCGTTAAAATTGGATTACCTTGACCTATTTGTTCGACTGTTAGAATTTGGTTAACACTGTTGAATTTCAGTTTTGAACTAATGTTTATTCTTGTTCAAATGTTAGAGTTTCTTAACACTGTCGAATTTTAGTTTTGAACTAACTTTTAATTTATGCGAATTTTTAGTTCAACTCTAGTTAATTTATGTGCAAATTTAGTTCAACCAAGTGCCTGTGCTCTAGCCATTTCCACCCTAACATTTGTTCTTTCAACATCTGTCCCATAACATCTGTCCTAATAGATGTTTGGAGGGCAGGTGTTTGGTTTTAAAAGTAACTAAAATTAGTTGGGTGGGGGAAAGTTAGTTAAAGCTTGAATATAAAGAAGTATATACTAAAACTCCAATGGGAATAAAGAACACGAATGAACAATTAGTTTGTAGAAGGTTAATATTTTTATTTAAAAAGTTTGATTTCCTTGTATAGTGAAGAAGATGAAATAGTGGTGGGGGACCGTTATAAAAGGAGGAACGCGAGAGCCCATTTCATTTCTTGGCAAAATTTCGAAGAGTAAACATCTCAACATGTATCGTTGCGATAAATGTTCGGAATCGTTTCACGATGAAATTCTATTAGACTGTCATAAAGAACTAATTCACAACAACCCAGAAGAAAAACAAGAACAACAAGAACAAGAACAACAAGAAGAACAAGAACAAGAACAAGAACAAGAACAACAAGAAGAACAAGATGAAATAACAGCAACATCTTCAACTACTTTACCGAATCTACAAGTATTTGCATTACCCGGTAAAGTAGTATTGCATCATAAGATTCAAAATGAAAACTTGAAGCTAGAAGAATTTATTAGAGAAGCAAAACCAATCGTAAGTAAAATTTTAAAAGAAGAATTGAAAAGATTAAACTTTCTTAAATTTGGTTTACTACTAGAAGCTATGTTTATAAATGTACAAGAAGAATTATCACCAAGAGGATTCATAACAAAAAACCGAACCATTATGGAAAGTTCAAACATTGATTCAATAATAGAAAATTGTATAGAAGAAATATTAACAAAAATTCAGGAACACGAAGGAAGAGGATCCGGATGGAGTCTTACAAGTATTGAAGTATTAGATATAAGAGTTCACAAACATGGATATGGACTAATGGGATCTAGTTACATTCCTTTACCAAAAAGAATTGAAAATACAAAATCTTGTGTTAATGTTAAAAATGAAGACAATGAATGTTTTCGTTATGCAATGACAGCTAAATTTGTACCACCACTTCATGTGAATAGACCTAACCAAGAATATGAAAATCAAAGATTTAGATACAATTTTCAAGGAATCACTTATCCTGTATCACTGAAAGATATATCAAAATTTGAGAAGAAAAATCCTGGTACGTCTATAAATGTTTTTGCATTAGATAGTTCAAACAAAGTGTATCCTTTACGTATTGCAAAAGAAGAGCTACCAGATCATACGGATTTACTACTACTAACGCGAGGAGATGTGTCTCACTATGTG
Source organism: Neoaliturus tenellus (assembly GCA_030545055.2). Taxonomy (NCBI): domain Eukaryota; kingdom Metazoa; phylum Arthropoda; class Insecta; order Hemiptera; family Cicadellidae; genus Neoaliturus; species Neoaliturus tenellus. The sequence goes on along the minus strand of CM061533.1, from coordinate 180,880,432 downwards.
TACATAAAGCAATTTGATCGTCTTGTTAATAAGCAGCTTTCTAAAGATCGACACAGAAAGTTAATTTGCAAGAGATGTTTCAATTTTAAACGAGATGGGCTACACTCAAGAGAATGGTTACAAGAGCACAAAAGATTATGTAACAATAATTATGAAGCAAAGATTATTTTACCTTCGGAAAGCAGAGCATTTGTTACATTTGAAAAGGTTCATCATCAGTACCGTATTCCTCTAGTTGTGTATGCGGACTTTGAATCAACACTTGTTCCTGTTGAAGATGAAAATTGTGAAGCTAGAAAAAGTGTCAAGTATCAAATGCACAAACCAAACAGTTTTTGTTTAATGGTTAAATCAACATTATCAGAAGAACATTTAAACAGATATGGATTAACTTCAGAACCTCTAGTATATCGTGGTGAAAATGTAGAAAAAATATTTCTTGATCACTTATATTCAATAGCTGGAAATGCACAAAGATTATATACAAATATTGTACCAATGAAACCGATGGAGGAAGAAGAAGAAATTCAACATGAAAATGCAACTCGATGTTTCTTATGCAAAAATGATTTTACTATTGAGAATTATAAAGTTAAAGATCACGATCACCTCACAGGTTATTACAGGGGTGCTGCTTGTAATAAATGCAACTTAAGCTATCGTTTACCACTATTTATTCCTGTGGTTCTGCATAACCTCAGTGGGTACGATGCTCATTTTATAATACCTGAACTAGGAAGAGACGACGGTAAAATCGATGTGTTAGCTGAAACTTCAGAGAAGTTCATAAGTTTTTCCAAAGAAGTTGGAAACATGAAACTAAGATTCTTGGACTCCTACAGATTTATGCCGTCGAGTTTGTCCAAACTTTCAGAAAATTTAAGGAAACAAGATTTCATCGAAACAAAGAAGATTGTAAATAACGACAAACTGGATTTGGTACTTCGGAAAGGTGTGTTTCCATATGATTACATAGACAGTTTAGAAAGATTTAATGAAACATCACTTCCGGCTAAAGAAGAATTCAAAAGTAAACTTTATGACATGGACATATCTCAAGAGGACTATGATCATGCATGTAAAGTATGGAACGATTTAGGATTTAGAACATTGGGAGAATATTCAGATTTTTATGTTAAATTGGATGTAACTTTACTATGTGATATAATGGAAGAATTTAGAAATACATGTTTTGCAGCATATGGATTGGACCCTCTTCATTCGTACACTTCACCTGGATTAGCATGGCAAGCTATGTTGAAAGAAACAAATTGTAAAATACAACTTCTTACTGATATAGATATGGTTATGATGTTAGAGTCAGGAGTTCGAGGGGGATTGACGCAAAGCGTTACACGACATTTCAAGGCGAACAACAAGTATCTGCCCGATTATGATGCATCAAAACCAACAACATTTCTGGGTTATTTTGATGCAAATAACTTATACGGATGGGCAATGTCGAATCCCCTTCCATATGATAATTTTAAATGGATAGATCCAGAATCGATTGGAAACATAATGGATATACCGAAGCATGGTGAAACTGGTTACATTTTTGATGTTAATTTTGAATATCCTGAACATCTTCATGATCAACATTATGATTTACCACTTCTTCCTAAGACTGAAATTTCCCCTACTGGAAGATGGCCAAAATTAATGATGACTTTAACCGACAAGTCTCGATATGTTGGACACTACTGGATGATACAACAAGCTTTAGACTTAGGATTGAGAATTACAAAAATTAATCGAGTACTACAATTTTCTCAATCTTGTTGGTTAAAACCTTACATCGACAACAACACAAGAAGAAGAGCCACCGCTACATCAAGTTTTCAAAAAGATTTTTTCAAATTAATGAATAACGCAATATTTGGCAAGACTTTGGAAAACAAAAGGAAACATAAGGATATCAAATTGGTAACTGATCCAGTAAAATTACAGAAATTGGTGCAACAACCAAACTTTGGTTCATCTATAATTATTAATGAAAATCTAGTTGTTATTTCCATGAACAAGAAGTCAGTTACAATGGATCGTCCTTTGTATCTTGGAATGTCAATCTTGGATATTTCAAAAACACATATGTACGAGTTTCATTATAAGAAGATGGTTAACTATTATGGAAGAGAGAACATTGGTATTGCATATATGGACACGGATGCACTAATTTACTGGATTAAAACAAATGACATGTATGAAGATCTACGCACCTTTATATATAAAGATGATTTCGACTTTTCCGATTATCCTAAGGATCATCCAAATTACGACTATGACAGAAATAAGAAAGTATTGGGAAAATTTAAAGATGAAACAAATGGTGTGCCGATGATGGAAATTGTAGCATTAATGTCCAAACTGTATTCATTTCAACTGTACATAAACGAGAGGAACGAACATCAAGTCACGAAGAAGGCCAAAGGAATAAAAACTTCTTTCCTGAAGAAGAATGTACAGTTTGAACATTATAAAAGATGTTTGTTTGAAAATGTTGAAACAACTGCAACGTTCAACACTATTAGAAGTTATAATCATCAACTTTTTAGTGTCAAACAAACAAAGTGGGCATTAAGCTACAAAGATGACAAGCGCCATATTTTAGAAGATAAAATTAATACTTTACCATTCGGCCACTACTCTCTAAACCCTATCGACCAGTAAACCTATTCTTCGTCCTCTACCTTCTTCCTTTTTCCTTTCCGTAAAGAAGAGGGGACATGGCAAGCCCAATGCCATGTTCCCTCTTTTTTACACTAATATGAAATGGCCTTGACCTATATTCAAACTATATAAATGAGAATAAACTATTCTATGGATCAGTATTTTTACATGCAGTGTACAAGCAACATCTGAAGATGGAAAGTGTGAAGGACAAGATTGTAAATGAACTACATAAACCAGCAAGAAGAAGATTTCCAAGAAGAAGTACAATCATTAAAGGAATGAATGATCTTTATCAAGCTGATCTCATTGAAATGATACCGCACAGTAAATTAAATAAAGGATTTAAATATATTTTAACAATTATAGACTGTTTTACTAAAATAGCTGACGCTTTACCAATGAAGGATAAGACTGGTAAAAGTGTTACAAAAGCTATGGAAACCACAATACAAAGAAATAAATTTAAAATTAAACATCTACAGACCGATGATGGAAAAGAATATTTTAATAAAGACTTTGGAGCTTTGATGAAGAAATATCAAATAAATCATTATTCTACAAATTCTGAAGTTAAAGCTTCAATAATTGAAAGATTTAATAGAACATTAAAAAGTGCGATGTATAAACAATTTTCAAAAAGAGGATCATACGTGTGGTATGACATATTACCACAACTTATAAAAGAGTATAACAACAAATATCATCGTACCATTGGAATGAAACCTATCCAGGTAAATAGTGCTAATGCCAAAATTGTATTACAACGCATTAAAAATAATACAACACCGAAATTGGAAAAATTGCAACCAAAGAAGTTCAAGGTCAACGATAAAGTTCGTATAAGCAAATACAAAGGTGTATTTAGTAAAAGATATCTACCAAATTGGACTAATGAAGTATTTACAATTTATAAAGTGCAACCAACTATACCTGAAACCTATTTATTAAAGGATAACAAGGGTGAATTACTTCAAGGTGGATTTTACGGACACGAATTGTTGAAATCAACAGTCGGTGATGTATATCTTGTCGAGAAGATTTTACAAAGGAAAAAGGATATGGTTAAAGTCCGGTGGTTAGGGTTTGATAAAAGTGAAGACTCTTGGATTCCTTCAAAAGACTTAGTATAGTTGTTTAATAGCTCATTGTGTGTTTAACCTTTATACAAGATGGAGATTGTACAACAAAAAGACCGATTTAATATCAATAACATTGATGAATTGACAGTTGACAATGATAAGTTAAATCATGGAAAACATGGTGAATTACTACCAAATACGATAAGATGTCTAATAACTGGTCCTTCAAATTGTGGAAAAACTAATGTTGTTTTTAACCTTATAACTAATCCTAAAGGATTGCGTTTTAATAATATATACATTTTTTCAAAATCATTGCAACAACCAAAATATCAATTATTGGATAAAGTACTTGCAAGTGTACCTGAAGTGAATTTTTACAAGTTTAATGCCAGTGAAACAATTATGCAACCAAATGAAGCAAAACCATTTTCTATTTTTATATTTGACGATGTTTCTTGTGAAAATCATGACACAATAAGGAATTATTTTGCTATGGGAAGACATCATAATATTGATAGCATTTATATTGGTCAAACATACAGTAAAATTCCAAAACAACTTATAAGAGACAATGCAAATATGTTGATCATCTTCAAGCAAGATGAAACAAATTTAAAGCATATATATAATGATCATGTAAATGCGGATATGCCATTTGAAAAATTTAAAGAGATGTGTGGCAAAGCATGGAATGAGAAATATAGCTTTCTCGTTATTATGAAGGAAGAAGATATTAAAAATGGTAGATATCGTATAGGGTTGGATAAATTTGTATTTATGCGTTGAACTACCGATGCTACATCTAGTTACACGTTGAACTTCACAGTGTAAACATGGTGAATCAAGAAAAACTATTGAAAGAAATAAAATCACTCAGTGATTCTATTAGGATGAAGAATCGTGCATTGAGGATGGGTTTAAGTGAAAGAGAAGAATTTCTAGAGACTACATTTAAACCTATTACGGAACCTTTAAAACAGATATCAGAAACTATTGGTAAACCTCGTTATGAAGGAGATGTTTTACTACCAGTTTCTAAACAAGAAGTACAAGCATTAAAAAAAGAAGAAGATGATGATTCATATACAAGTGCTAGTGAGCAAGAAGAAACAAAAGAAGAAGAACCAATTGTTGAAAAGGAAGAAGAACAGCCAATACCTGAAGCTGAACAATCTATTCCAAATTTAACTCAATTGAGTAGCGATATATTACAACATGGACCTCTTGGAAGAAAATATATAATGAAAATGCTACATGACATGAAATCAAACCCGAATTTGAGTAGATCACACGTATACGGAGCAAGAATTGATGGGAATGAATTGAAGATTGGCGATTCAAAGCTTGAAATAACACAAGACGATTACATCATTATTGGTGAGCATAGATATAAAGGAACAAAAGGATTATATGAATTAATTTTTAAAAACATACCACTAAGATATTCATCCAAAGATTTAAGTGTTTTTAAGGAGATTCTACAAAATACTAACGCTCATAAAAGAAACTACTTAAAGGATGGAATGATTAATCGTTCACGTGCAACAAAATATAACATCGTTATAAAAAAGTTGTTTCCTCCACGAAAATTGCCAACATTACGTACTGCACCAGCGGTAAGACAACCACTGAAAAGAAAATCTTTATCACTTATGGATTTATCACTTCTTGAACAACATGGTAAAAAGAGTAAAGGAGATACTTCAACATCTGGTAAAGGATTGATGAAAAATCTATACAATACAAATGTGATTTACTACAACGATATCAATAAATTGGTTGATAGAATGAGACTATTGCATGAAGCCATGGAAGCCGGTCATACAGGTTTGAATAATGAATGGGTGGCTCTAGTTGATGAACTTAGGAATCGCGGTATAGTCGTATAATTGTCCGTGGATATAAAAGAGGTGCAAGCATAAGACGTATCAGTTCTAACATGAGCGTCGACAAGTTCGGACGGTACTCCGCTTTAGGAGTGCAAGTTGGAGAAGACAGAAAAAGAAGTGGATTACCGCAAACACCTGAAGGTGACTATAGCATAAGTAATAAACGTTTAAAACTAGTTAAAGATCCAGAAGAAGATACTGATGGAGCAAATTTGAAGACAGTAAAAGAAGCTACTTCAACATCATTAAAATTACATAAGAATACTTACGATGTTAAATCACATAGATTAATTAATGTTGGTAAACCAACTGAAGGTTCTGATGCAATTACTAAAGAGTACTTATCATCTTAACTTTTAAATACTTTAAAATTGCAATGGGGTAATAACTTAAAAGATGGACAAACGTATAATGCTGGAAATTATAGAATAACCAACGTGGGAAATCCCAAAAATGATAAAGATTCAGTTAATAAAGAATATTTACATTCTATAATACCGGAAAAAACTGAACATGGATTTTCTTTTTATAAATTTATTATAAATGACATTGGATACCCAAAGGAAGACGGTGATGCTGTAAGCCTAAAATACATCAAGGACAACTGTATTTTACAAGATGGTGATGAAATCGATTGTCATGGGAAAGTGTTGTCAAATGTAAAGTTCGGTTCTCAACCAAAAGATGCTGTTACTATGGAACAATTTTCTAAAGAATTAAAAAAGGAAACATCCAATTTTGTAAAACATGAAGATGCCGTGTTAAAGCGGGGAGATAAATTTATACATGGAAATGAAAAGTTTAATTTAATGCAAGGAAATAATGATGAATGGGATGCAGGACATAAAACAATAACAAATGGAAGATTTGGTATAAAAGATACAGATGTACCTCTAATGGTGCAAACATTAATTGCGAGTGGTGGTACATTAGGTACATACAATGGTCGTAATAGAAGAATAAAAGATATTTATCCTGGTTACGAAGAAAATGATTGTGTTACAATGAAACAAACAATAACTTGGGATAAACACTTTGGGACCCAATATGATGCAAAGATGAAGAAAATAATTAATATTTTACCAGGTGAAGATTCAAATGATGCTGCTACTATTGGACAAGTCATAAAAATATCAAAAAGTGATTCAACAGCTTACACATGTAATGATAAACGTATTATGCAATTACATGATCCTCAACATCCAAAAGATGCTGTAAATTTAGATTGTTTAATAAGAATAGTGGGCAATTTACTTATTGATACCCACAATCATATAGCTAGTACAACGAGTCATGTGATGATTCAACCCGATGAACGAGAAGCTTGGATTAAAAATAGAATTATAAATCAGTATATAATTAATTTGAATAACTAAGTCTTTAAATATAAAAGATTTTGCACAAGTTATTCATTTGTGTAAAGTATCTCGTGGAGTAAACACGCCAGTTATATAAGACAACATAATGAAGACCGTATCGCTCAGTCATCGTCAAGACAGCGGCAAGAGAGGACGTGGTATAACATCAGCTGCATTATCCCTGCTTAGACGGATTCCAGTTGGTGCTGTTGTAAATCGAACGATAGACGCTTTACCATACGAATTACATCTGCCCGGAGGTTATCAATATTGTGGACCTGGAACTAAGTTGGCAAAGCGTTTAGCAAGAGGAGATCCTGGAATTAATAAATTAGATCAAGCTTGCAAGGAACACGATATAGCATATTCAAAGTATAAAGATTCAACAAATAGATCAATAGCAGATAAAATTCTAGCGGAAAAAGCTTGGCAAAGAGTAAAATCAAGTGACGCAAGTATTGCAGAAAAAGCATCGGCTTGGGCAGTAACTACAGCCATGAAGACGAAAGCAAAGTTAGGTGGTGGAAAACGTCGCAGAGGAAGACCTGCAAAGAAAGGCGCTCCCAAAAGAGGTGGAAACATTAAAAAAGGACGTCGTAGAACTCATAAGGCAAATGTAAAGAAGACTTCTGTTTGGCAAATGGTAAAAAACGGAGCAGGTTTATACCTAAGACCATACCGTGTGTACTAAATAAGAAGAGTCAATTGATAATTCCAAATAAAGCCTTAACAAATCATCAGTTAAATGATTATGTGAAATGTTTGAAAATACCATTCTTTCGAGGAGTTTTTATGAAAGATGCATTACCAACTAAAATATGGAAAAATGAAACTGGAATAGTAAATTTGGATTCCACCTATGGTCCAGGCACTCATTGGGTATGCTATAAAAAACTCGGACAAACCATTTACTACTTTGACAGTTTTGGCAATCTACCACCGCCAAAAGAACTGCAACATTATTTTCGAAACTCCAAAAACATTTTTTACAATTACAAAAGAGAACAACCTAACAATACTGAAATATGTGGGCATTTATGTTTGGAGTTTCTAGCGAAGAGTGTCAGTCAGCTTTAAGATGTCATCGTATACAGTGTCACTGAGTGGAAATTCATCCACATTGAAAAGTACGCTGTTCCCAGCATTGCGTCTATCCAAGGAAAGATTATGGGAAGCGGCATTACTTGATTTGACTACCTACAATTCAATTCCTAATGTTACAGAAGGAAAAAACAATTTACTACATTATTATGAAACTAAGGATGCTGCAGGAAAATACTCAGAATTGAAAATAATTACATTTCCTACTGGAGCATATGAAATTGATGACATAAACCAATTATTACAGAAACAACTCGGAGAAGACAATATCACCGTTAAAGGAAACAATAATACTTTAAAAGCAGAAATAACTTCGAAATATTATATCGATGTCAGCTTGGAAAACTCCATTGGCAGTTTACTTGGATTTACAGATACAAAAAAGAAAATCTTAACTCCTGAAACTACTCATTCAGGTGATTCAACTGTAACAATATTGAAAGTAAATAGTATTGATGTCACGTGCAACATTATACACGGATCGTATAGAGATGGAGTTAATCAACATATTTTACATACATTTTATCCAACAGTGGCTCCCGGTTTTAAAATTGTTGAGAAGCCACAAAACTTGATATACCTACCGTTAAACACCAGTTTCATTTCAGACATCGTACTGAACATATTGGATCAAGACGGTCATAGTGTTGACTTTAGAGGAGAAACAATTACTATACGGATACACATCAGAGCAGCAACATAAAAGTCAACATGGGATTATCATTTAAACCACAATGGAAGAGTCGGGAGCTCAGTAGCTCCTCGACATTGGAAGAGTTAACATCGGAAAACATTCGTTTTCTACAGAAGATTGGATTGAAACTTAACAGCGATGGATATCCTGGATATATCTCAAGGACCAACGTTCGACGAAACACTATGGGAGAAGGAATATCACACGCACAACCCTTACACTTAATCAAAATTAAACAATAACGATGAAATAAGGATCCCCATTCAACAACAAGATATTTACACTTTACCGTGTGAAAGTTACTTGTACATCGAAGGACGGGTATTAAAATTGGATGGAAAAACTGCTTCAACAGTTCCTTTTATAAATAACCCGATGGCATATCTTTTTGATGAAATAAGATATGAAATATCAGGGGTGACGGTTGATTCAACAAAAAAGGTTGGTTTAACAACTACATTGAAAGGATTAACATCATTAACACCGCATGAGAAGAATTCAATAGTCACTGCCGGATGGGTTGCCCCCGATAAAGACACTATAACACCAGCTTCCAACGGTCACTTTGATTTTCATGTACCTTTACGATTGCTTTTGGGATTCGCTGAAGATTACAAACGGGTAATAATAAATGTCAAACAAGAATTAGTATTACTCAGATCTTCAACTAATAAGGACTTGATACTTGCAGACCCTGCAACTACGGAAGATAAACTGGAATGGCAACTACAGTTGGATAAAGTTGTTTGGAGAGTACCTCATGTAAGATTGGCTGATGAACATAGAATCCTATTATTGAGAAAGTTGAAATCTGACCGTGATATTGTGATGCCATTCCGAAGTTGGGAATTTCATGAATACCCTACACTACCTCAGACAGAACGACAAACATGGACCGTCAAGACATCAACTTACTTGGAACGAGCAAGGTACATAATACTCGGTTTTCAAACTAAGCGAAAAGATGTTATCACTGCAAATGCTGGTCAATTTGATCACTGTAAAATAAAGAATTGTAAAGTTTTTCTAAACTCTCAATTCTTTCCCTATGACAATTTGAATGTCATGTTCAGCAAAAAACGTTTTTCCATTTTATACGATATGTATGCAAGATTTCAATCATCATATTATGGAAAGACTAATACACCACTATTATCACCTGACCAGTATTATTCCAAGGCTCCAATAATTGTAATCGATTGTTCAAAACAAAATGAATCGGTAAAATCATCAAGTGTGGATATAAAAATTGAAATGGAATTTGAAGAACCAGTAGCGGATGGAACTTCGGCATACTGTCTAATTCTACATGATAAAATAGTTACTTACACACCGCTGACCGGAATTGTGAAGAATGTACTTTAAGAAGAATTGTACAACAACTGCAAATTTTTGAGGTTAGAATTATCTGCTTTAATTTTTGAGGTTAGAATTTCATTTGTGAAAGACAAGTTGAAAACAAACAATTATGTAATTGTATAAATTTCAAGGATTTTACGAAAAATATAAAAGCGAGAAAATAATTAGTAGAAACTTCATTCTATCTTCAACCTTCGTATGGGAAACATCATTGGCAAGATGAATTCTACTAACGGAGAAGAAAATACACCTCTAATGGATGATAATAGTTCAGATATAGAAAAACAAGTTGAACGAGAAATGGACGAGTTCCTAAAATTCAACAAACATAAGAAGAGAGAAGAAGAAAAAGCTGAAAAAGAAGTAAAAAGGAAGAAGGTTGAAGTTAACATTACAACCAATATTTTAACAGAAGTATTTCTTCGGATTATCTACCCAATTTCTTCATGCATGACAAAAAGTATATCAGTTGGAATTTTAAAATCAATGAATTATTCACCAATTGTTATTTTAAATCATGGAAACAAAATGGTTACTTTCAGTGAAACTACTTGGGAATCTCTCATGAAACATTTACATCTTTTGATCTTTTGGAGTGCTATTTAAGTAACAACACATTTGGAAGAAGAACAAGATTAAGTTTATTGGAATCAAATATTGAAGTTGATATAGTAAAACATCGTGGAGGACAAATTGTTCGCTTCAGAGATTTAACTACACATAATGTTAAATTATATTTCACTAAAGAAGAATTTTACACTTTAAGTTGTACTACCGGTCCCGTCACCAGATATTTGAAACAACTAATATTTTCAAGTGCAATAATTAAAGACTATCTAATTGATACATTGGACAAAAAACCTTTTGTTCCAATTTTATACGGTCCCGTGGATACTTCAATCTTTAATAGAATACCTCAAGAAGTTGAAATGTGGAGACAATTAAACAACTATCACACCAATTTTAATATTGATGAAGTGGCACAAGAAGTGAAAGAAGAAGAACAATCCTGTCTGTTATAAACATCGGCTCATTCAATTTTTAAGTCAGTTGTTAGTAAGACTTCATCATGAATAAACGGGTTTCGTTTTCTAATGCGCCACATATAATGGAAGTTAAAAGAGGTATAATTGAATTTCAAGCTTTCCGAGGAAATGGTGGTAATTTTATTATTAAAGAATTAGTAATCTTGGACATGAACACATCAGTAGTTTATCATTATTTGTTCAAACCTCCATTACCATTTAATAGACTAACAACTAAAGCGAAAGTTACAAACAAATGGTTGAACAAACATTTTCACAACTTAAGATGGGATGAAGGTTTCATTAATTATAACATGATGCCGCACATTATGAATCATTATTGCAAAGAGTTTAAAATTATCTACACAAGGGGATTGGAAAAAGCAAATTGGATACAATCATTTACAAGCAACGAAGTGATTAATGCAATAATTGATAAAGATTTCCAATGCTACTTCAACGAACTTTGTATTTCATCAAAAAGTTTTAAACATCGAAGGTCGCAGTGCGCTTTAAAGAATGCCTACCGCTTGAATAATTTCCTTCAACAAACTGGTGGGGGTAGTGTCAGTGGTGGGGGTAGTGTCGATTATAAAAGTGAGAGCGCTACCATGACACAGCATGAGTATTACTCAAACCTCCGAAGAGACAACATCTCCGACGGACATTCTTATTAACAAGAAGATTAACAACAACATCAATATGGCATCACAGAACTTACTTCAAAGTTTAGTTGATCAGTTCAACGCTCATTCTAAATCATCAATTCTACCTACAAAGAAATGTTCTGAACTAAAAGAAGAAAAACACTACATCATTCATACTATTAAGAAAATGGAAACTTCAGTAGGTGATGCTATAAATTGCACTTTGAGCGAGGCACCTTATACAATTGGTGATGAAGCAAAATTTCAGATCTTCTTACCAAAGCGCTTCGTACAACTACTTCAAAATGAAGATCTTCGTATAATTCAACCCGGCGCACTCTATTTGGTATCACATGGACCCAGTGGAAACAACTCTACTGAACTTACAATTCATGTAACACCTACTACTGATTAATTTGTACATAACATTGTAAATATTTCTTTGTATTTGTTTTATCAATAAATATGATATAAAACAAAAAAAAAAATAAAAATAAAAAAAAGCAACATATTGTAATGTCTTTGTACATTACAATATGTTGCTTTTTTTAAAAATTCCACAGGATGACCTTGACCCAATTTTGTATAATTATAAAAGGGGGAATGTACTTGCAAAATTCATCAGTCTACTGCTACCTTTCATACCGTACACATCTCGCTCTTAATCCCTGAATATAAAACTGCAACATGTCCCTAAAGGTCAAGTGTGCATCTTACGATACTAACACCATAACAACTTTTGAACAACTCGAAGATTTAACCAACGAAATGCGCGTTTTACTTACCGGTGGTTATCACTTAACTGTTGATGTTAGTGCTACTAATACAAGAATGTTCACTAAAACAAAATATTGCGATGATGAAATATTTATTTCTACACAACCTACAACTTCTTCATCGCCAACTGGTCAACATAACATCAAGTTCCAAAAGTATTACCAATGTTGAATAACTTTTGACAGACAAAACTACAACTAAAGAATCACGTGATCAATGTGAGTTAATAAAAAGGATGTAATACTTGTATAAATAATCATTCGCTTCTTAGCTCTCACCACGACAAGACCTATTTAAGAAAATGTTGTACAGAATGATGATTCAACTTGATGGAAAAATCTATGGAAAAGACTACAACACCATTGAACAAATGACCCAAGATTTAGATGTATTAACTAAAGAAGGATATCAAGCTAAATTAATTTTAAAATTTCCTGAAGTACATCCATTATCAACAGAAGAACTTGTTGCTATGGCTAAGGCGGAGAGAGAGAAAAAGTCTGAAGAAAACAAAGAGAAACAAACTTCCTAAATTTTAATAATCCTTACACTTGTAAGGTATAATTTTTTAAAACTCCATTTGGATGACCTTGAAATTACCCCCACCACTTTTCACAGTACATAAAACTCACTATTCAACACTATACACTCTTATTCTTTCACTGGACTCCGCAGCGTCAACATGGAAGAGCAAAAATACAAGTACAAACCTCGTTACTGTTGTGAACAACAGTGTACAGATTTAGGACCAATGATGGTGGATGGGTTAGCTTGTACTAAATGTGAATTCTTCGGATCTTGTTATTGCAAATGCAAAACAAAACAACTACCACCACCGGAATTGCGAACTTTCAAATTTTACAAATCAAGATATTTTCATACATGTTGTCCTCAAAGATGTTTCAAATTTCACCCTCTAGATCTTGCTCATTGTCAACGCACCAATTCTCATCAAGATGATTTTTGTACACATATGATAAAAAGATGTAAATACAGATCAGATTGGTATTCCGATCCTGTAGAACCATCAAATGTGTAATTTCAGTTTTACACTCTTTTTTAAAACTTCATTTGGATGACCTTGAGATTTCCCCCACCACTAGTTCTAATTTTTATATAATATTAAATCATTCCACTTCCAACACTCTAACTAACAACATGGAAAACAAATTTATCAAATTTGAACATATAATAACTGACAGGGAGGAGATGGAAGAATTGTTTCAAAACTTACTTTCTGTCATTGACGAATATCCTATAAGATGGTTCAGAATTGTAGTTCAATATTTAAATCCTGGTGAATTGTTTTCTTCATCAAGTGAAGAAGATGAAACAACTACTTCGGTTCAAATAATTGAATTAAAAGATGGAGAAGAAGAACTAAACGTTTTATTCAATCATAAGCTCAAGGTTCCCTATATAAAAGCCCCCCTCCCTAGACAGCCCCCCTCCCTAGACGCCTGCTCAAGGTCACCATTATATAAGCCCCCTCCCTATGCGCCGATCCTCATTCCATCACCGACTCTCCAATAATGAACAACTCTCCATTGGCCCGAATGAATTCTAGTTTTGAAATAAACTCTAAAGAAGAGTTACAAGACATTTTTAATATTTTACAAGAACTTGTAGATAATTTTACAACCATCAAAATGAATTTGGAAATAACATACGATTGTCCTATTTGTGATAAGATTGAAAGTTCGGACGAAGACAGTTTACTAAATCTAACTCCTGCACCATCTGACACTACTGATGGTAATAATGAACAGCAAAATATTTCCCCCACCACTTCTTTGTAATTCTTCGTTCCCCCCCACCACTTCTTTATTTAACTAACATTTCTCGCTTTCACTTCTCATTCCGTCTTCAACTTTTGAACTATCAACATCACTTGTTTTAAAATTTCAAACACTACAAAATCATGATGGATATGATGGATGAAGTTCCCTTCATAACTAGAATGGAAGAGGATAAATTGAAATTGGAAATTAAACGATTGGAAATGGAACGGGAAAACCAACTCGAAATGTTACGTTTGTTCAAGCTTTTCAAATACATCATCTGGGGACTCTGCGTTTACCTTCTCATCGTCGTTGGTGTTTGCATTTACAACTCTGTAGTTCATCACAAAAGTTCAACTTGTTTAAACTCTGCTGTTGCACATTAATTATATGTTCACAAATAAAATTCAAAATTTACTTCAGCCTATCCCACTATCACCAACTAGTTCAACTTTGAACTATTTCTGGTAGTAGTTGGGTAGGCTTTTTTAAAACTTACTCTGAATGACCTTGACATACTTTCCAGGCTCCAGTTATAACTGTTGAATTTCAATTTTGAACTAACTCTTAATTCATGCCCAATTCTACTTCAAATTCAGGGCATATGCTCTCGCCATCTGCACCCTGCAGCTGCCCTGGCAGCTGACACCATCTGACCCCTGCAGCTGCCCTGGCAGCTGACGTCACTTCCGGTTTAGAAGTGGCTTTTTCCCACTACTGACAGACCATTACAACATCATTAAAGGATAGTAAAGTGTATGATTGTAATAATAAACGTATAACAAACCTTAAAGACCCTGAACATGTAGATAATGCTGTCACTGTTAATTTTCTTGTAAAAGTTTTAGGTAATGCGATATTTGATTTACACAATCATTTTACACCAGATATTCTTCAAGGAAAATCAGGTCATAATACTTATGCTGAATCCATGAGAGGTGAGTATATTAAACGAGAAATTTATAATAAATACTTTATTAACCCTAAAACGAAACAGTTTAGATCATCAGATTGGGGTGATATTGATATTTAAGTAAATAACTCAATAAATGACTTCATTTATGTGCAACCTGTCATAGAGTTAACACATGAGTTGCACATTGCCATTATAAAAGGACAATAATGACGTTCAAGTACATCAGTCCATATCGAGACACTGCAAGAAAAGGAGGTGGGATCACGTCCACAGCGGTTTCTCTGTTAAGTAAAGCTTTAAAACAAATTCCAGTAGGATCCATAGTAAATAGAGCAATAGACGCATTACCATACGAATTTCATATACCAGGAGGTTATCAGTATTGCGGACCAGGAACTAAATTGAAAAAACGACTGGAAAGAGGCGATCCTGGCATAAACAAGTTAGATCAGGCTTGTAAAGAACACGATATCGCATATTCCACGTTTGCCGATTCAAAAAATAGATCAATAGCTGACAAAAAGCTTGCGGACATAGCTTGGCAACGAGTAAAATCAAGTGACGCTAGCATAGCAGAAAAAGCAGCAGCTTTAGCAGTAACAGCAGGTATGAAGGCTAAAACAGCAGTAGGAGGTGGAAGAAGGAGGAGAAGGAGAGTAAAAAGGAGGTCAACCACAAGAAAACATGGAGGAAATATAAAAAGAAGACGACGATCTACAAGAAAAGGCAGGAAGAAGCCCACCGTGTGGTCAATGGTAAAAAACGGGGCAGGTCTTTACCTAAGACCTTATCGTGCATATTAAATGAAAGAAATCAATTGGTCATACCACATAAAGCATTAACCAATATTGAATTATTTAAATATATTTCCTGTTTAAAAATACCATTTTTCCGCGGTGTGTTTATGAAAGACAGTTTACCAAAGAAAATGTGGCAAAATGAGACTGGAATTGTAAATTTGGATAATACTGAAGGGCCTGGCACCCATTGGGTTTGTTATAAGAAACTAAATAACAATGTATATTATTTTGATAGTTTCGGTAATTTGCCACCACCAAAAGAACTTCAAAATTACTTTAAATCTGCTAAAAACATATATTATAACTATAAAAGAGAACAACCTGATAATACTTCAATATGCGGCCATTTATGTTTGGAATTTCTAGCTAAAAGTATCAGTCACTATTGAGATGTCTTCCTATACGGTATCATTAACAGGAAAATCGTCCACTTTACGAAGTATCCTTTTTCCAGCGTTACGCTTGCAAAAAGGAAGGTTTTGGGAGGCGGCACTAGTGGATTTTACAACGTACAACGCTATTCCCAATGTTACGGAAGGTAAAAATAACATATTGCATTATTATAAGGGAAAGGATGCCAGTGGAAAATTTACAGACTTACAAGAGTGCAGGTTACCCACAGGTTCTTATGAAATTGATCATATAAATGAATTTTTGCAAACTAAAATGGGAAAAGACAATATAACATTAAAAGGTAATAATAATACGATGAAAGCTGAAATTACTTCCAAATATTATATAGATTTCACTCAACCAAACTCAATTGGTGATTTATTAGGATTTTCCAACGATGGGCCTGTATTAGAACCAGATGTAACACATTCCGGTAAGAAAACAGTAACAATATTAAAAGTCAATAGTATAGACATAACTTGTAACATTATACAAGGTGCTTACAGGGATGGTGCTAACACCCACATCATACATACTTTTTACCCAAGTGTACCACCTGGATTTAAAATTGTTGAAAAGCCACAAAACCTGGTATATCTACCGTTGAACACCACTTTCATTTCAGACATCGTGTTGAGCGTATTGGATCAAGACGGTAACTTGGTAGACTTCAGAGAAGAGCCTATTACGATTAGATTACATTTAAAATCGACACTTTAATACAAAACCATGGGTTTAACATTTAAAAGCGAACAACCTACGGGAAACCGCATTAGTAGCTCTTCAGCTGTGGAGGAGTTAACACGCGAGAACATCCGTTTCTTAGAGAGAATTGGATTAAAATTAACCGATTATGGATATACTGGATATAGCGCAGGGTCCAACATTCGACGAAACCCTATGGGAAAAAGAATATCACACCCACAACCCTTACACTTCATCGAAATTAAACAATAACGATGAAATTCGTATTCCCATACAAAATCAAGACATTTACACACTACCATGTGAAAGTTACTTGTACATTGAAGGACAAGTTACTAAAAAGGACGGTACTACTGTTGGTACAACAGTTCCATTTATAAATAATCCTATGGCTTTCCTATTTGATGAAATTAGATATGAAATATCAGGTGTAACAGTTGATTCCACTAAAAAAGTAGGTATTACGACAACTTTAAAAGGATTAACATCTATAACACCCAATGAAACCAATTTACTTAAACCTGCCGGATGGGTATTACCTACGATTGACACGATCACTCCAAATCCAAATGGATATTTTGATTTTCATATTCCATTACGTTTGTTGCTTGGTTTTGCTGAAGATTATAGGAAAATAATATTAAACGTTAAACAAGAATTAGTTTTGTTGAGATCTTCTAACGATAAAGACATTATTAAAGCTGCAGATGCTACGACAGATGCGACTTTAGAATGGAAATTAAAATTAGACAAAATTGTATGGAGAGTTCCACATGTTAAATTGGCTGACGAGCATAGAATGCTACTTTTAAGGAAATTAAAAGCCGATCGTGATATTGTTATTCCATTTAGAAGTTGGGAATTTCATGAGCATCCCAGTTTACCTACTACGGATCGACACACTTGGACTGTTAAAACATCAAATTATGTAGAACGAGCCAGGTATATTATATTTGGTTTACAAACAGGTAGAAGAGACGCCATTACTAAACATGCAGGACAATTTGATCATTGTGACTTGAAAAATATTAAAGTTTATTTAAATTCACAATTCTTTCCATACGACAATTTAAATGTGTCATTCACTAAGAAGAAATACAGTATATTGTACGATATGTACGCGAGATTCCAAAGTTCATATTACGGTAAAACAAATACACCTTTATTATCACCTGACAAATATTTCGATGCCTACCCAATAGTTGTAATCGATTGTTCTAAACAAAATGAATCAGTAAAGTCATCAAGTGTGAATATAAAAATAGAAATGGAATTCAACGATGCTATACCGGCTAATACAACTGCATACTGTTTAATTCTACATGATAAAATCGTAACATACACACCTTTAACTGGAATTGTTAAAAATGTATTGTAAGAACCGGTTTTGTTTCATTCCGCGAGTGTAAAAGCAGAGCGTACAGACCACTCCTCATCAGTTTGTTGCCTACTGTTGTATGGGTAGCATCGTATTCAATATGGCTTCTCCTAGTGGTACACCTGAAAATGTGGTAGATATTGAGAAGGAGATATCTGAGTTTTTAGATCCTCAAGGTCACCAGGAAGGAGGTGAACAAAACGTTTGCGGACAACTTCACGCCAGTAATAATGTTGAAGAAAAAGGTAAAAGAAGAAAGACTATACAAAAGAGAAAAAGGGATATTGAAGATAATATTTCTCCAAACATATTGAGTGAGGTATTTTTGCGAATATTTTACCCAATCTCTTCCAGTTTGGATAAAAGTGTTTTAATCGGTGTTATGAAATCTACAGATTATTCCCCTACTGTAATTTTAACTCATGGACCCAAAATGATTTTGTTTACGGACAGTGCTTGGGAATCGTTTATGAAACATTTGCATCTGCTAGAATGCTATTTAAGTAGTAACATGTTTGGAAGAAAGACAAGAGTAGGACTTTTGGATTCAAATGTGGAAATTGATATTATTAAACAACGTGGTGATCATCAGCTACGGTTTAGAGACACAACAAGACATAATAACAAAATTCAACTTAATCGAGAGGAGTTTTTCATTTTAACTTGTGCTACTGAACCTATAACAAGATACTTGAGACAACTGGTGTTTTCAAGTTCGATTATTAAAGATTATCTGGAAGACACTTTGGACAAACAACCGGACGCACCTATATTATACGGACCTGTAGATACTTCTATATTTAATAGAGTTCCTCATGAAGTACAGATGTGGAGACAATTGGAAAAGTACGCTCAACTACATAAGAAATCAGTAAAACAGGAAGAAGAGGAAGATGGAGGAGAAGAATCAAGTGTTAGTGATGAAAATGAAAACAAGGAAAATATAAAGATGGAAACTTAAATAACAATGGTTAGTTTTTAAAACAATAACCAAAATCTTGTGGGGTTAGGCCTATTGGGGACGGTGCCCACGTTAAATATACACCAACGCGCCAACAACTGTACGGCCGGGTATAAAAGTAGTACCTACCGTGGTGTGGAAATCAGTTGACCTCCTGACTTCGTAATGAGCAGACGTGTGACCTTCAAAATGGACAAGGGAGAAGAACAACAAGTAAAGTCCAAGCCTGGTATTATTGAGTTTCAAGCGTTTCGTGGTAATGATGATAGATTCATTATAAAAGAACTTGTGTTTTTGGACATGAATACAAGTGTTCCTTATTCGTTTTTATTTAAACCACCATGTTCTTATTCGTCTTTAACTAGTAAAGCCGCTACTACCAACAGATGGATTTCAAAACACTTCCATCATATCGATTGGTATGATGGTTTTACAAGTTACACGGACTTGTATCACATTATGCATCACTTTTCAGACAAGTTTACCAATATTTACACAAAGGGGCTGGAAAAGAAAAGATGGATCGAAGGATTTACTCATGTTCCGGTTAATGATGTGGAATTGGATAAGAATTATCAATACATGCTGGAAACCATATGTATTTGTACAAAAAGCCCAGAACATGATAAAGATAGACATTGCGCTTTGAAAAATGCCTATAAACTCGCCTCTTACCTTCAAAATGGGGAAGTGGGGAGTGGTGGGGGTAACGGAGAGTATATAAGTGGGGAGCAGACAGGGACCTGGCATGAGTATTACTCGAGATTCCGAGACGACAACATCTCCGAGCAAGAAGACGATCTGTAACCTGACCATGGCATCTCACCAGTTCCTTCAGACTTTGGTCGAGCAGTTCAATGCTCACTCAAAGTCAACAATATTACCTGTAAAGAAGTGCTCGGAACTAAAAGACGAGAAGCACTACATAATCCATGCTATGAAGAAGATGGAGACTACAGTTGGGGAGGCCATCTGCTGCAGTCTCAGCGAGGCGCCGTTTACTCCGGGGGATGAACCAAAGTTCCAGGTGTACCTGCCCAAGAGATTCGTCCATCTTCTACAAAACGAGGATCTTCGCTCTATTCAACCCGGGTGTCTATACCTGGTGTCGCACGGCTGCACGGGTAGCAATTCTACAGAGTTGACCATCCACATCGCTGACAAGCAGCAGTGTTAGATTTAAGTTTTAATGTTGTACATATGTTGTTGTTGTAATGTTTTATAAATAAACGAATCATAAAAGACAAAAAAAATATAAAAAAACAAAAAATGCAACATATCAATATGTGACAAACTTCACGTATTGATATGTTGCATTTTTTTTTAAACTTCGCGGGTGACCTTGACCTTTGACCTTTGCATTTCACAACTACCCCCACTACCGTAATTACCCCCACTACCGCACTAGGATTCAAACCTGCTTGGATGCGAAAAACGGTCATTCTGTTGCCAACTAGCAAACGATGAGCACCTTGTACGAGCTTTGCTTACAACGAGTTATAACTGACGCATCTTTATTCCAGACGGCTTTACGAGATAATATCCCTATAACAGTAAAACAGGATATCGAAGAGTACAAGAAAGATAATAGAGGGTATTCGGGATACTCCTGGTATAGGTTCCAAGACGGGGAAAAGTTTTGTAGGCCTTGTGGCAATGCTGCCGTCAGAGACCTTCGACGGTTCGTACAGGAAGGTGGTAGAAAACAGTTTGGATTTCTAGCACCAATGTTTAGATTTGAAAACTACAAGGACACCTGTGCTATTTGTTCCATCCCTTTGTATCAATGGAAAAAGTTTAGAAGTGTTTAATTGCATCTTCCATACCCCCACCACCATTACCCCCACCACTTTTCCATGTACCTCCAAACGCTGTGCCTCGGCTTCATTTCTACTCCAGCAGCCAACCTAGCAACATCAGGATGTCTCTCAACGTCAGTTGCGCAAGTTACGAGGAGGTGAGCATCAAGACTCAGCAGGAGCTAAACGACTTATACAAGGAGTTGCAGCTGATGGTGGCACGAGGCTACCGTATAAATGTGCAAGTTTACGCTTGCAATATACGGAACACCCGGCAGTCAAAGGAAGAGCCTGGACACTCCTCAACGGCTTCCTCACCAGCATCCATGAAGACCGAGCCAGACAACTTGGACTACTTCAGCTGACTAGCAGTTGTATTTCTTGTCCTAACCATTGTAGAATATGTATATTTTTTCATTATATTAAAGAAGTAAAAGAGCAAAAACACCTATCTTGTTACTGACATATAAGCTCAGTAACAAGATAGGTTTTTTTAAAACACAATTTGGATGACCTTGAAACTTCCCCCTCCACTGCTTTGTTACCCCCACCACTTGACTATTGGTGTACATGGCACATCGCAATTGGAAACCTCATTCCATCTTCAACAGCCACATCGACAACATCAACAATGGCAAACCTACCAACAGATGAAAGATGTCCTCACGCATGTTGTGACTTCGTCCACGAGTTGGAGAAGAGGATGCAGGAGAGGGCGATAAGAAGAAAGCAGATCCACTCAGAAAATATCATGATAGTCAACGGCTATCTTTTATTGTTCGGCCTTATTATGGTTGTACTTTTCATACTGTATGGCATAGTCACATGTGTCGGCAAGGTTGCAGAAGAAAACGCTCGCCACCATCAATTGGAAAGTTTCAATGTTACTTTGTAGGTTTTCCTTTTTTTTAAAATTTCGTTTGGATGACCTTGAAAATACCCCCACTACTCCACCACACCCCCCACCACTTCACCATGTTCCTGCATGAGCATCACATCAACCGTCATTCCTTGTCCGACAAGCAACCATGGCAGACAACAACACCATCAGCCAAGCTGACTCCACTACTGATGTCGGTACAAGTACGGGTTGGACACTGTCGATCGATAGTGTACACTATTTGGAAACAATTTGCGAACGGATGAAGGAAATACTGCGGGACAACCCTGGAATCATAATACAAATGAATTTAAATTATGATTGGTCCCAAGTCAGAATGCAAGGGGACGATAACAACGGTCAACAATCTCCACAATAATCGCCCATGTCCCCGATCTACCCTTACGGCGAGTCTGACGTCGATGAAGATGAGGCTAATGAGGATGTGGGGGACAACGAGGCTGAAGAGGAGTGACCTTCATTCCTTTTTTTTAAAAACCCAAATTGGATGACCTTGAGAATTCCCCCTCTACTATTTCCTTTTTTTTAAAACCCAAATTAAATGACCTTGAAAATACCCCCTCCACATACTTTTGGTTTACCCCCTCTACTTTTCAATACTGTTACCACAGTCTGTAGCTCACATCATTCCTTGCTTAGCTATCATGGCGGACAGCACTCTTTCTCGAGTTGACTCCACTACGGATGAAGAATGGCCATTTTCCTGGAATGTTCATCTGCAAGACTCGGCAGAAGTGGATATGTTGCATGAGAAATTGGTGTATGTATTAAACGAAAACCCCAACATTGAATGTAGAATGACTATGGATTTCGATGCGACAGGGGTCCACACTCAAACCTTCTACTTCCAGCCAGCCTGAACCTCAGCTACAGCCAAAGAACTTTACACATCTTTACACTCCAATACGGCCGGAGGATGTGGTTATCAGCGAGGCAGACTCTACTACAAGTTATATTGAACCAACGAATTGGAAGCTTGTTGTTGACACCTTACACAAGGTCGACTTAGTATGTGACAAATTAAAGGAATTGATGATGCAAGATCCTGGTCTTCGTTTTAAAATTGATTTGTTTTTCATCTGGGGAGCACCTGCACGGGGCTCTTCGTCTGACAGCTCTCTAAGTACAACGGATGAGGAGGAGGAGGAGGACGACTAGTTATCTTTTTTAAAATTCCGTTTGGATGGCCTTGACCTTTCCCCCTCCACTGAGTTTATTTAAGGTGCACTCTCAATGACTGCAGCATCATTTCATCGCGCACCTTCACCACAGCAACATGGAGAGTCAACTCAACTACTGTTGCGAACGGAAATGTTTTTCATGGCCGAATGACATTGATGTTGCGGATGGCCTGGCGTGTAGAAAATGTGAAGCTTTTGGTCAATGCATGTGTAAGTGCAAGTCTTGGAAGAAGCCGAAACCGGAGTTGAAGACATTCCATGTGTACCAGATGAGAGGGCATAAGTACACTTGTTGCCCTGAACGTTGCAATGAATTCACATTAAAACAGCTAACTGGCTGCAAATTGTGCAACAATCATTTTGCAGGTTTTTGCAAACATTATTTAGGAGCCTGTCAGTACAGATCAACTTGGCATACAGAAGCACTCACTATCAATGAAATCGCTATAGATACACAAGAGTAGTCTTTCTACTCTTTTCTTTTTTTTAAAACTCCATTTGGATGACCTTGACCTTTCCCCCTCCACCCACCTTAGTTTATATAAACCCCATTCCCACTGACCACAGCATCACTTCATCGTGCTCCCTCGTCAAAGCAACATCAGCTATGGAAAGTAAGCGCATCTCATGTTGCGAGCATAGGTGTTTGGAGATACAAGGCGTCACATATTGTGCAAAGAAGCGTTGGGAGGAAGAGACGGGGACAACCTATTGCTGTGAGGATAAGTGTTTCCTCTTACCAAAGTGGCAAGTGGATGGGCTGGCCTGCCGGCAATGTGAATGCTTCGGATGTTGCAGGTGTAGATGCAAGAACCAACAGCTGCCACCACCGGTACTACAAACTTTCAAAATCTACAAATCCAAATACTTTTATACTTGTTGTCCGCAGCGGTGTATTAAATTTCACTTCTCCAATCTTACCAATTGTCGGAAGTGCTACGGACAACCTGATGGGTGGTGCACCTGTTTTCTGGACTCCTGCCGCTACAGATCGGATTGGTTTACAGATCCGTTGGAAATTGATGAGGTCGCCCAGGAAGCACAAGAGTAGTCTTTCTACTCTTCAACTTTTTTAAAACTCCATTTGGATGACCTTGAAATTTCCCCCTCCACTTCCCCATATACCTAGAGTACACAGAGCCTGACAGTCAGTCACTCGGTGGCTGTCGTGGGGTGCGCATCGGTGTCGGCGCTCCGTTGTTAAGTTTTCAAGGTCACAGTGATATGAAATTGGGGGTGTTGTGCTAGTTCAAGGTCACCTGAGGTATTACCGATTGCCCATTTAGGCAGAGTCATGTCAGAAACTCGAGTTTAACTTGGCACTTTTGCCGTTTCTCGTCGAAAATTCGCTCCAAGTGGTCAAGGTCACGGGGACTCTGACTGAAACTCGGAGCGTAGTGCGAGAAACGGCAAAAGTGCCAAAAAATTTTAAGTTTCTGCGTGACCTTGACCTTAGTAGCGTCGGTGACGTCGTTTTGATGACGTAAGGGGTGATGACGTCATCAGCACGTCATTTCTGTGACGTCATGGGTGTGACGTCATCGAAATGACGTCATTAGTGATGACGTCATCGATTGCGTCATCGATGACGTCATCGATGACGTCATCGGTGAGGTCATTGACCTCGATGACGTCATCCCTCAGGTGACCTTGAACTGGGCCAGCATCCTCAATTTTGCACTACTATTACCAGTAAAATGTATAAATCCCTGCAAGCTATCAATTTCCATCAAAAGTATACTTACTTTAAGTAAATTAAATATGAATCCCGTTTTGACGAACTATGTTGCAATTCTTTAAAATTCTTCCTCTCGATAATAATAACAAAACGATGTTCTTTTAACCAATTCGGACAAACATTTTGCACCGAAACAAACGCCACGACACAAGACAAAACCCACATCAGGTCCCAGGAGGACTATAGCGGAACTACATGCGTTAGTAATGAACGCGCCACGGTGCTACAGCGCCCGGCGCCGTCCCTCGGTGGATTAGACGCCGTAAGTGTTTTGGAACTTACCTCTCAACTGACGGTTGCCTTTCCAGCAGTCAATACAACGTGTAATTTATTTGTATTTTTTCGAGTTTTTATATTTCAGCTCTTTAAATATAAATTTGTTATTTTAATTTCAATTTCTGGTATCGTCTTAAAGTACTTAGAGTAATTATTTAATAATTTTGTTGTTATGCAAATTATATTATATATTTTTTGTTAAGTTGTAATTTTGTATGATTTTAAGTTTACAATTTTTTTTTATGTAGTGAAAACATAATCTAATCACATTAACAAAAAATATATAATTGAAAGATTTGTATGTGTTAGGGTAAAAAGTGAAATGTAAAACGAGACTGCACACGTACACCTTTGTGCTGTGATGAGTTTTAACCATGACAAATACATAATAATTGTAGTATTACAACATTTTTAAAACACAAATGAGACGGTTAAAATAAAAAGTTAAATATTTCAAATTATATTGTTAAACTTAAAATAAATATGTTTAGCAAGATGTAGGAACCTCTTTTATGGGTAGGTATATGTAGAAAACGATGGACATACCTTTTGAACAACAATCCATACTACGTTCTATGGACTGTAATGAATAAACATACGAACTTTTAAGTAAAACATTTGGTGTACAATTATTGTCTATATAGTTACTAAATTATTTAATTAAGAGGCAAAGTTAAGGCTAGAAAAGCTCCTCCATACGATTTGAACTTGAACTGGTCAAGTTGGCTTTTATACTTGTCATCTACTAACCCTTTGTCCGAGTTTATTCTCTAACCCACACTATTTTATAACTCTCCTACATGCAGTAAAATATTATTTTGACCTTCAACATGCATCATTGTGACGTGAGGCGTCACAACAAAAACCAAATTTAGTTAACACCATTATTTTGGCTTAAAAGGGGAGTTAGTTTTGGTTATCCGTTGTAAAATGAATATTTTTATGTTTAATACAACTGGATATTTCAACATTAAAAAATATTTTAGTTGTACTGTATATTAAACATAAATATTTTCCATTTGCTCCAAATGTGTCCTCCTTCTCAAATGTTTCAGCTACAGTGATAATCCCTTAGGTTAGCCCAATTTTACTTCCAGGAATTGAGTTTCAGGTCCACTAGACAAATAAAAGCTTGCATTGGCTATGGACCAATGAGAGATAAATATCGTTACACCAAAATAAAAGTAACTAATTAATACAAATAAAGAACAGTGGAGCCTCTTATTTCTGTGACCACAAGAGCGATTGGGTGCGAAGTGGGCATAATGGGGAGAATGATAAACTGGGTCAAAATGAATAGAATACGTAGAATGTGACAGGTATATAAATGGGGGAGACATTGCGACGCGGCGGCGGCGGCGGCGGCGGTGGCGGGGGAGATGGGCTTGTCGTGTATGACATGATTGTCTCTGTCATCATACATAATTTCGGGTACTGAAATACATGTGTATTAATAAATAGAACCATTGAATAGACCAACACGTCTGTCATATGCCGAAATATTTTAGTAGAATATTAGAAAAATACATGAATAAGTTGAGTTTTATTCTTAAAGCTAACTTATTTTGTGACTCTTCAAGTTCAATATTGACCAAACAAAATCAAACACTCTTTAAATCAATATTTAGTAAAGTTTATAAGCTAACTATTCAATTTTAAAAATAATTTCGTAGTAGCGGTTAAAGCTAAGCATTAAATCGATTTAAAACAAAACAAGTGAGATAATTTAAACAAATCTCTAAGTCATATTAAGTTGGTTTAGTTATATAATTAGGTAAAATTCAAATTAAAAATGTAAAATGAATGTTGGTCAACATTATATGACATGTAAACATTGTATACATTAAAAGTTAACATTGTATCATTATTACGAAATTGTACAACATGTGTAGAGCCCTCTAGAAATAAATCAAACGCTAGGGTGCGGAGTCTGAAACAAAATTATCTTTTTAATCACCATTCACACACGCGCTAGATCAAAAGTTTTAAAATGACACATAAAGAAATTGGTTAGGTAGGTCGAGAGAAAAAAGGACGTAACAGACAAAACACTTGTTAAATAAAGTATATTAATAAAAGCTGTTCTCATATAAAGTATTGATGGAAGATTGGTAGTGAAAAACTAAATTATATTAAAGACTTGAGGAGACTGAGCGTAGCGAACAAGCTCAACTATAATGTTATCATTTAAAGTATTGAGGGAAGAATAATAAAAAAAATTATAAAGTACTTTATAGACATTAGGTGAGTGAGCGTAGCGAACCCTCCTAATTCCTTATTTCTCATAATTCCCGTGGGTTGGGGTTGCGATGTGTGTGTATTTGCCAAGCACGGGTAAGTCAGGTTGTAAAGTATATATTTTTATTTCCATAAACAAATTTAAATACCAAATAGTGCAGATTATATAATGGACCAAGTCATTATAATCTTTAGTGTTTTCATGGAAATTGTACTGTGTCTAAAATCCGACCCATATTTAAGATAACAATGTCTACATACATAGATATAAAGGTAATTTTAAGAATTAACATTATGAGAATGGAAGAAAAATTTAAAATTTCAATTCGTTACTATAAGGTACTATAACATAAAACTGTAAAAAAAATTTTTAAACTCTTCAATCGAACTTCAGAACAGTTTTAAGCATCGCCAGTTATGAATTACCATCCATATCTCGGAGCAGCATTAGCGCAAATTCACGCGAGGCCGTCGTCCATCATGTAACAGGGGGCTAATGTTGTAATATCCAGTTTGTAACCCTTAAACCCGGCTGAGAACCAGATCCGATCTTGGTCACGGCATCCGGTAACACCTTTACACGGTTGATAACTACCTTACAATGTAAACTGTTACATCAACGATCTTTTAACAGGCTAATATTGTAATACCCAGTTTGTATTCATTGTACCTTTGTATGAGAAACAGACCCGATCCTGGTCACTGTATCCAGTAACACCTTAACATGGTTGGTAACCACCTTACAAAGTAAACTGTCAGATTATCCATCATGTAACAGGCTAACGTTGTAACATTCAGTTTGTAACCTTGTACTTGTTTAAGACCCAGAGCCGAGCTCAGTCACAACATCCAGTATCACATTTAAGCTGTCAATAACCACCTGCATTGAACCTGAAGTTCGAGTATTTTTTCTTAGGTTGTGATGGCTGTGCTTCCATTTGTCCCTTCTAGTATTTGCCACTCCACTGTCACTAGGCTTAGTTTTATTCGATTGATGGTTCTGTTGAGAAACACTTCTCTCATTTGTTGGCGGGTCACGTACACTTTTACTTAGAATACTGGCATCTGTAGGTTTTACTAGGAATAAAAGGATTTTATAAAAAAACTTATTCAATTTCAAATGCATCCTTATCATCATAAAACACTACAATAATGATGTTAAACATGTAAAAGTATTCACAGGATTATTTCCGTTAACGGAACTGGAAGTTAAAGAGGAAACGTGAGACGGAGCTGAAAAAGTGATGCATAATTTGTTCTCAAAGTCGAACGGCATTCCTCTAAATACGCGGGCTCTTACAACTTTCGCAACTCGAGAAGGTGAAGAATATACGAGTTCCTGGTTATTACCAGGACACAAGACATACTAGAATAATTATTCCGTAGTTTTTATATTTTAGTACCTCGCAACTTTGTAATTTCCTTGCAGGTTTAAGAGCCAAATTTTGGTATTACTTTTAAGTAATTTATATGAAGTAGAGGAAAAAATAATCTTCAATATCACGATAAAAATTGATTTTAACTGTTCAAAAACTAGTAATTACACGAAACAGCTTATTGTGCAATGGGTTGTCATATAAGTTATTCCAAATTGCCAAGTAAAGTACAATAATAAAAATACAGCTAATAACGCACTTGCGAAAAAAAATACAGAAATTCTCTCCTAAAGAATTACATTATTTCCGATATTTAGACTTTCAATTCTATTTATTCCATCAAACAAAACACATTTGATTATGTTCTAAGATTAAAAATAATATTTTATATTTCAATGAATGTTTATAATAAACAGCTGAGTTGACTATTGTTTGAGTTGACTTACTGATGTTCACTTGCTGGTACCGTTGGTTAAATAAGTTTATTAAGATGTTGTGAGTGGTAACAATTGTGCTTCCGGTTCCATTATAATCAAGACCACCGCGAAGAGCTATTGATGAAAGCACCCAGCAGTCTCTGTTGACTGAAATTCTACCTGAATAGACTGTGAGGTGATCTATTTGATAGCAATAATGAATTTATTTAAACTCTTCCCCAAGGTAAATAAAATCCATGGTCCTATGTTGGATAAAAAAATATTGCCATAACTTGTGATAACTTTAAAACACTAAAGCATGAGACACGTATTATTTAATGGTTGAATTATTTTAAAATTTAGTATACATTGTTTGGAGCTAGTTTAACGAAATTTCTTAGTCTTCTATTATTAGAAGCTACAATGCTAAATCTAAGCCAGGTTTGAAGTTATTTAATACGTTTTAAAGCAAATGTTAAGCTTTGATTTTGCACAGGTATTTTGTTTGTTTACTAATATCCTTAAATACGATAAAGTAGCAGTTACTACGCTCCTGATCAACTCAACTTAGACTGATACCTAAATTTGGCTTTAGAGGTTTAGCCAAGTTTTCATGACATAGTTTCACCAATTGTTGTGGGATTCTGCCTGATTACTCTTATCCGGAGTTGGAGCATAAAAGTACTTTCCCGCTGTTCAGTCCTCTTGGTGGTTTTGTGGAATTTCTAACCCCACAGTAGACTAATTTATTTCAGATAAAATTTGGGACAATTTACTCAAAAGTAGTTAGAAAAAGATTTAATTAGGCAACATTAAAACATATGATTCAACATTTTAATGTTTTGAAGGTTTTATTCAGTCATGTATTTTTTTACTATAGGATGTCTTTCAGATAAGTGTTACATAGGTTTAGGACTAGACTTATCAGTTATTTATTAGTAGAAAAAATTATTAAATTGATATTATGTACCTACAAACATGTGCTGCTGGGATTAAAACAGGTTGGATAGAATAATACATCAACTAACAACTACTCAACTACTATTTTGCTGGATGAAAACTAAACAAATTAAAAAAGAAAATCTGTGAACGCACCAAACTTAAGAGCTAACAGGTCTTTAATAATCCACAAATTAATTATTATTTTCTAAGGTCAGGTCAAAATAGGTGTTAATAATTCTCTACTTTAACAATTTATCAACACAACTTTCAACAGATCACTAAAATAATTTTAAAGCACTAACTGAGATACATTTTCACACAAAAGAAAAAAAACTTCAACTCTAAAAAGAGTATTTGATACTGCAAGGGTAAATAAAACAAATACACAATACGGTACACAACAAATACAAGATACGGTAAGGGTATTTAAAACAAATACTAAACTATAAACCAAGTTGCTACTCTCTCTTGTCTCCCATGTTGGTGAAGACGGTGGTGGTGGTCGGACAGCCTTGTGTTGTTTGGCTAATGGGGGGGGGGGGGGGGGGGGGCGAGAGGTGACGCAGCCGACCTAAGTTTATCAGGGCACATTTTCCAACCCTCAGCCATAATTAACTTACCTTGTGCTGTAAATAATGTTATCAGTCGCAGGCGACTCTGGGTGTCTGGACTCCGCCTTTTCCTTATGTCTCTCTTTATGTATTTGTGTTATATTTACTACAACAACGAAATATGTTGTATTTTACCTAAGCCAAGTAATAACTTATTTGTTGCTTTGTAATTATTTGTTGCACTATCCAGTAGAAGAATCAGATACAATTTTACTAGCCATCTGTGGCTGAACTTCCAATAAATTATGGATTCATTCATTTGAACATGATATCAAGAGTAAAAATAAAAATTTACCCTAAATAATAATAATGGGGTGAAATAGGTAAGCTTTTTAATCATGTACATATCAACTAAGCCAAAACATATTTTATGTAACCAAGTTTAGCTTGCACTTTATTGTAAATTATTTTTATAGAGAATAAGAAAGCAAACAACGCATCAACAGAGGGAGAGAGAAAGAGCGAGCTACACCTAGTCCTATAGGGACTGTTCTGAGGGACCCCAGTCGAGTTCGTTTAAACATTAAAAAGCGCGTGTCCTTCTGTTAAAGCACTCCTGAGACGTACTTAGGAGTGTGTCTAATATATTTTTATGGTTTGCTGGTCAGTAGTTTATTTATTCCAAAATTAAGGTATCGTAAAAAAATCTATGTTTTTCAAACATTTGTTTTATTTACATTTATTACTTCTCTAATTTATTCTTAATTTATTTAATTAATTAATTTTTTCTTAATTAATTTATTATTATTTATATTAGCAGTTGAATATACCAGTGACTGCTCTGTCACTGGTATATTCAACTGCTGAGTACTGTGCTCCCGTGTGGTTAAATAGTGTGCACGTTAGAGAGATCGACGTCCAGCTAAACAGGACCATGAGAGCTATTAGTGGTACCCTCATGGCAACCCCTGTACCCTGGCTCCCCGTGCTGTGTAATATCGCTCCTCCTGAAATAAGACGAAGGGATGCACTCATTAGGGAATACACAAAGATCTTATCTGCTCCACAGCTGCCCATACATGATTACTTACCCCAGAATGCGGGTCGATTGAGGTCCCGAAAACCACCGCTACGAACAGCCTCCCAGTTGATGGACACGAACTTCACCATCCATACTAACTGGACTTCCTCCTGGGACGCTTTTCAAGGTCGTAATCACTTCTTGATAGCTGACCCGACCGTAGCGGTAGGTGGTATGAATCTTCCTCGGAAGCAGTGGACTATACTCAATCGTTTCCGCACTGGCGTGGGAAGATGTAATTATTGGAAGTACAAATGGGGAATGACACAAGACCAGTCATGCGACTGCGGAGCAGAGTATCAAACTATGGAACACATAGTCGAAGAGTGCCCACTGAGTGCCTTCCTCGAAGGATTGGCCGGTCTGCATAGCTCAAGTGAAGCTGGGCTGCAATGGCTGAGCGCCCTGGATTTAGCTCTATAAAGAGAGATCTGATTTTTATTTTAGTGTTTAGATTTTTATTTATACTGACTCAGGTGCTCTGCACCGCAGAATTTATTTATTATTCTTAAACCATGGTGGCTGGCTAAATGAGCCATACGATATATATATATATATATATATATATATATATATATATATATATATATATATATATACTTCTCTAATTTTATACATAATATCCATACTGACATAAAAAGTTTTAACAGCGTTCAACAAGTTTTTGAATGCATATGTTGTAGAAATAGGCCGCCTGTGAACATAACAAGTTTTTAATTCATAACGAAATTCATATAAGTCATTTATAAAAAAAGTTCTTTAAAATCCATTTATAAACCTGAAATAGTGAATCTTAGATTTATACAAATTTTTCGTCAACCGCACTGACCATCATAAACATTTTCCTGCCAGTCATTGAAAGCTCGCATCAACTCGCGCATTTTATTGTCGCTCACTATGTTAGGTCGGTAAACTTAAAAAATCTGCCGCTGAAATGTTCTTGCAGACAAAAACCACATCACTGCCCTTACTTCACAAATAGCGAGCTGATCAACTGTTTTCAACGTTGTGAACTGAAACTATGAATAGCAAACAGTAACAAAGTGAATAGCAGCACTCGACGCTCTAGAAATTCTTTTTTAATAAACCTCATTTTGAAATTGAAATTAAGGATTTGACAAACTTTTTCCCAAACACAAAACATTGAAAGAATAACTATGAGAAAATGTCATGTACTTTGTACTATATTTCGATTTTTCATCAGATCCTAAACGGCTTAAAGAACTATATTTTACTCATCATAGCACTACAATTCCCATTGCTTCTCTTTTAAGGCTTCCCTTGATGTTGATATAAAGAGAAATTAATCTATATAGTAAAGTGTACATGTTTAGCCCCTGAGGTATAATAAATGATAATTTTACAGTAATATATCATATCTAACAGCGTATCCACAATACTGATGACTCATTTGTAAGAATTTAATGGGTATCGATCATAAAACACTCCTAATGTTAAAAAGTTCTTAATTCAATGAGACTTTTCTGTATTATTATTTGTATAATACAAAACCGTCAATATATACAATACATACTTTTATTTATGATTTTTTTCAATTTACATAAAGTAAAACAATGTTTAAATAATTGGATAAAAACTTTAAGTGTAAAAAACTTTAAGTGATAAGTAATATTACTTTTAATTAGCATTAGAGTAAAAACATACCGACTTTGTCTCATTAATCAACTTTATTATTAAAGGTATAATACATTGTGTTATGATATAGGTATACCTAATAGTTAGGAAATTATAAAGAAAGCTTAACTCAACAAATAAATAATGAAGTTTTATTTATCGTAATTTAAAAGTGTATGATACGGAGTAGAAAGTTACTTTTTGTCGAGAAGACAAGATCGCATGGAACGTGCACATAAATAAACGGTTTCCCCGCGAGGCGCGGAGGCGGCGCAGCTAAAAAATATGTGCACTGGCAGCCCTGCTAATTAATTTGTTTTGCCGGCGAAAATTTATGGTCAATTTATATTACTCTTAAAGACAAGCTCTAACGATCGATCGATGTAAAGTTAGCAGTGACATAAATGGTGATCGTCTATGAATAACATAATTTATTAAAAACCAATCACCACGGTATTTTTATATAGTTTTTAACTCTAGTTGAGTTTTGATTAAATGTGTTGTTTAAGAAGTTTTGGGAAGATATGACAAAATCAACATTTGAATAATATGACTGTACTTAAAATTGTTTATGTTAGGGATTAAAAGAATTAATACTATACGAGGTTATATTATACAAATTTAGGAGGGCAGCAGTTATATATTTATTTAATTTTAAAATACACATCAATAGTTGTACACCAATTAACCTTCTGAAAATGTACGAAGGATTGTTCACATTGAAAAGGCTATTTAAACCACTTGTATAGTGAAATATGCACCGCGATTAGTAAGAAGAGAAAGTAAGAACTCAATGAGTAGAATATAATATAATTAACATTCTCCTATTTATTTATTTACTAAACTTAATTTGAGGTATTTTAAATTAACCGCTCTATTGTTGAATCCCTTAGTTCATTACCACTTAGGAGATGTAGCTTAAGGACACATCTGCTAAAAACAGTGACAAGTGCCAAAAATATTTATAAACCATTAAACAAATTATTTCAATACATAATATTTTTATTTAATGTAACGAAAGGATTTTCTTCGCAGTGTTTCGGAACTGTGGCAGAGGTAAAATTAACAACAGCGATTCCAACCCAAGATTACAACATTAGAAGACTGTTGCTTCTATGAGAATATTGCGTGTTCAGGCGCCTGCCTTGAACGCACATTTATTCCAGGGTAAGGTTCCCATTGTGATTCCCTCCGCCTGTATGTACATATTTAATTTGAAAGATGGCACTCAATTAGTACATAATAAACTATCAG
This sequence comes from Neoaliturus tenellus, assembly GCA_030545055.2. Taxonomy (NCBI): domain Eukaryota; kingdom Metazoa; phylum Arthropoda; class Insecta; order Hemiptera; family Cicadellidae; genus Neoaliturus; species Neoaliturus tenellus. Next base: position 180,845,505 of record CM061533.1, on the reverse strand, counting down.
CAGCAGATCTTTGGGACAGTGTTTAGATAGTATTCTCAGCAAATATATTCCCTATAAGAGATCGTTTTACAAACAATATCCACACAATTAGGGTAAAATATATGTATGTATGTTCAAAAATATCATTATCTGCAGTTTGAAATGCATAAAATTTAATTTATTTCTTTCAATTTTGATTGTTTCATAGATGTTTTCTAAAAACTAGAACAATAGAGATTAGTTTTCGAGACTAAGATAGAAATATATTTCAAGTTTTCCACTAAATCTTATGTCACTTAATAATTATTTATTGTTAAAACAATGAAAACAATAAACTCTATAAACTTACAAATATATTTAAGTATTGGTGACACGTCTCTTCAGTATACGAGTAGGAACTAGGGTTTAGGACGAAAGTAAGGCAGGATATAAAATATGTATGCATCAGAAATACCAATCCACTCACAAGGCTCCGTCTGGTGGATATGAGAGTTCGACGTTCCATAAAAATATTCATCGAAAAGGTTAAGTCGGAAAATTAATTTTGAATTTTTCAATGTGGATTGATTGTTTCACTCTGTTAAATTTCCGAGACTAAGATAGAAATATATGTCAAGTTTTCCACTAAATCTTATGTCACTTAATAATTCTTTATTGTTAAAACAATGAAGCAATAAACTCTATAAACGTACAAATATAAATAAATGTTCAAATTACTATAAAGTATTTCCTAACAAAGTTTGTCGTAGAAATATAGGTCCTGTATTTTATTTTCAATACCTTACGAACCTTACGATTGCGTACAAATTTACACTAAGTATACTTGTAGAAAATCCTGTGGTCAATTGACCATTCATTTCTGACTGGTTTGTGACTTTGCACTCTACTAAGTGGGACCTTTTATTCTATATACGTATCAACCTATGCTTAAATTTTAAGATTTTCCACAGACTTATTGTGGGTTGACCGCATTCAGACTTGGGCTCTCAGTTATTATTATTTTTTTTTTTAAAGTTTTTAACATTCAATTGAATAATCAAAGTTGTAAGCTGCTATTTGAAGTTATAATAAAAATAGTAAGTCGTTTCCAGACAGTTCAGCACCCCTTATAAAGTAATGGAATAGCCAAGGACAGGCGAGGTCTAGATTAAGCTATAATTAGAAGGCTGTGGCCAACTAATGAAAGGTAACGGACACTAAATGTCTTCAATCACGTCCGTATGATTATCAAGTTTTAAATAACCGCACACTCCATTTTTACCTTTAGTTTATTTATCAAAGCCATGTGCAAAAAATAATACTTTATCGAGTAAAACTAATGCAACTTTTAAACTATCTAAATATACTAATACATGTGCTCCTCGAAATTGAGCAATTTATTTTAATACAATACGAATGTTACTTTTATCTCTAAATCATTGACGTCCGACCGATCCAATATTGTGAATATCTGCAATCACCAAAACTACACGTATTTACAGCTGATTATTAACAGATGTTTAAAATGCTTTATTCAATCCCAATGTTATTTAAATGGGAAATTTTGACATTTCAATGGTGGATAACGCCTTTATTTTCCGTCATATTCGCATCAGTATTTGGCGGAAACAACTACAGACCAAGCTCTATCCAACGACACCAAAAACTTGAAAATCGGTTGAAAATTGTAGGAGTTCTCAAGACAAATAAACCCTTAGCGTATTAAATAAGTATAGATTATAAATGGAAGACTGTTTTTGAAAGTTGGATGCAAGACAAGTTGTTTATGCAATCACAGAAGTCAGAACCAATACAACCATAATATACTTGATTGAAAGCTCTTGACATGGCCTCCAAACCAACATGGGGCTCTGCCCTGGACGTCTTCTGAGATACCATTATTCATAAGGAAACAACATTTTTCGTGATGAACACATAATTATATTTAGGAATATTAATTTATAAACAGCCGATATCATTTAAAGTATTGAGGGAGGATTGGCGAAAAAATTAAATATATTACAAGCTTAATTCGTGTGAGAGCAGCAAACGAGTTATGGACTTGACGGCGAGTGAGCGTAGCAAACGAGCTAATTCTAATGGCGAGTGAGCGTGACGAACGAACTCACATAAAGGGCATAAAATTCCTCGGGTTGGCATTCCAATTTGAACACAGTTGCAAAGCACGGTTAAGTCAGATTGTGGTAAATACTGAATGAATTATTTTATAGTACACCGAGAACATCGTGAGTTGTATTTAACGCTGTTTATTTAATGTGGCGCACGTCCTCTATTTTCGGAAATGAATGGAAGTCTGAAAATAAACCGACAGTCTGGGTTGCACCCAATTAGTCTTGCCTGGTCCAGGGAAAATTTGCCCCTCCCAATCTAATTTTACTTATATTTCGTCTCTGTTTGGAACGGTTTACTCGCAAATTAGGGATTGCATAGAGATGAGCCAAAATTTTCCTTTTAGACGATAAAATCTAAAATAAGATTTTTTACACAATACTCCTAAATAATGTTTGCTATAAAGTCGTGCAATCAACACCAGAAAATATAGTTCATTTACATTTTTCAAAAATATTTGCAATTGAAAATCAGGGGCTTAAACTGACCGTTAAAGAAGGCGCGGAACAATCGCATCACCTGTACAATGCTGGCAGAGCAAGTTTAACATTGGGCTCAGATTATTCTTTTGTTCTTTAAGTTAAAGACGATCGTCAACTTTTCGTGAACCCTAATAGGAGAATATCGAAAATACCTAATTCTCCCAATGAAATTTTAATTTTTGGATTAAAAAAGAGTATTCCTTCATTAAAAAGAGTAAAATAGCGTGAATCCTTCATTAATCTATTCTCCATAAGTTCAACATGATCTTTCTCCTGAAGATGTTGATCTCTTTTACGAGACCCCGTAGGTTGTACAGCGTGTGTGGTCGTGCGCCACTCATGTCCCACTCAGCTAGTCCATTCCCCCAACGACGTCGATGTCCGTGTCGCTACCGCGTTTCATTAATATCTCCAAGAGCTAGGCATTGCCAACACGTTCATTAACACACTGTTTGTCATTTTAGCCTCCCCATCTCATTTATATTGAAATGAATATTGAAACGTTACTTTATTTTCCACTCTTGATTATGCCAATGGCAAGTGGGGTTTTTATATATTCCCGGATTTATAAATGTATTCATCAATAGCTGTATCAACTTCACGGTGCTATGAAAAATGTTTCAAAACATTACCTTGATTTCCCGAGAGTTTTGTTTTACTTTCACGCAAAAAAGATAGTGTTTTAAATTTTATTCATTGCTTCCTTTTTTTTACGAAATAAGATTTCTCCTAGCTTAGAGACCTATATAGTTTCTATCCCAGAACTGAGCTAATTACAAAGCTACATCATTATAACCGTTTGACATAATAATACTCCCCTACTCTTATCACAGTATAGGATAAAAATTAATTACTTTAATAGTTTACTGTTGGCAATTAATTTTTGAGAGATCTGACGCTTTATCGTCTCACTTAAAGAGAATCAACCAAAAACCGAAGTTGCACGTGAGATGGAAGCCTCATGTTGCACGTTACACGTCCGGTACGAAGTTGCGACCGCAGGACTTGCTTTGATTTCCCACGGGCGTGTCCAGCCCGGGGTTTACCGGGATTTCCAACCTCCAACTCCAGCCTTGGTGAAGGATGATGTTGTAACTTAATGATTTGATAGACAAACTTAAGAGTAAATGTTCCTCCGATATTATTTAATTGACAATTTTTTTTTATATCTTCACTGAAATAACAGTTTAATAGTCTATTCATCTTTAAGCACGTTTCTTGTTGCTCATGGATTATAAACTATTTTCAAATTTAAGCGTGTTTATGTAATGTCAACTAAAGATATAATGGAGACTTATAGAAAGTCAATAATATTTTGTAAGTTGCCATTAATATTTTCTTATATTATGATGAATAAAACCAAGAATCGACATGTATTCGAGTTATTTTGTCATAAATTAGTTTCATGATCTGAATAAGAAATAGGTGTTGGGATTTGTTTCTTTTTCCTGTTTCGATTAAATTTTATAAAACTAATAATAGGCATGACAATCACATCAGTGTAACTTTTTAGGTTAAAACACTCTGTTTTCACTACTTTAACTCTCGCCTCCCTCCACTATGACGAAAAACTTTTAACTTTTACAAACGGTTGTAACATTTTGTTAAATTGAGATTGAAATTTAAAACCAGTAATATAAACTTATTTTGCAATGTAAAAAAGATCATTCTAAACAAAATAAAAAGTATGAAAAGTTTTACAATAAACTTTAATGTCAAGTAAATAAGTGAATTGCTTTTTAATTTATTATCAAATGAAAACATAATATTAACAATAAAGTGGATGAAGGGAAAGTGTCAGATAAGATTATATATAACTCAGAGTAAGTTAATTTTAGCCAAGAAGTGGGAAGTGAACCAGATAAACATTTAAGCGAGGATGGGCTGTGACGTCAAACTCTCCATCCCTCACCATCATCCCCGTCTCTCTCTACCGGCTGGAAAGTAATGACGATCCATAAATTACCATAATTTGTTTTATCGATGTTCTATTAAATTTTCATCTAAACTATAGAGTGAAAAGAAACAAAAAGAAGTAATTTTCAAGTAACAAATCATAGTTAGTTTTTTTATTTGCAAAATGTTTATAATGTACTGTACATTTAATGATTGTTTCTAATAGAACGGCTGCTTTGCGAGTTGAGCATGCACTGGAAGTCTGGCAAAATTTGACTTCACTGTTGTTGGGGTATGAGAAAATTTATGTTTTCTATTTTTACATTGGAGACAAAACATGGGGAACACTCTCTATAGGAAGTAGGAAACTGTATTGGCCTTTGTCATGTCTCTGGCTTGGTCATCCATTTCCTGCCAAGCTTATGTTAAAGATTTTCATGTAACTTTCCATGGGCCATCCAAATGGTTGTCCCCAACCGTTTATACCCTATGCAAAATTAGCCCAAGGCTGCAAAAGGAACCCAACCTCAAACATACAGCCAGAAATGGAAAGGAGTCAAACAAACATTACTAAAAGCAAATTACTTAAATTTTATAACGCAATAACTAGCAACATGTTCATTCACTTTTGATATTGAGGTTACGGCGTTACCCCCTACATCTAGAATCCTTTAAATGATAGAAAGTGTGTAAATTAAGTATGGAAACAATATTATATCTTTAAAAGTCTTTAAGTAAGAAAACTAAAACTTTACAAATAATTGATTTTGAGTGACAAAGTCTACTTTCTTAAGTACTTATTGTTTTTAGACCTCCAAGGGAGGATGGTCCACAAGGAGTCAGAAGGAAACATTAATAATAAGCATAGGTCAATATGTACTTCAAATTAAAAGTTTCTAAGAATAGAGCACAATCCTGCAAACCCGACCTCAAAAAGATTTTCGAGTCAAAAATGGCAGGTGATCAAACTTTGCATAAAAATCATATTGCTAAAAACTAAAAATGCAATAACTCCCGATAGCTTTTGAGATCAGGTTTGTGGCAAATTGCTTAGAATGAAAAGCCCTTTAAAATTATGTATGATATGACGTAGTGTAGGCCAATTAGTTTGCCAAGACTTCCCTTGTGGACTTCCATAGAGGAAATCGTCAGGTAAACTGTTGGCCTATTTCATACTATACATAATTTTGAAGGGCTTTACATTCTGAGCATTTGAGCAATTTGACACAAACCCGACCTCAAAAGTTCGAGTGTTTCGGGAGTTATTGCATTTTTTGTTTACAGCAAAATGATTTTAATGACAATTTTGATTGCCTACCATTTTTGACTCGGTTATCCTTTTTAGGTCGGGTTTGCGGAATTATTCTCTATTCTTAGAGACCTTTAATTTGATGTACATATTGAAGTATGCTTTCATTTAAGATTTTCTTCTGACTCCTTGTGGACCGTCCGCATTTGGAGGTTCAATGACAGCAAGTACTTTAGGAAGTAAATATTTTCAATCAAAATAAATTTGCAAAGTTTTAGATTTGTTACTTAAATACTTTTAAAGGTATTATATTGTTTCCATACTTAATTCACACACTGTATAACATGATCTAAGCCAATACAGTTTTCTCTAAGAGTTCGGTTTACGGCATCCCCCATGTTATGTTAACGTAAAATATGTCACAACGTCGTTTTTCATCAGTAGTTCTAGAAATTTATTATCTTGAGGTTATTTTGCTCATATCCAATACTTTTCTCCAATGACTTGGGTAAAGTCCAATTACACATTTCAAGATATGGATTTCTATATGAAATGTACGAACGATATCAGACAAGAGTCATATTTAAATTTAGCTTGAAAATAAAAATACTTAAGACATTCCAAAACTTACAAAATAAGAGAGAAAATAACATTTATTTGGTTTATACAAGAATGAATTTTACCTCCCTTATTGTCTCACTATTTCAGGCACAGAGTTTTAATTTGCAATATAATTTGCTTCCTCTTAAGATGAATATAAAATGTTTCCTTAACATCTAATCCAAATTTTTACTTATTGTGAATTTATGTAGATAAATCATTTACTGCGTAAGTCATGCTATATTGTCAGAGTTTAAATGAAAGATTTGTTGTAGTAATGTTGTAACTGTTTATCGTGTGGCTTATTAATTGTACACTAATGGTAATAATAAACTTGTGTGAAATGAAGTACTGCATATTATTGTAGGATTAAAATTTCACCCTCATATATGTTGGATCGAGGCAAGTAAATTCAAGCAGCCGGAGGAACAAAGTAATTTTACGCATGAGCTCCGAGCGAGCGTAATCTGGAGGATTCAACACGAGCTGACTAGACTAGGGATATCTCTGAAGGATGACTTTTACGTATTAGGTTTAATTGGTCTTAAACATGTACAAACATGTATAATATATTTTACATATCATAATAAAGACATGAAAGATGAATGAAGTTTATTTAGGAATGAATTTAGTAATAGTTTTACTTGGAGTTTAAAAATTACTATATGAAATATAACAAATAAATATAACTAATTATATTAAAAAATGTTAGTTCCAAAATTGAGAATAATGCATGTTTGGAACGAATTAAACCATAACTTTTGTAATAAAGTCTCAGATTGCAGTTTTGTCCAAACAGTGCCACAAACGTTTTTCAACATGCAATTCTAAATCATGCAATGCAAAATAGCAGGTTTTAAGGAATGTCAAATTTTACAAGAAAATCTATGGTTTCTATGAATGAAATTGAACATATAAGATATTTAAGTTTTTGGTTAATAATTTTTATACAAACATTTGTTTTTTATATTTGTACGTATTAAATGATAAAAGCATATACAGGGTGTCCAGCTTCCACCTTTACAAACTTTTCCAGGTTATAGGCATGCCAAAACAAACAGAAAAATCATATAAACATATGTCCGGAAATGCTTCGTTAAGCCGCTAGCCGCCATTTTGTTTTTTACACTTAATAAATTTTATTTCCGTAACGGGTTGTTGTATGGAGTTCATATTTGGCATGTACCTTAACCACACCAATGCGCATTTTTAGAAAAAATATGATTTTTTTCCGATCTATATTTTCAAAATGGCGGCCATTTTAAGTTTTTAAACTCAAATATCTCAAAAACCGTAAATTTTATAAAAATTTTACTAGACACAAAAAAGTTGCCAAATGAAATTATCTAAACAGTGATACCAAGTTTGTAAGGATCCGGCAACAAATAACGGAGTTATGGTGGTTTTCCTGTAGAAAAACACTGATTTTGCACTATGATTAATGCCAATTGAGGTTATTTTAAGAGAAAAATCTCAATAACTCCGTTATTTGTTGTCGGATCCTTACAAACTTGGTATCAATGTTTAGATAATTTAACTTGTCAACTTTTTTGTGTCTAGTAAAATTTTTATAAAATTTGCGGTTTTTTAGATATTTGAGTTTAAAAATTTAAAATGGCCGCCATTCTGAAAATTTTGATCGGAAAAAAATAATATTTTTTCTAAAAATGAGCATTGGTGTGATTAAGGTATATGCCAAATATGAACTCCATACAACACCCCGTTACAGAAATAAAAATTCTTAAGTGTAAAAAACAAAATGGCGGCTAGCGGCTTAACGAAGCATTTCCGGACATATGTTTATATGATTTTTCTGTTTGTTTTGGCATGCTTAATAACCTGAAAAAGTTTGTAAAGGTGGAAGCTGGACACCCTGTATTATCCATCCGTCTTCGTGTTTTTGTGTGTTTAATGTTGATTCAGAGAAATTGAGACAACTTAAAATATTCAGGATGATTCATGAAGGTGAACACAAAATAACAGGACTAATATTTGTTCTACGACATTTGTTCTAGCATTTGTTCTACGACAATATTTTGTGTTGCACACACGTGATATGCTATGAACCAACAACGCTATACAAACCGATGCCTATGTTTACCGTTAAAATATTATAGTTTATATTTTGTAGAATGACGTATATTATAAATATACGTCTTAAGTTGTTTAAGGTTACCTCCATGAGTTTTTTCAACAAACTTTTATATGAGTTTAATACATTTTATGATTTAATAGAGTTTACATCTTATCATTAATAGAGTTATCATTTAAAATTGGTTAAACAGTTACAGTGATGTTCATTAGAAATGTTGGACATTATTTTAATTTGATTTCAATTTCAGGTTAGCTGAGATTGGACTTATTCAGGTTTTCGGTTAAAAAGGTAAGCCCAAAAAGTTAAATAAATTGCATTGTAAAAATTGTAACGACTAATGTAAAATGCAAACTAATCCTTGTAAAGTAAATAGCCTATTCATGAATTAAGTTTTTGGATAGCTTTTTTCGACAACAAATTTTTCGACTGATTAAACAGTTTGATTTATTTAATTATTTCATGAATTGGTCTTACATATTGGATAAGTAATACTCTGGTCTTAAATTAATTCTATAAAATTTAGGTAATACTAATTGGAGACGGTCATTAAAAAAATAGAAGATTTAGAAAATTAGACATAAAGAATACATTACTAAATATTTGAGAAACAAATAAGAAGTATAATTAATCAATATTTAATTATTTAATAATAAATACTTTCATAACAGACCAACCTGCAAACTATCAGTCAATTGTAATCGACTTTGTACTTTGATTACAACTCTATTTAAGCATTTATATTAATACAAACAATTACATCCGCCTTTACATCCTTATATTAAAACGGCACTAAAGATTTTAATATTTTATTTGAAAGGAAACACTAACAAATTCCGTTTTACATTTATCACCCCCGACCCGAGCCTCCACGACGGCGCGGCGCCGCGCCGCGCCGTAGCGTGCCGTGTAGTTGATCACGTGACTTAGATCTGATCTGGTTAACACCTGGTCGCAACAGAAACAAATTGAATATTACAATATCAGCCCTCCACCACACCGTTACATGATAAGAGATAATCTAGCGTCGAGGAGACTGGCTACATGGCTAGGTGGTCAATGTTGCATAGGCTTTGGTGTGTGGATGATTGCTTGATCGTCAATAAAAATTAGGGAAATACTGCACCAACAGTGAAAAAAGATGAATTAGAGCTAACATTTTAATATTATAACTAAAATGTATAAAATACTTGTTAAAAATAATATAGACTAATATTTAATATAGACATTAATAAACTACTGTATTTTTAAAATACAATGAATATATTTAAAACAAAGTACCAGGGGGACCGAGCTTAAGCTCGGTAAAATTATTACTTTCTTTCTCACACAAAGCTCGTTCGCTCCGCTCACTCGCCAGGCCGAAGGGTGCTGCACTTTGATATAATTTTCCTAAACTACAGATTAAAGATGTAACACATTGGTTACATTGGTTTATATCTACAGTTATCAGCTGATTTTTGTTCAATTTAAACATCTCCATAAGGATAACATGGAAACTTTAAAGAGCTCTAGTGCGAAAACCGGATTTTTCCCAGCTATGGGACCAGCTCCAATCGATTTCTGGTGGCCAAAACCCCCATATTCAATCAAAAAATCCAAAATCCTTGGAGCAAAAAAAAAAACTTTGCCCGGACAAACGGAGCTTGTTTTAGAGTATAAATTAATTGGTGTAGCCTAAGCCTAAAAATAATTGATTTAGTTAAGCTAATAATCAATTAAAAAACCCACATTTTAAAATTATTTTTCTGTTTCCACAGATTGTACCTTATACACGGAAGTTTACTAAGGAATATAACTCTTCAAGAATTTTGGTAAAAGTTTAGTTTGGTTGATATTTTTAAATGTTTATAATGTACAAAAAAAGATAAATAAGTATTATTAAATAAAAAAAAAATAAAAACAGTAATACACATTAAAATGTATAGTTATGTTAAATAATCAGCTATAGTTATTGTTTGTATAGGGGACAAAGAATTGTACACCATTATGATATAAATGTGTGAACCGGCCATGGCAGCAAAAGGGCCATTAGGTCAACTCACGCAACGTGAGGTCAGTAGAAGTGATGGTTAAAATAAGTAGCACTGATGACTATTTTGTTATAATATTGTAATATTTATTCAGATTTTAAAATAAAGAATTATTTTTAATAGAAATAAAATTGATTTTAACAAATCTAAACAATACAACAAAGTACATTGTAATAATGTAGAAATGCACATGTCTGTACGTGGGTACAAGCCGTTGGGCATTTTAAACGTAAGTAAGTATAATGTAGAGATGTTTACAGCAAGGAAGACCCTATATTGTATGTAAAACATGAAAAACGGGTGAGTGTGTGGGGAGAGGTAATGATTTTTTTCTAGGTAATCGTTATACGGTAAATCTTTATTGTAACTTCACCATGTTAGTTACCATGGTTAAAAATTATGAACCGGTATTACATAAACACATAAGATAAGATGTTTTATATTTTAGCACAGTATCTAGAATATATATAGGCAAACGGTAGGTGACACCAACAGCTGATTGAAGAGGTCCTGCCGTACTGCCAGCACCGTTGACGTCATAATGTTTACATTCACGCAAAAGTTCAATCAGCTCAACTAACCTCAACTGAGTTTTTAATGAACATTAAATTGGTTTATAGTAGTAGTTATAATTTCAATTAAACTGCTTCTTTTAGCAATTTAACACCTTAAATGTGGTATAGTTTTCAAATCATTGAAAACAATAAAATATAAGATATTTAAATCTTTAGGGGCAAAACATTATTCCTTGGATTAGAGCCACAATCTAGGCTATTGGTATCTTGCTATATTCATGGGAAGAAATTTAGTTCCGTTCTTTATTAATTTACACCCTTTTCTCCTAATTTTAATTCATAAAGGTAAAGGTACCTCTAGCATTTTTTCAGTTCTGAGGTTTAGACCGGCAGAGTTAGGCATAGCTAGCTAGCATAAACCAGCCAAAATGAATGCTAGTTTGAAAAAAATTGCATTTAAAAATAAAACTCACCAAGGTTTTTGTTTATGTTAATATTCAAAATAGATTTTACTAATAAGAGTGGTTAGCATTAGATTTGTATAAGTCTACTTTATAGACAAGTAAGATATACTTTTAGGAGATCATTTACATAAGATCTTAGAAGCACCTTAGAAGGGTGCTTAGCCTTCCCTGTAGGCCTATTTTGTTGTTTTTGGAAGTCATATTATAATTCATGTCTTTTCTTAAAATTAGCTTATAAGACTAGCCTTTTATTTAAACATTTCCCTAGCCTGACGGTTAGGGACAAGGACCTCGGCTCAAGAGGTCACAAGTTCGGTTCCCGGGATGTCCATTTTATGGGTTTGCACCGCTTTAAGTTAAAAGCATTAAATTCGCAATGCACATTCCTCATTCAGTTAAAAAATTGAAAATTGCAATCATTAAAATTATGAACTGGTATGTGTTAATATAAACCCTAAAATTATGAACCTAAAAATTATGAACCCTAATGGGTTATAAACTTAGGCTACCGTACCGCGATTCTATTTAAAAATGAATAAAAACTAACTTAGGCTTTCTTAATTTAGCATGGAATCAAACTTTTTTTTAAATTAGTTCAATGCAGTTCTATGGACTGTACACCTAAGTTTAGGCATACTTTCTAGCTACTTTGGTAAGCCATAGACTATATAATAGGGTAGTATGGTAAGAAACTGGTTAAAAGCAGACCCAGTATAAGCTTTAAACACTTTTTATCCTAAACACTTTTTATCCTTTTTAGCTAACCCCAATATCACTTAATGTCATACAAATACCTATAGGCCTAATCGTAACAAATGTATACCGGTATATCAAATAAATTGATTGACCTTTTCAATAGATAGGCCCTATTATGGTTGGCTTTAAACCTAACTTACATCTAGGCCTAGTCCAAACTTATTTTGTTTAATTTTATATAATTGAGTCACAATATAGTACTTAATGTAAAAGCCTTGTTTAATAAACGGTATCAGTTAACTGACACATACTTTCTCCCAACAATATAAAAAAAGATGTTAAAGCTTCAAACATTAATGTCTTGATGACTCAGTCGGATAGCTACCAGCTGAGCAGCACGAGTTTGACCCTACGCGCGTCTGTGACGTTTAACAACGTACTGCGTTTACCGCTAAACGAAAAATTGAATTTTCTCCGCAACCACTTGACATAGAGAAAAAATATTTTAAATACTGGATTATTTAGTTTTTTGAGCTTGATTTAATGGTGATAAGTAAAATTTATTTCAAAATAACAGCTATTTTGAAAATCCAAAAAATTGGTTTTTGAAACACTTATTACGCCATAACTTTTGAACGAGCATTTTCTCGGAGATGCGGGTGGTGTCATTTTATTCACCATTTTAAGCTTAATAAACCACAAAATTTTAATCAAAATCGTTAGAGCCGTTTTTGAGAAATTTGAATTTTTCACGATTTTTGAGGGTTTTTGGGGGTAAAATACCCTTAAAAATCAAAAATTCAAAAAAATGAAAAAAACGCCTGGAATTATTGTGCGTTTGAACCTACATACGAAATTTCACCAAAATCGGACCATTAGGGCATCCTCTAGCTCTGTTTACATCCTGACACACACACACACACACACACACACACACAGACATCACTCAAAAACCACTTTTTTGGACTCAGAGGGCACCAAAACGGATAAATTTACCAACAACTCAAATTTTTAAATTTTGAGTAAACCAATACTTTCTCAATATATACATTTATAGGGGGAAAGGGGGCTCCAAAATGGATATATACATCATCAAACTAATGCGAAGTGTTTTACAAAAACAATACTTTCTCCATATACTATGGTATAGGGGGAGAAAGTAAAAATTGTAGGATTATAGGCCTAACCATTGTAAATTTAAACATATCCCATATATATATATATATATCGTATGGCTCATTCAGCCAGCCACCATGGTTTAAGAATAATAAAATAAATTCTGCGGTGCAGAGCACCTGAGTCAGTATAAGTAAAAATCTAAACACAAAAATAATAAAAAAATAAAATAAAATTAGATCTCTCTTTATAGAGCTAAATCCAGGGCGCTAAGCCATTGCAGCCCAGCTTCACTTGAGCTATGCAGACCGGCCAATCCTTCGAGGAAGGCACTCAGTGGGCACTCTTCGACTATGTGTTCCATAGTTTGATACTCTGCTCCGCAGTCGCATGACTGGTCTTGTGTCATTCCCCATTTGTGCTTCCAATAATTGCATCTTCCCACTCCAGTGCGGAAACGATTGAGTATAGTCCACTGCTTCCGAGGAAGATTCATACCACCTACCGCTACGGTCGGGTCATCTATCAAGAAGTGGTTCCGACCTTGAAAAGCGTCCCAGGAGGAAGTCCAGTTTGTATGGATGGTGAAGTTCGAGTCCATCAACTGGGAGGCTGTTCGTAGAGGTGGTTTTCGGGACCTCAATCGGCCCGCATTCTGGGGTAGGTAATCATGGATGGGCAGCTGTGGAGCAGATAAGATCTTTGTGTATTCCCTAATAAGTGCATCCCTTCGTCTTATTTCAGGAGGAGCGATATTACACAGCACCGGGAGCCAGGGTACAGGAGTTGCCATGAGTGTACCACTAATGGCTCTCATGGTCCTGTTTAGCTGGAAGTCGATCTCTCTAACGTGCACACTATTTAACCACACGGGAGCACAGTACTCAGCAGTTGAATATACTAATGATAGAGCAGTTGTTCGCAGAACTTGTGCGTTAGCTCCCCATGTGGAGCCAGCGAGGTGATGGACAATGTTAGTCCTGGTTCTCACCTTAGCTGCCGTTTTTTGTAAGTGGCTTTTAAACGTGAGAGACCGATCTAAAGTGACTCCCAGATACTGTGGGTGGTCATTATGTTTCAACTCAACACCGTTGAATACGATTTTAAACTTTTGGTTGGCCAGTCTATTATTCAAGTGGAAGCAAGCAACCTCAGTTTTTGTTGGGTTTGGATTTAGCTTCCAGGCTTCAAAATATTCACCGAGGGTCGTGAGGTCATTTGTTAGTGTTTCCTCAGCTTGTCGAAAATGCTGGTGTTGATATGCCAATGCAATATCATCTGCATATATAAACTTTAAGGACCGAGTTACAGGAATGTCGGCAGTATACACATTAAAGAGCAGTGGGGCGAGCACTGACCCTTGTGGCAGGCCATCCTTTAGTTGTCTAAACGTACTTTCTCTGCGTCCCAGATATACTTTTATCATCCTATTGGAGAGCATTGAGTTGAGGAGACGCAACAAGAAAGGGCAAGGAATAAGGTCGTAAAATTTAACTAGGAGGCCTTTTCTTCAGACAGTGTCATATGCTGCAGTCAGATCTAAAAAAGCCACAGAGGTTTTCAGTCTTCGCTCAAACCCATCCTCAATGAAAGAAGTCAGAGCTAAAACCTGGTCACAACAGTTGTGACCAGGCCTAAATCCAGCTTGTTCGACAGGGATGCTGGCATTGAGAATAGGGAGGATTCTGTTATAAATCAACCTCTCTAGCAGCTTATAACAAACACTTAAAAGAGCTATAGGCCGATAACTTTCAGGCAGTTTTGGATCCTTTCCGGGCTTCAGGATAGCTATGATCTTGGATTTTCTAAATATCCCAGGCATGTCGCCGGTTTTTAGAGTGGTGTTAAAAACTTCCAGAAGCCACTGTCTAGCCTTGTTACCCGAGTGTTTTATAAACTCCGGGAAAATGTCATCCAAACCTGCTGCTTTGCCAATTGGCATCGCATCAATCGCCACTTCCAGCTCGTCGTAAGTGAAGGGTCTAGAGACTTCCAAGGGTGCTTGCCGGCTCTCCTTTATCTCATTAAGCTTGAAATTAATTTTTGTGTCTGCAGACGTACGCACAGGTTTTGAAAGTACGGAGAGGCGTTTTGCAATTTCACGAGGGCTAGGCTGTGAGGCATCGTGTTTTTCACTTGATTTACCAGTGGAGAGTTTCCTGAGCAGAGACCAAGCTTTCCGACTACTTTTGGTGAAGTTCAGGTTCTCAACAGTTTTCACCCACTTCTCTCTCCTGGAGTTGTCGAGAGAGTTAAGGAGTTGGTCAGTTACATCTCTGTCAGCAGTGTCTGTAAACTCATTGTAAAGATCTTTGCACTCTCTGCTCCATCCTGGTATGTATTCTTTTCTAAAACCTCTTGGGATTGTCGCCTTAGCGGAAGACAGGACAAGGCGAGTGAACCGATCATAGTTTTTTATTTTAGAGGGGATGAACCTGATGCCGCTATCAAGCCTTGATGAGAAGGCCTCCCACTCAGCTTTATTAAAGTTCCACCTAGGCCGAGGAAAAGATCTTACGAGAGGAATTTGCATTCCTACTGATATTATTACAGGCCTGTGCTGAGAGTGGGGGAATGCACCAAGGACCATCCTGGAAGTAGGCACGGGATTTGCTGATGGTTCACGGGAGCAAAAGCACAAGTCTGGAGAGTACCCACGACGCCATCGGGCTGAATGGAAGGTGTGTGGGTCCTTGGCATTATATACCAGGAAAAGGTTGTTATTTTCAGCCCAGCTTGAAAGACGAGTGCCGTTGTCATCATCGGACGAGTATCCCCACTGGGTATGATGACTGTTGAAGTCACCTACATATACCACAGGATGTTCAAAAGTTGGGAGAACTGTGTCTGACCACTGGGTATTTGGTGGTTTGTATACATTTACAATAGTAGTCGCAGACACCTTAACAGCAACAACAAATGTGTTGTTATCACAACTTTTGTCGGAGACTGATACGTCGTCTATGTCCTGTCTAACGTACGTCGCCACTCCGTAGACCCTGTGACCTATTTCTTCCACAAGCTTATATCCTGGGATGTTGCCCCAGTTGTAGCACTGTTTTCTAAGTCTTCTGCATGTGTTTCTTGCAGTGCGAGGACATCGACCTCATTTTCCAGCAGCACCTTGCTGAGGCAGTCACTTTTAGATTTGCTCAGACCCTCTACGTTAAAATGACAAACATTTAAAACACAGCCTAAATTTCTAAATTGGCCCTGGAAAGGGCCGTTTGGATTCTGTCTGGCAGCTGGCATAGCTGAGAGATCACTGTGTGTGACAGTTCAGCTGCCAAAGTTGTTGTTCGTGTAGCACCACCCGGGGAGTACGTGCAACTTTAATGGAATGCTGCGGACGCGAACAACATCACCCCCCTAAAATACATATCCCATAAAATATTATTGTATTGTGTTGGATTTTTATATCCTAATGTCGTATGTAACTTAATTTATAATTGCAATACATTTTAAAAGTCAACACAATAATTAGTGGTTTTTGTGTTTTTCAATTGCTGTAATTTCTCTTAGAGTTGGCCTATAACAAATTTAACAAGCCTATCAACACAGGAGAATACAGCAATTAAACCAAGTTAGTCGGTACTCCTTGATATTGTATACCCATCCGTACATGTTCCATGAAGAATAGGCCTACAACTGCTCCTTGGCATGCTGCATAATTGGACTAATTCTACAGCAGAACCATTTCAAATTTTCGGATCACACGGTAACTTCAAAGAAGAAAATTGGTAAGAGGTGAACCTCAAAACATTTTTAAATCTCGAGGCCTAGTAAGATATTTATTTGCAACAAAAACCCTTACAACTTTTAAGAAAATTTACTAAATTTGGCTTCTAAAGTAGCCTAATATCAATGATTCTTTCACTGTCTTCAACTTAAAACCACAAACGTTTGAAAGAGTATCTACTGGTCACTAAAGTCACCAAGAGCCACTGAAAGTCACGAAATTTAGTGAGTGGTCACGGAAGTCACGGAAGTCTCAGAAAAGTTACTGATCTATTCTTAAAGGTGAGATAGTTTTGTAAAATTTGTAAAAATTGAGATAACGTGATTGTGAGAAAAATTTTTGCGATGTTTGCAATTTTCCCTTACAGTTTCTGAATATACCACATTAAGCGTACTGTCTAAAGTGTTGGAGAAATGTGTAAAAATACAATTACAAGCGTACCTTGAAGAATCGAACATTTTATCAGACAGTCAATTTGGTTTCAGAAAAGGCAAAAGCACATCAGATGCTCTGTTCTTAATTAATAAAGAAGTTATGGATTCAATCAATAATGATGATAAACTCTTACTAGTTTTTATTGATCTTGCAAAAGCATTTGATTCAATTGATAGAAACATTCTCTTTTCCAAATTAGAACATGCCGGGGTAAGGGGCGTAGCGCTAAGTTGGTTTAAAAGCTATTTGAGTGGTCGCAGCCAAGTAGTGACAATCAATAACCAAATAAGTGATCAACTAGACGTAAACTACGGAGTAGTTCAGGGCAGCACGCTCGGGCCGATTCTTTTTTTATTATATATTAATAATCTGGACAAACTTAATATTTCTGGTAAGCTGTTCTTATTCGCCGACGATACTGCCGTAATATTTCGTGCCCGTTCCTGGGATGAAGTGTATTTACTAGCTTCACGCGAACTATTTGAAATTAAAAGTTGGTTCAATCAAAATATATTAACAATGAATATTTCAAAAACTAAGTGTATGCCGATAGCGCTACGCCCTGCAAGCGAGCCGCCCGTAGCCCTGAGGTTGGTGCTGCACAGTTGTGGAGACACAACCAGCCACGATTGCGACTGTCAGATCATAGAGCGAGTTGAGCAATATAAATGCCTAGGGGTAATAATGGATGTGAGGTTAAAATGGGGAGCCCATATTAACTTTCTAAAATCTAAACTACGAAAGATGATTTTTATTTTTTACCAGCTAATCCATATTTTGAACGAATCTTCGTTGAAATCAGTCTATTACGCCTATGTCCAATCCTCATTGGAATACGGCTTGTTGGGATGGGGAGGAGCTTACTCCTCTGTCCTTGAACCTTTAAATGTAATACAAAAGTCCATAATTAAAGCTGCTTTTAAAAAACCAAAACAATTTCCAACCTTAACGTTATTCAAAGAAACAAAATTACTTTCCATCAGACAACTATATATAAAATCCTTATTACTTTATTTAAAATCACACAGG
This sequence comes from Neoaliturus tenellus, assembly GCA_030545055.2. Classification (NCBI taxonomy): domain Eukaryota; kingdom Metazoa; phylum Arthropoda; class Insecta; order Hemiptera; family Cicadellidae; genus Neoaliturus; species Neoaliturus tenellus. The sequence continues at coordinate 180,827,071 of CM061533.1, read as the reverse complement.
GATCTGATAGTCGCCCCTATAACCCACGGTTACCAGACCAGAAATGCGTTGCACGGTGGCCTGCAAGTCCCAAGAGTGTTTAAATCAGTCAATTTAACCAACTCGTTCTATATAGCGACGTTTCTCTACAGAAAAATCCCACCCGAGATAAGAGACCTGCAGGCATCTCCCAGTGTCTACAGCAATGTCGTAACGTCCTGGCTGCTGGGGGTCGGCTCTAGAGAGGCTGAGTCGCTTATTACTCCACAGTATCACTGAACAACAACACGGCACTGAACTTCTTTCCACACACAGCAGTTTGTCAGTCAACCCAGTCTCGATTAATTGTGACACAGTAATCATCACTTTATACTTTGTTTCTCCCACATTTGGATTAATTGTTATAGTTCTCTAAATTGATTTTTTCCCTTTTTTTACTACATATTGTACTAACACAGGTTTATCCATTTTATATTTACACCACTAGTTTAACAAGTCTCCGCCAATTTTAACATACAATAGTTTTTTCTTTAAGGACTCTGTCTCACGCACAGGTCGTGCAAGACCCATGTGAGGCACTTTTCATTCCCATAAGCCATTATGTATTGTAAATATGTAAATTTATTGCGGAAATAAATAATTTTTTATTCGATTTGATTTGATAAAGTCACAAACTTCTTTTCACTTTTCATCCCCTAAAGTCATAGAAAATTCACAGATTTTTATAGCTATCATGCAGTAGACAAACGTTTGGAATAATTAAAATATAAGTTTATGCCCCACAACTTGTTTTGTGTTCTTGTAGTTAAAGTTTAGGTTTTTCTAAAATTTCCCTTGAGAAAATCTTTGCAACAAAAATATATCAAAGTCCAAGATTTTTCCACTGGATTTTATAGTTTCCCATTATTTATGATGTGTGGTTTTACCCCAACAAAATCATTAGGCATTTTGTTTTAAATATTTTATTATATTAACATCGCAGGAAAAAAGATTTTCATGTTTACGTCGTAATGAAAACATAACCTGTTTGACTGACAGGGCCCGTGATTTGACAGATGCAATCAGCCGCTGCTCCGTTGACGTAGTTTTTTGTTATTGTTTTTGTTGTTGGCACCTACCTTATACATTCTAGATTTCTTGTATTTTAGTCTAAATTTAACAAAAACAGAGTCAACAAGAGTTAACACACGTTATTTACTGTGTTTAAGGATTAGAGTTGCTTACCAGCCTCGTGTCAGACAAATAAATAATGATGGATAATCTCCCATCTCTTATAGACGGACAGAGAATGTAAAATTGCGTAATATTTTGGTTTGATATCTATTTGAATATTTAAGTAATCATTAGATTTCATAGCCTAACAAAAGACAAAGTCAGCTGAGTAACATCAGTTTAATCAAGATGGGAAGTATCTCTTTAGCTTTATCAAACAAATAAATTACTTATGAAAATATATTTTATTCAATAAAAAAATATATTCAACCTGTAACTGTACTTTAACTGTTTATGCAACGATTGTTTCATGTCTGCATTCAAGAAAAGAGTGAGATGGAAATTAGAAAACGATTAAAGCGAGCGTTTTAAATATGTTACGAGTTACTAAAGGCTGCATACAATTTTTGAATGCACCATTTCATCAATGATAAACTTAGAGGTTATTTTTAGAGTATTGTACAAAATAATGAAATGTATATTTTATTTAGTAAATCTTTATTTAAGTCGACTGAATAGGTCGAACAAATTAAAAATTATGAATCGTAATGGAGCAATCAGCAGATGTGAGAATTGCACAATTGTGACATTATTTTCGTCGATTCGCTAGCTCTATTTGGTCTACAACCTGTATCAAAGATTTATTTTGGCAACGGTTTGTATTTAACGAACCTCTTATAATTTACTTGTAATTTTTTTTTGGTTCTTATTGCAACGGTCACAAATAAAGTAAATTTATTTAATGAATTTTTTAAAATAGTAAATATAAACGCAAATATGAGTAAACATTTAACAGAAGGATGAATACAGAATAATTGTTTTTGCACACAAACAAAACTTAAATCTACTGAAATCATTTTGTAAACTGATAAATTTTTTTAAACACTGTATATATCTCTTTTTATTGGTATATAAACTCAACGTAACTAACTTCTGTTGACAAAAAATATCATACATTTTATTCAACCGTTTGTTTTATGGATTTCTAATTTTAGCTAGATTTGCAATCCTCTAAACACATTATGTTTTAATACAATAAAACATTACAAAGTTCTGAATAAGGACATTCTTATTGAGCAAATTAAATGTTATATGAACTTGAATAAAATAAATTGAGTTTCTAAATTATACAAAATACAACATTAAACAAAATTTAAGTAGATTTGTCATTTAAAGGAAAGTTTATTGTATTAAGGTTGTCTCGTAAAATTTTCATAAAATAAAAGAATCCTTAAAAACTAACCGAGACTGTACAAAGTGTTTATTATAGTAACTAGATTTAACAATCAGATGACACAAAACACTGGACTGGGTGAATGAATAGATTCAGACCAAACAAACAGTGAGGAGCAATTAAGCTCTGGATTCAGCTATAATTAGAGCTGAAACCAGCAAATGAATAGACGTGACCGGCCCATTGTGTCCACTGTGAAATATTTAGTTTTACTCCCTTAAACTTTTCGTGCCATTTGTAATTTACAGATGAATTAATCACTGTAGTTTTGAAAAGTATGAAATAAAATGTACACTCTCATTTCTCATCTCAGTTAAATTAAATAATGTAAGTGCAAACGTCATGTCATTTACCAGTAAATAATAATAGTCCTGAATTACGTAATCGTAATGGTAAGAAAGTCCAACGCAAAAACATCAATGTCGGCTAGAGAATGAAATTCCTCGCCGGTGATCCCCAGGGAGCGAGGAAACAGCGCCGCGTCGCGACAAAGACGGCACATCCCTAGGGAAACAACCTAAGTGATCCAGAAATATTTCTTTGTTTAGAATAAACTAGGTAATTAAGTTTAATTGGAATTATTGCTCCCACATAGATTAAAAATATCTACATCAAGGATTTAAATTTTGTGAGAACTAAAACTTATTTATAATTGCAAATCAATTAAACTGTAAAGATTATCTTGATAAGATTATATACTAGAATTATACAATATGTAACATTAACTAATATATACTAGCTTTTTCCCGCGGTTTCGCTCACGTTACTCTCAGGTTTAGCTCGTTCGCTACGCTCACTCTCTGAAAAGCTCTCGCTATATTTAACAAATCGCTCAAATACCTAAAATTGCAATTTTTGAATTCATTTGTTTCTTAGCAACCAACTAAAAAAGAGAAAATCGATTTTAAAATTTGTTATACAAAGTTTTTTTTTTAATCTTTTGTCAAAAATAATTCTTTTTAAATAAAAAGTATCCTATAGTTTTTCTAGTACATCCCAGAGTATGTGTACAAAGTTTCATGATGATTCATGGAGTAGTTTTTGCGTGAAAGCGTAACAAACATCCACGCTTTCACATTTATAATATTATAGTAAGAACTTTAATGTAATAATTTAAATATGAAATATCTTATTTCCATTAGAAGCATTTTTACTGCTTGCATTTCTGAATCACGTAGCTTTCTTCATTCTGTCCGTAGTGAGGCGAAATTCATAAATAATCTATCTACAAACAGATAAATTTAGCACCGTAACACAAACAACTTAAAGTTTGGAATAAAACTAACCAAAATATATTATACTTCAAATATTGAACCATTATAACAATTATTTTTGTTTCTCTTTTATTGTAGTGCATCCAAGGCAAGAAACACGATAAATAATATGTTTTATTTTTATTATTCTAGTAAGTTTTTCATCGTTATGTTGGCGAATTTTTGTCGCAGTTCCCGTGAAATGCACCATGGAGTATAATTATTTATTTTCGTATATTGGCATTTATATGTCTTATCATTCATTGTTGTAATTTCATTAAGATTAACTTTAATTCGTGAATGGGATTATTAATTTAAGTTTATCCATTATACTCATAAGTAAGGAATAAAAAATGCTCATTTAAATTTTTATTTTAATTTTTTCGCAAAGTAAGGTTACTGAAGTAGATATTCAAAGTTGTGGATCTCAAGAAGAAAGTAAGACAGGATAAAATATGAATGCATCAGAAATAGCAATCCACTTTCTACGCGGCCCGTTTTGTGAAGGATAGGCCTATAGCGGCCGCGACGTTCCGTCGAAAATTGATTGAAAAGGCAAAACCGGAAAATGAATCTATGGATATGCAAAGTTCATTGGTTTAATTTAAGTGTTTGTTGAGTGCAGTTTGTCTGGATGTTGAAAACAATAGTGGAAAAAATTAATGTTAAAATCTCGACAGTCAAGTTTAAGTTTATAAAAACATATGAATATATTTATTATAGAATAAATGATATTCTTGAATATGGGTTTCTTCCTTGTTAATTAATATATGACTGCGAAGTAACCTTTTCCATACGGTGATAATAGGCTACATGTTTGGATCCCTCTTCTACTTTAGTGTTCATGAGGTACAACCTATTTTTTTAGTGCATCGTTAATTAATTGCATTTCTTACGGTTAATTTAATTTATTTAATTGATTAGTAGTGCCTTATTTTTGTTTATTGCTCTGTTCTTTAGTTTTGTCGAGTGTTTTTGTTAACCTCCTTTGTTTGTGTTTGAATAACATTACGCAGAGCTGAAACAACCCACTCTTTATGTAGTTTTTATTTTATTTTTTATAATTTATATCCGGGAATTTAAACACATGAAGCAAAAGAATCTCTTGGGTTGTTTGTAAATGAATTTTAACAGTATTTAATATAAAAATATATTTTATTTTAGAAGCATTCGTTAGTCCTTGTGTATTCGTTAGATGAACTGCAAGTAAAATTGATTATTGTAGCTAAATAAAAATATATACAAGTATTAGTGTACCCGAACTATATAAGATGAATAATATACAATCAGTACACATGATATAAACATTTTGAATTAAATAGAAATACATACAAGAAGATATTAGCATTCTCTATGAAATAAACAAACATTTTACAATATTCATAATTGTCAAAGGTAAATTTATAAAACATTAATAAAGGTATTTTATGTGGAATAATGTTATATTTGGATTAAATAAAGTAAATGTTATGTAACATGTTACCGCAGAGTGAGTATACTGTATAGAGCAGCCAAATAGCCAGGGACAGGCGAGCGCTGGATTTAACTATAATTACAAGGCTGGGGTCACCTAATGAAAGGATATGCATGCAATCGTGTATACAGTATCTTGTTATCGTGATTACAATACACTTTGGCAATTATTATACATTTCATGGCTTTACCCTTTTTTATAACAATAATGTAAGTCTTGGAAAAAATATATTAATTGAACTTTGAAAAGAAAACTACTCTAGAGAAAACCTTTAAAATTAGATCATTAGATCATAAAAGATTTTATCCAACATTGCGCTTTTACATTGAATATTGAATTTTTTTTCCCTTAAATGAAACCCTTCAAAATAGACTCTTTTATACAAGCCCAAGCATTTTGGACCGTACAAGCTGTGGACCAAATTTTGATCTTTTATTATCTACTTTTATTGTTATATAATATTTTAGATCTCTTTTAACTCGATTGAGAGTATTCGAAAAATCGAAAATCACCATACAACGTGGTAATGTTGGAATAAAAAATTTACATTTCAGATATACTCTACTAATTGTAAATTATTCATCTTATATGGTTATTGTGTATTATTGCTGGATACAAAACAAAAAGCATTTTCTTTATATATATATATATACATATATATATATATACATATATATATATGTGTGTGTGTGTGTGTGTGTGTGTGTGTGTGTGTGTGTGTGTGTGTGTACTAAAATCAGTTTCACACCTGATTGTTGTTTTAATAAGTATGAAGTATCGCGAGGGGTGAGTGGTCTTGCTGTGGCCACTTGTGTCCTATCAGCCTACAAATACAAGAAAACACAAGTCATAAATTAATCATTTCAATTATATCAGGCTGTTCAACTATATCATAAAGGTAAATAGGGCAACTATATCATAAAGGTATATCATAAGGTATATCATAAGGTATTTTTATCACCAATTATATTTGACTCATTATACTCGTCCAATAATAGAGTAATTTTACTTATTTTTTTTTGGATTCGGTCTTCCTATTATTTACCCAATTGTACCTGATCCAATAAAACAATCATTGTACAATGATTCCTTTGTAAAACTTGGTTGTAGGCTTAAAAGTATTAAACGCTTAGAATTGGTTTACATGAAACCTATAGTACGATGTTTTAAAACTATAACAAGATAGTTATCATTTTTACACTAATAAAATAACAGGAATCAAAATACTCAGGTAAGTAGATGGAAGCCTCACGTTACACGTCCGGTACGAAGTTGCGACCGCAGGACTTGTTTGATTTCCCACGGGCGTGTCCAGCCCGGGGTTTACCAGGATTTCCCGACTTCCGCCTCTACCTTACCTATTTGTTGTAAATATCTCTTCTAATTTGAGCATAATAGCCTATAATATTCCTACATTGATTATTCATTGTTTAAATTTATTTACAATAAAATAAAAAATAAAAAATATATTCTTTGCCATTTCATTCAGGTTGAAATAATAAAACGTATTCTAACATTACTCGATACTATTATTGTTTACAAGGCGGTAAATATATATAAAAGATCTTATTATGGCGATCGATTTCGACCTGTCACACCGGTCATAATCAAGCCCAATCCCAGACTGAGAGAATCAAGATTGCGTCCTTGCTTGTTTCAACCTAAATATCAGTACCAGCATGTATAATGCTAATCAAGAAGTTATTTGCTTTTTCAAACTCAATTGGATTTTCTCTGTAGTCCATTCTAGTGTTGCATGCTCATAATTTAGAACGTGCTTACTAATGTGCCAGTAAAAGATTTTCTGGCGTTCTCACACTACTCCAGTGTTTTCAGATGTTAAAATCTACATATCTTTTACTGTCGACAAACTTTTGAAAGGATCTGTACAATTGTATATTAGTATTTTTCTCTCCTTCCCATAGACTAAAATATTAAATCTAACCAGAAATAAATGTTTAATGTTTTAGGTAATGGAACATTAAACATTTATTTACCACTATTTCCAGTTTTTCCATTAGAACCCAAGAATGGCATCTTTAGATTGATGACTATCCTAAAACGAACACCTTTTAATGTTTTAAAGAAAAGTAACGGTTTATTTAAAAGAGTAACATTGTTACCTTAGTACAGTTTGTATACGGAAATTGGTGTTAAATCCATAAATTATAAAAATGGGTAATTTCTAAGTGATATATATCTGTCAAACTATGGAACCTTGTATTATACAAAAACGTTTTTTGTATTTGGAAGTGGTGAGTTATTATATAAACTTTACAATGTTGTAAATAAGTAGTTGTACAATCATGTTGCATTCTTATTGAAAAAGAACAATATTCAACCTCATTATTAAAAATATGAAATACTGCAGACGTAATTTGTTAGGCTTATTTATAATACTGCGTTCTTCTGCTCTAAAGAGTAAAGAAACCAGGGAAGTGTGGACAAAATCCACATCCGCAGACGTTTGATAGATGGTTATTTTAACAGCCGGGTCGGCTCAATCTGAACCAAAAATACAAAAAGGCTGCAGCTGTTGGAATCCTAATGCCAGTTATATTTAGTTTGTTCATATAATTAAAAACAAAATCAAATGATATTTGATATAAAACTGATTTAACCCAAAAAACATTTTCCCTTTTCTTATATTTTATGTCATTCAGAATAAAAAATAAATCAAAATAATTCTAAATAGCCTTATGAGTGTTGGGAATGTTACAGTTACTAGTTTTATTAATGTAATGGAACATTAAGCTACACAGTGTCAACGAATAGCTAGATTCAGACCAACCAAACAGTGAGGAGCAATTAAGCTCTGGATTCAGCTATAATTAGAGCTGAAACTAGCAAATGAATAGACGTGACCGGCCCATTGTGTCCACTGTGAAATATTTTGTTCTACCCTGTTCAACTTTTTGTGCGGTTTGCGTGTTGCAAATGAGTAAATGAAGTTATGAAACGGCTATTGTATTAAAGATAAGAGTGGAAGCTGAATATAATTTTATTTTTATTAGTAGTAATTTTATAGTAAACGTTCAGATTTACATCGTATTAAATAGTATACAAATTATAGTAAATTATTTGTATTGCATATTCCGTCTCTTGTCAGAAACGGTCAATTTTAACTTGAAACTTAAACGCAATAGATTCGTCCTCAATCAAAGTTTAAAACAAATATTTTTTTGTTTTTTGTTTTTTTTATTTTGGTAGTATCTGCGCCAGTGGCATTTTTAACGTTTTCGACGGGGAACGGTCCAAATCCCAGTCTTGTTACTGTTACTATCTAACTTTGATCAGTTGTTAGAAACATAATTAATTAATAGCTCTATGACAAATGGCAACTGGGTCCGAAATCGATCCTTTAAAAATCCACTAGATTTTCTCAGGATCGAACCGGACACCTTTGGATTAAAAGGCGAGCACTATAACCACTCAGCTACCCAGCCTGAGCAAGAGCAAACAATTACTTACGCTAAAATAAGTTAGTTTTTTTTTATCGAATGGGGGTTAAATTATTACTAAAAAGATTAAGAAGTGAAAAATGTTAATGTTAACTATCCATTGTTTCAATTGTTATGTAGACACCCAAAAGGAGAATGTTTTCTCACTTTTTAAATCCTGCTCTTTTTTAGTAATCTATAAAATATTTGGCTAACAATCAAGTTACTGACAACGAATTTGAGATGATGACCAATTTGTAATCTGTGTAGTAATTCTTTTATTCATAACATACTGATTAAAACCACTTTTACATTACGTACTTGATTATTAAATATTACTGAGCTCATATAAACATGTTATACATAAAGTGCTATACTGCGAGATCAATATCTGTAAAAAGAATGAAATCCTACGCAGGTTATCCCCCTGAGAACGTTGAAAAGGCAGCGCGACAACGACAAGTCGTCCCCGGAGGAACAACCTGTGATCAAAAACAGAGATTCTTTGCCGCACAAAAAAATTTGACAGTTAAGTACAACAATCATAAAATAAACGATTTTCATTTAATACTCAACTTATTTATGAAGATTATGTATAGATTAGATTAGACAGAGATTAGGTAATTTAAAGACATTCTTGGTACAGGATTATCAACTATAATTTTATTGTTTCGTAATAATTCCAAACAACTACATTTTAAGTCAAGAAGTTTTTACTAGCTCTGACTATGTAAACCATGCTTCGTAACGAAAACGTAACCATGGTTCCAAAAAGACATTTGCATCGAGAAAAACAGATAATTTTAGACAGTTATAGTTGAAATTACAAATTTTATTAAAAAATTATAAAAACAGAGCCGACAAGATCGTTTTTAGCGAATTTCCCTATAGGGAATACGCTATTACGGTAGTAGCCATGGTAAGACCTAAGCCCAGGACCACTTTACTTTTTCATTTTGAGGTCCCCAGAAACCAAAAACACCATTCGTTCATTTTCATATATATGTATGTATATATATATATATATATATATATATATATATATATATATATATATATATATATATATATACATTATATATCTATACATCTGTATATCTATCTATATATCTATGTGTCCGTGGTACTGATAACTTTTGAAGGGGACCTCCGATTTTGATGAAATTTGGTATGGAGGTGTAAGACCAGGTCTATTTTCATGAGTTCGCGAACCAGCATTGTCGGGTTATGGGAACGGGGTTTTATGGGTTTTCAAAGGGGTCAAAAATGGGGTTTTTGCATTTTTGGACCATAATTTTTAAAATTCATCAATTTTAACTGAAACCATTTAAAAGAGCTTAAAAAACCAAACAATTTGGTATTTTGAATTTTTATCATAGGATAACTGGTTACGGGGCAAATCCAAAAATGTGTTTTCCATGTTATTCTTATGGGAAATCAAGAAAATCCTATATCTTGCTTATTTATTGACATAACTTAATCAAATTTGGTATGTACATTATCTATATAAGGTTTAACTTATACTTGCTTACAAAATCCATATGGCGGCAAACCTACATACTCACCCCCATGGGATTTATGGGGAAAATAAAAAATTGCCAGAGTTTGATACAATTTTGTGTTTACATTCACCAATTATTGATTAACTTAGATTTTCTAACAACACCCAATGGCAAAAAACCTACATACTCGATCTTATGGTGTTTTTATGGGGAAAGTAAATAATCTGAAATTCCATTGGAAATTCGCTGAGTACGCAGGTATGCTGCGACGGGGTATTTTTACTTTTAGAAATCTTAAGAGCCAAACTTGATCTTAATTGGTTAGTTTTAAAACACGATCGCCGTAAACCTCTGCATTTATAAAACTTGCCACTAGAGAAAACAGATGATTTTAAACAGTTATAACTGAAATTAGAAATTTTATTAAAATATCCTAAAACCAGAGAAGACGAGATCCTTCTTTCTACTTTTAGAAAAAATTAATAGTCAATCTCTATTTTAATGAGTTAATTTTAAAACACGATTCCCGTAAACCTCTGCATCCATAAAACTCGCCCAACGCTATGGCCGCGGTCGTGAGGCGGCATTCGGGCTCAGTAGACCGGAGCCTTATTGTAAACTGATACAAATACTGGAGCGACAATGTCATTTAGCCTTTTTCCATAATTTTAAGGTGATTTAGTGCAAAACCGGTAAAAGATAGAGCAAAAACTCAAATACAAAAGTTGTAGATAATTTATTTACTCAATAACGAGTTCCAGATTAGATACAACCCTGATGCCCTAGACTGTCAAAACTAAATAATATACCCTACTTGGCAGCTACCACAGAAATTGTTAAGATCTCTTTTTGAAATGATTGGAGAGGGAGGTCTATCTTTAATTTTTCTGGAGTTTTCAGGTTAAGAGCTTTCAATCAAGTACATGGTTATTGGGCTGTTGACTTCTTGGAATGCTTAAAAAACTCGTGTTACATACACTCAAAATCCAGCCACCATTTATTTATCACGATCTATAAAAGCTGCTTACCGTGATTTTGTCATATTTAAATAGCCTAATTAAATATGTATCTCAACAATGTATTTACTTTTAAAGTTTTCAATGTGTTATAAAATGTAAGCTAATCTTTTTTTCTTTAATTAAACTTTAAATTTTCGGCGTGTACATAAAACCCTCAATACACCTCTCAATTTCAAAAGCTATCAGCATTTGATTCACTCTTACAATAAAGTATATATATATATATATATATATCGTATGGCTCATTCAGCCAGCCACCATGGTTTAAGAATAATAAAATAAATTCTGCGGTGCAGAGCACCTGAGTCAGTATAAGTAAAAATCTAAACACTAAAATAAAAAATAAAAATTAGATCTCTCTTTATAGAGCTAAATCCAGGGCGCTAAGCCATTGCAGCCCAGCTTCACTTGAGCTATGCCGACCGGCCAATCCTTCGGGGATGGCACTCAGTGGGCACTCTTCGACTATGTGTTCCATAGTTTGATACTCTGCTCCGCAGTCGCATGACTGGTCTTGTGTCATTCCCCATTTGTGCTTCCAATAATTACATCTTCCCACTCCAGTGCGGAAACGATTGAGTATAGTCCACTGCTTCCGAGGAAGATTCATACCACCTACCGCTACGGTCGGGTCATCTATCAAGAAGTGGTTCCGACCTTGAAAAGCGTCCCAGGAGGAAGTCCAGTTTGTATGGATGGTGAAGTTCGAGTCCATCAACTGGGAGGCTGTTCGTAGAGGTAGTTTTCGGGACCTCAATCGGCCCGCATTCCTGGGTAGGGAATCATGGATGGGCAGATGTGGAGCAGATAAGATCTTTGTGTATTCCCTAATGAGTGCATCCCTTCGTCTTATTTCAGGAGGAGCGATATTACACAGCACCGGGAGCCAGGGTACAGGAGTTGCCATGAGTGTGCCACTAATGGCTCTCATGGTCCTGTTTAGCTGGACGTCGATCTCTCTAACGTGCACACTATTTAACCAAACGGGAGCACAGTACTCAGCAGTTGAATATACCAATGATAGAGCAGTTGTGGTGATGGACAATGTTAGTCCTGGTTCTCACCTTAGCTGCCGTTTTTTGTAAGTGGCTTTTAAACGTGAGAGACCGATCTAAAGTGACTTCCAGATACTGTGGGTGGTCATTATGTTTCAACTCAACACCGTTGAATACGATTTTAAGCTTTTGGTTGGCCAGTCTATTATTCAAGTGGAAGCAAGCAACCTCAGTTTTTGTTAGGTTTGGATTTAGCTTCCAGGCTTCAAAATATTCACCGAGGGTCGTGAGGTCATTTGTTAGTGTTTCCTCAGCTTGTCGAAAATGCTGGTGTTGATATGCCAATGCAATATCATCTGCATATATAAACTTTAAGGACCGAGTTACAGGAATGTCGGCAGTATACACATTAAAGAGCAGTGGGGCGAGCACTGACCCTTGTGGCAGGCCATCCTTTAGTTGCCTAAACGTACTTTCTCTGCGTCCCAGATATACTTTTATCATCCTATTGGAGAGCATTGAGTTGAGGAGACGCAACAAGAAAGGGCAAGGAATAAGATCATAAAATTTAACTAGGAGGCCTTTTCTCCAGACAGTGTCATATGCTGCAGTCAGATCTAAAAAAGCCACAGAGGTTTTCAGTCTTCGCTCAAACCCATCCTCAATGAAAGAAGTCAGAGCTAAAACCTGGTCACAACAGTTGCGACCAGGCCTAAATCCAGCTTGTTCGACAGGGATGCTGGCATTGAGAATAGGGAGGATTCTGTTATAAATCAACCTCTCTAGCAGCTTATAACAAACACTTAAAAGAGCTATAGGCCGATAACTTTCAGGCAGTTTTATTCAGACAGTTTTAGGCAGTATATATATATATATATATATATATATATATAGGTTGTGTCTTATATATAGGTTGAGCGTGACGGCGAGTGAGCGTAGCTAACGAGCTAAACCTGACAGCGAGTAACGCGAGCGAAGCCGCTAGTTAACTATTTTAAGTGAAGTGTCTTCCTTGGTAAACCCAGTGAAAGTTCAAGTAAGTCTTTTCATTTTCATTCTGTTAATTTTCAAGTAGTGTTTTCGTAATAATTTTCAAATCTTCGTGAACTTTATACCAACCTGAATTAGTTTGGCGATGATTAAATTATCTTAAATAAGTCACAACTAAATTAAAATAATTCCATTTTATACAATTTTGACTACTTCCTGTATAAAAGTGATCCAACACTTATAATTTTTATTTATTATTATTATTTGATGTTATCTTTGAGTTTTTTTTTAAACTATTGTAAACTTTTTAACTGGTTAATGCATATTTTCGTTACAAAACTTGTCCTTTTGGACTTTGGACTCAATAATATTCATATATAGCCTAGAATATTCTATAATTTAAGGTTTACAACGCAAAAAGCTGGTTTGCCCTTCAAGAAGAATAAAAACAATTCAAGGTTTTTCGGTCACTCTGAGAGGAAAACAACATAGGTGAAAAAACATAGGTGAAAACATAGGTGAAAAACACAAAAAATCCCTGACATGAGTACGTTTATGAAAATCCTGGGGCTAAGCCCTGAGTGCTATACAAAAACCAATGGTTTACAAACCTTATCCATGAAATTTTCTATATATATATACCGAGTTTCATAGCAAAGGGTCCAGTGGTTTCTGAGTCCATCGATCACACATATACAAATATATAAATATATTTACAAACATTCTCTTTTATAAGTATGGATGATTATATAAAATTTTATAATCCATTTAATATAAAAATATAAACACTCGTGTTTATTTTTTGAAATTTCAAGAAAATTCAGTCATAGAATACAAATAGTGATTTTGAGTCATAATCACGTCAGTATTGTATTAACAGAACACTAGAGGAAGTATAACTGTACATTGTTGAGTTATCTTCCCGATACGAGTTGATATTTCCTCTCAGAGTGACCGAACAAAAGACAAGAGGTCGTTATTTCGAGATGTCCGAGCCACTCATCAATGCACTGTTTTTATCATAGAACATGTTTTATACCTTGAATTGTTTTTATTCTTCTTGAAGGGCAAACCAGCTTTTTGCGTTGTAAACCTTAAATTATAGAATATTCTAGGCTATATATGAATATTATTGAGTCCAAAGTCCAAAAGGACAAGTTTTGTAACGAAAATATGCATTAACCAGTTAAAAAGTTTACAATAGTTTAAAAAAAAAAACTCAAAGATAACATCAAATAATAATAATAAATAAAAATTATAAGTGTTGGATCACTTTTATACAGGAAGTAGTCAAAATTGTATAAAATGGAATTATTTTAATTTAGTTGTGACTTATTTAAGATAATTTAATCATCGCCAAACTAATTCAGGTTGGTATAAAGTTCACGAAGATTTGAAAATTATTACGAAAACACTACTTGAAAATTAACAGAATGAAAATGAAAAGACTTACTTGAACTTTCACTGGGTTTACCAAGGAAGACACTTCACTTAAAATCTGTCAACAGCAAACGAGTTAACTAAACAAAACGGAACAGACAATCTTGGAGAATACTTCCTTTGACACAGTTTCCGAGTTAATTAGAACCGTCGCTTGCTTCCATAAGCCATTACGCAAACATTATTGAGGAAGTCTTCCCAGGATAAGTATGAAACATAATATCAATAATAAAATATAGAAATTATTATATATAAAATTCTCTACAAACCGGGATTGTACTTTGGTTGATGGTTTGTTTTGTAGTATCGTCTCTGTTACTAGTTGCGTTTATTTAACGTCAAAAGTGAATAAAAACTCAAGGAATTTATTTTTTCATAGGTGTAATTTTTTGTGGCTTATAGATAATTTAAAACACCAGATCAAAATGATAATTCCAATAAATTATGTTAAGCTAATTTGAAAATTATTCAATAGTTTTAGATTAATTTTAAGTATTAAAAATTAAAATTTTTACAAGAGAAAACGTTTCAACTGATAAGTTTGTACAAACATTTTAAAATGAATTATGAATAATAAAAATTGAATTAAAAATAATATTGTTTTTTATTATTTATGTTAGAAGAGTATAAATTACACAAAAGCTAATTTACAAGAATAATAAAAATAAAATAATAATAAAATAGTAAAAATACACAAAAAACATTAACAAGAAGGAAATCTGTCAAACATATTTCGTATTTACTTATAACCTTCCACAGTTAATTGGCATTTTAAAGCTTGTTTCTCTTGGTTGGTGTAGAAGTTAATCGTCGTTCAGGAAAATTACATAATTTCAGAACATGATTAAATATTATCATTATTCGTGATCAAACATAATAAAAAAGAAAAAAACATATAGAATATAACCATTTAAAATAATTAAAATATCACAATATTTTAATTATTATTTTTAAATAAAAGTTTTGGATATACTATTTATTTTTTAATAAATTAATAATTTTTCTTTGAAAAGTCTTATTAATAGGATAATATTTTATGAACATAATTTTTTTAAAGAAATTTGTAAGGATTCCACTGTTTTCCTCCTACATGTTATTAAGTGTTAACTTAAGCAAAACATTAAACAGTTTGAAATTTTCTTATATGTTTTACAATATTTAGATTTTTTCTTAAATTAAAACTGCATGTCTTACATTTGGTGCTGATGTAAATTTATGCCCTTTACAACAAAATTTCAAGGTTGTACAAACCATGTTTACTTAGTATTCGTTTACTTATAAGGAAAAATATTTAATAAATTTACCGAAATCTCATGAATTTTACACAAAATATTTTACTCATTACTAAAATATGTTCATAAATTAAGCCACTGGTGGAATTTCCAATAGATCACGCATTAATAGGTAGTAAATCTTTGTTATACAGGAAAAATATACTTGTAATAATATATAATTTAAACCTAACATAATTTTAAAGTCTTAACCTTTTAGCCATAATTCTAAACAAACTTGTACTAAACCGTCTTTAAATATTAAAAATTTTAAAGGGATTATATTAACCTGGCGTTTTAATTTTTGTTCTATGCTATACGTAATACTCATATTAAATTAAACTTCTTTGAAAATATAACAATGTGTATAAAAGAAACTGTAAAACACAGAGGAGAAGTTTCCAGGAAAGTAATTAAGAAAAGGCCATAAAGAAGACTCTGGCTGTCTCACATTTCAACACTAATAGATCTTTACTTGGAATATTGTTCTCTTGAAATTTCATCGTTGATAAATCGTAAGTTTTTCCTATGGTTAAAATTTACAATGGAAAATTTTAAATTCAATGAATAAAATAACCGGTGGCGGGTAATTTATTAACACTCTCATCAATTCATCAATTACTAAGAAAACAAGAAAGTTGGTATGCTTAAAGAAAAATTTAGTCTTGCTATATTCTAACGCCTTAAGCACTAATTGTTCTATGTCAGTTTTCAGTTGTAGTTTAATTTAAAAGAATCTTTCACTGAAGTTTAAGCCTTTATTTTAATAAATTTTGATATATGAAATCAGACTTTACAATTAGAATAATTAAGTTTTTCGTGACTTTTCAAAATCATAATTTTTTACTTATTAAAAAAGAATTATTGGATGCGTTAAAATTTCACTTATAAAAGTGTATAAATTTACCGTTTCTAGAGATTGTTGCAGGGTTAATATATTTAATTACAATAAAAGATAATATATTTGACTGCAACCTCTTTTGTCAGAGGTTAAAAAACATGCGTGGTAAAATTTTTATCATGATACTCTATAAATCTATAAATCTAAACCCTTTATTAAGTTAAATGTATATATAATGTCCACGTATCGCCAAAGGACCCAATATATAAATACAAACACAAACTTTTCACAAGAATCACTTACCGCAGGCTAACCGTTCATTGCAGATTACAGGAACTTTAATAATTATATTTTGCCTATTAAGCTAGCTGATCATAACGAAGGAGTTAGCTTGATTAATTCTCCTTTAATTAACCTAGCCTTCATGCAATGCTAAATTACTCAGTACTACTTATAAATATGTAATATTTAATAACAGATTTTGCAATAATTTCAAAGTTATTGAAAATTACTGAATCTATAACCGACAAAATTATATGTACACATTTTCAGATAAATTTCTGTTTATATTCTACATTTTTTATATATAAACAAAACTATCTGTGAGATATTTTTCTTATTTCTGAAGGGGGACAAAAAGCATAGTTTTAAATAGTATGTTATATTACTAGTTTTCCAAAAAAATCAATCTATAGATTTTTATATATTTTTGTTTTCTAATTTTAGCTTGCCACGGTTAATAAAATTTGCATATTTTGTGACTTTTAAATTCTATCAGAAACTGTAAGAAGCTAATGTTTAATTTAACTCCATTATTTTCAATATTATTGGCAAGCAAATGCACTTTATTGCTATTCTCTTATTATTTAATAAGAGTAAACTAGAACTTATTTTTTGACCATATTATATTAGCACAAACATTTATGGGTGAGCCGGAAAGCACGTTTCAGTGTAAGGCCATAAGCCTTATCAGACTGACCGGTGCCATAAAGACAACAGTATCTCTGCAGCTTGGATAGTTGGGTTAAGCCTCACCAATCCGTAACCTACCAACAAACTCGTCAATACACTAAAGCTGGTATTATCCTTTTAAACTACTGTAGTAACAAATATAATATATGTCATACAATGAAAAAAATGAAAATAAGTACACATTTACTAAAACACCACAATATATTAAAATTAACAGAATGGTATAAGTTTAAATTATTAATAATTAGTAGTTCAGTTAAAAAATCCTTGATTTTAAAGTAGTCTATATATACGCCTATAGTTTATTTGTTAACAATGTCCTAAATGAAGATTTCACATAAAAAGTATAGTTATAAAAAAAACTATAATTTAAAGCTATACTGATATTTAAATATAAAATATAATACTTCTTTTACGTAACATTAGTCCACTTCATAGCAATTTAAAATTCAACAACTGGTAGTAAAAGGAGTTTTTCAGATTAATTATTAGTTTTTAAAACTAACAATTCCATCGGTAAGATTATCCTTTTCTGAAGAATGAGTCTTTTTTTAAGACAAATGTTGAATAACTGCCTATAATTTTGAAGAGTGTTTGAGGGGCCGGTCTACCCCAGCCAAAACAACAACAATGCCAAATGCCACCTCGCGGCCGTAGCGCTAGGCGAGTTTGATGGCTGCAGAGGTTTACGGGGATCGTGTTTTAAAATTAACCAATTAAAATAGAGATTGGCTATTAACTTTGTCTAAAAGTAGAAAAAAGGATCTAGTCGGCTATTTTTTTAGAATCTTTAAATAAAATTTCTAAAACACGATCCCCGTAAACCTCTGCAGTCTGCATTAGCCATCAAACTCGCCTAGCACTACGGCCGGGAGGCGGCATTCGGCATTGTTGTTGTTTTGGCTGGGGTAGACCGGCCCCTTAAAAGAATAACAAATTAAATCTTTGAGGGAAAATCATGGCAACATAAAATGTTTGTGAACTTAAAGTCGGGATATTTAGACAATTTGGAAAACTTTAATCTTTTTGGAAACTTATAGAAGGATTTGTCCTTTAATTCTGTCATGATTGAAAACCATAAACATTTTTTAATTTTTAAAACCATACTTTCTCCATATTTTAATGGATTGGAGCATATGATTATTTTAAAATGCATTCCTTGATAAAAAATGAAAAAGTGAATAGTTCACATTTATAATAATAATATAATAAATATATAGCAATTCATGTTTTATTTATTTTGATAAAGGCGAGTGTTTCGAGTGTTGGCTCTTACAAAACAAGACCTTTTTTATCAAGTTGAAACCGAGTTTGTTATCTACACTTGTTTTGGTTCTACATATTACAGTGTGGAAAACATCAGCAAAAGGAATGTGCAAAGATATTTAAAAAGTACGTGACAAAAGTACATGTTCGTATAACGTCGTATTATTTCCAGATACATATCGGTAATTTATACATATTTGTATAGCCATAATTCTAAAAGTTTATGGAACTCAAAAGTGAAAAAAAAATTATTTAATACTTTGTCTTGGATTATGGTAGCTAGAATGATTTTCAATCGAATTGTGGAGTTTTTACTAACAACGTTTCATAATAAATGTAGGTTTTTATTCTTTAACATATAAGTAATGTACGTATTTGTTCTAGAGACATTTTTGTATTAGCTTGCATACAATTATCCATACAATTATCAGCTGCATTTAATATACTTGGTTATTGTTTAGAGTGTAAGCAGATTAGCTTAGACTGTTCTTATAGGATTTAGGTTTGGAAATTCGTATAAACCTATTTTATTTCACATTCCAACAGCAAAAACATTTCAAGAGTATACAATTATACTCTTTATGCTTTTGAAATGCTTTTGCCGTTGAAATGCAAAATAAATAATTGTTGTACAAATTTTCAAACCTAAATCCAATGCATCTAAAACAGTCTAACCTTCACCTAAAACTGGTTAAATAAATATAAGTATCTCTACATAAGCTGTAAAACTATGTTTTCTCAAAGACGAGCTAGTACTTCACGAAACATTCCTTAGTAATAAAAGTTAAGAATATTTCATCCCTCGAGACCATTATGCACAGTTTTAGGAGTTGTAACACAGAGTTTCCATTTCTCGAACAATACCTCAGCTTGGAAGTGTACCGGTTAATTATTCAACTCTTCCCCCAGCCAGTTTCGGATTGGTTAAAGTTCTTTTTAGTTCAACTTGTGCTCACTTGATAGTTTGTTTAGTTAAATAAAAAGGAAAGCAAACATTTATCTAAATTGATTCTAAAGGAAAAAAATTAAAATTTGATATTTCTTATTGCTTGATTCTGCTTGACCCTGGAAAGAATCGTAACCTGTTGAAGAGAGGTTTTTTCATATATTATTCAAATAATTGTCTTTTGGAACTCAAATATATGAGGGAGTCAGTATAAAATTTGTACGCAAAACAGCTTGTCTCATATTTTGCTTGTTCGAAGAGCGTAGTCTTTGAGAAGTGGGTGACAGTTAATTTCTGGTGACAAAAATGGTTCTAAATAAGATATTTATATTTTTTTAATAAATAATTTTTGTTATAATCTGAAAGTTTTTTGTCATAATAAATATTTATAAATCCTTCAAGAGCGCTTGTATTATACTAAAAGAAAAATAAATAAATCAACTTTTATAATCAAAAATTGTAGATGTCCTGTTTTGTTTTTAGTTGTTTTGTTCTTCAATATACTTTCCTGTTTTAATTTTGTAATGTATTATTGTTTCCGCTATAACGCATTTTCCACTATTGCTTCCGCATTGCTTCCGCTATTGCAGCGTTTTTAACACAGGGACTCTAAGCAATTACTTGTTGCAGAATTTGTTAACGCCTTATTCAGATTCTAAGGGCCCGGGCAACTTAAGCCCTTCACTCACTTACAAGTAGATCGCTGGGTGTGAGGCTTGAATAATGCATCATGTCTTTTAAACCCATTCAAATTACTGGTTCTGACTACGAGTCCGCAAAAAATAAAATAAATGAATAGAATGAAAAAAGAATAATTTGTTTAACATGTAGTTGAAATCTACATACCAATGGGTTGAAATCTAAAATGTAATAGATGTTACATATACAGCAGTTTTTATAACACGCTATGATGAAATCATATCACAATATAAATTATGGTTGATTTATTCTCGCAATTTTCTTAGATTTAAGTATATGATTCAATTAAATATTATATAAATGTATATCATAATAATTTAACACGAAACATTTAAACAAAATTCATGACAAAACATTTTCAGGTGATATTTATTAGAGTTTTACTGATTTAAGTATAGATTAAAACATATTGTTTTAGGATTCGCTACATTAGCTAATAGTAAAACAAAAGTAATTCACCCACTTATCTGATAACGCAGCACTTAAACTTCAACTATCTTATAACAGAGTATGATGATACTATTCTTTTTTGCAAGGATTAAGTGCGAAATGCTTTTTCTGAAGCACGCTTATACGGCTTGTAAGATTATTAAAACATATTTTCAAATGAATGGAAATAGATCAATATATCTTAGTAGTTTTATTTGTGATAACACATTTGGGTTCAACGACAGGATGTTTTATCACTTATATTCGTCTCCTTACAGTAACAGTTATTCGCAATGTATTTCTTGGCTGCAACAGAGAGTAAACAAAGCTCTAAAGTCATCCGCCCTTCGTGCATTAAATTTTCATTCACACGAATTCCCCTCAGCCACGCCAGACAACATAGTTTTATACTTCCAGAATGATAACCACCACGAATTGCTGCCAACTCTACCAAGATATTGCACGCTGTTCTCCTAACCTTATATAAGTAGGCTAATAGTACAAGATATCACAGAGTGAAACTTTTAACAATGACTATAAAAAATTGGTATCACACACATTTTGCCAGCTGTAAACAACTAAGAAAGAAATATATAAAAATTAAATAACCACTCCCCCCACGACCATGAATACAAGGTTATTAAAACGTGATATAGTTCTGATAAACAAATACTCCATTATTATTATTATTATTACTAATACTAGTTAAAATGAATTAATTTGAGATTGTATTTTTAGGTAAATCTGCGAGAATGATGATTCCGTGTAAAATGTAAGGTAAGCTAACCAGTTTTACGACTTTATCTTAAAGTAACTTTATCTTAATAAATGAGATGAAATAACATATAAAAAGACATATCCAGTAAAATTAATGTAATGATAATTTATTTACTTATACTATTTTTGAAGTATTTAAAGCATTTTTTTTATAATTTAAGAGGCACAGTGAAAAAAACAAAAAACAAAAAAAACAAAAAAACAATGATAAGCTTGAATTAATGTCAATGCAAAAATAATTTAATTGTGAGTATCGCTTGGAAGATAAGTGTATGTTGAAATAGAAATAAACTTGATCTTAAGATTTGTCATTGCAAAACCATTAAGCTTCAAGACTTTAAATTAATTGCCAAATTTATTTTTAACTTCTTACGATATTTTTCAGCAAAACGAATTTATCTGCTCCTAATTATTTTTTTCAGTGGAAAGTAATATAATTGGCAATTAGTTGATTTATGTAAGTTTTGTTTGATTGATTTCAAATTTAATATTAACCATCAATATCATATTGCCTTTATTTTTACGGATATTTTATTAATTGTATAATTTCAAAATGTATTGTTAACTATAATGTTTGGCAGTATATCTCTCAAATAATTTGTGGCTTTACACAAAAATTTACCATAGGCTACTAGTGTAACGAATAAAACATAATTAATTCTAAAAGCAGCCTTATTAAAAATGACAATAAATTGTTTTATTTTGGGTGTTTCTAGTCCAGTGGGACTTTTATACGTTTTGACTGGGAACGGTCCAAACCCCAGTCTTTTTACTACCTAACATCGACCAAGTTGTTAGAAAGCATCATTAATTAATAGCCCAATGACAAATGGCAACTGGGTCCGGAATCGAACCTTTAAAAGGCTACTAACTTTTCTTAGGATCGAACCGGCAACCTTTGGATTCAAAGGCGAGCACTATAACCACTCAGCTACCCAGCCAGTTTAAAAATAATCATAATATAAAATAAAAATAATGTATTAAAAAATAATCTATATAAAACTATTTGTTTTACAATAAAACCATGTACACAATTGAAACAAACTGATTCATTATGATTCAATTGTAAAGAAGGTTACTACTTTGGAAAACTACAAAGTGAAAGAAGCTGAAAGTGAACAATGCTCTGTTCACCGAAGGCGGCAAAACGTCGCTATTCATTTTCAAGGCGGCGTAATTAAAACTCGTCGCAGTTCAACACCTATAAATCCGAACAGACCATGTCAGTCCCCCCCACCCCCTCCCCAACAAACTCCAACGGATGTGCCGTGAGTCGCAGCTCTGCGTGATATTCCTCAACGTATATTCTCCACGTACTTCTTGTTTCCAAGTTTTAGGACTCGGTTAGATTAAGTATTGAATTGCAAAATGCTTGGTTGATGATTGACAAAGTGACATTTGTGCATCATATACATTTTACTACTAAGAATATTAGTTTTCATAGCAGCGGTCGTAGTTAGTGGTAGAGCTCTGGGTTATCACTTAGCGGGCCCGGGTTCAAATCCTGGATTGTTCGGCCGCTCCCGTGGTTCGGAAGGCATGTACGTTCACCCGTTGGTCCGCCTGCATATAAAACAACAAAGTGCAGGCCTCTCAGGCGATTAGAATTATCAGTTAATTCTTGTTTCCCTCCACTAAAAGCCATATGATAATCCATTTTATTCGTAGTTTTCATCGCTAGAGCGCAAAATGGCTTTCTTCTGTACGCAGTTGCATCTTAAGGAAAGGAGAATAACCACAGAAAAAACACTTTTCATCCAATCGATAAGCAACACTCTTCATCATACTTATCAAACATAATTACTGATTCAACGATTATTAGTAAAAATCAGATTAGCTGTTTGGTTAAATATTTTACTTTCCTTTTAATTTAAACATTCTAAAATAGCTAAAGTTTTTTACAATACATTTGTGACATATTTTTATGTTAGCGCAAGCTAAAAAAAAAAAAAAAAAATGAACAGCCATTTGATAATGATAATGATACCATACAATTTTTAAAGGTTACAAGTACCTGAAAATTCAAAAAAAACATTGATTAAGATTATCCACGAAAAATAGTTAAGAGTTAAATAACTATTTTCTTAAAAAAAGTTTGGTTTTAAATAAAAACTATCTTTTCGTTGAGTTGAAATTTAATGCAATATAATGTAAAATATAAGAATTCACCAAGGGTTTAAATTATCGCCAGTTATTGGAGGAGATAAATTCCAGCGTAATTAGGTATCAGAACTTGTTAAAAAACACCCACTATGCGAGAAAGAGTACAGTTAAATACAATGTTTGTAATAATTAAAAAACTAATTTTTCTTTAGCCAGTTGTAAAATGTATGTACTGAAATACATTTATCTAAGCTTATTATGTGAGCGAACGAGATCGTCTTGAAAAAATAAGCCATCACAAGGGGTGATAGCGGTGGGCTAGTCATTTTAGCCCAAGTGATTATACCTTTGCTTCAAAGAATTATTTAATTATCCAAACAAATGTTCGGTCCGTAGGGATTGTGAATCTAAAAAATAAAACTAAAATGCTTTGAGACAGTAAATCTTGATATAATACAGTTATTTCTGAAAAATACTGAGCTATTTTATATATATATATATATATATATATATATATATATATATATATATCTTGTTTAAAATCTTCGAAAAAAGATATCCTTTCTAAAAATTGCCTATAACACATTCTATTTATCATTCTATTATCAGTCGGTTGATGATGGGATAGTGTTTTGTTTTCTGATTATGGTAATGCGGGCTGGCATTATAGTCGCCCATTAGGCAGCCCTTACGCAGCTTAGCCGACTCGGGGCTTAGTGCTAAATGTGGCTTTTGGCTTTAGATAGTTCCAGCTGCACCGAAGCTGCTATCATCTGCGCCTCTATAATCCCTAGAGTAATCGTGGCAATATTTGATGATTTGATAATGAATATAACAATTCAACAAAAAAATGTTAAAGATCGTGAAAGGTGAGATAAAACAAAATAGTGAGGGCGATTAAGTGGAAAAATCCTGTATAAATTAAGATAATATTTCCACCAATTTGGTACTATTCACCTTCTTTATAAGTGCTCTTGTGATTGCGTCACAAACCTCATATTAAAAGGAGATTAAACAAAATCGGTGTCAAAATAAAAAAATCACATTTAAAAACAAATGACTTAGAATGTATAAGAAAAAATCAATTTACGTTTCAGTGGTAAATTTAAGTTAACTACTTTTAAAAGTTCCTTACGTAGAAGAGAATATTTTAAAATCTCAATAAAAGCTAACATAAAACACTGTTTTGATCACATATTTTAAGTTGAAAATTTACCCGCGTAAGTCACATGCTGAGCAGTTCGATAAGGTTTTATACCGAACTTTGGACTGAATATTGTTTCCTAAAGCGGCAAGACATGACAATGTGCGCGGTTTCAGCACCGTAAACCCTGCAATAAAGTCAACTCGGCCTCGACGGTGGTGAATGTGCCCCCCCCCCCCCCCCCAACCGGGGCCGGCCCAGACCTCGCACTCAACCGAACTCAGCTACACAAAATAGTCTTACAACAACATGCAATTATCCTTTAAAAGTCCTATTCTTAAAAACTTTTATGAAAAAGTTTAAAGACTTATTTTAAATAAGTATTGATCTCTGTTTTATGTCTCAATTGCTACAATATGTTTAAATTGGTGTCACATTGTAACACCAAACATAAAACTGTAACATATACAAACAACTTTCATTTCTAATAAAAAGCAAGAGAAATTAAATTTCGTCATTAAAAAGTGTTTTTTTTTCTGTAACAAAACGAAAATAATTATTAATTATACATTTCAATAATAATCATTTAAAGAATTTTTTATGCATTAATTATATAAGTACTTTATGTTTGTTGTACTATTCAATCAGTGGAATACTTACAAAAATAGTTATGCCAGTGTAAGAACGTAATTACTGAGAGAATGGTAATAGCTATACCGCATTAGCGTACCATAAAGCTATACTTAAATGGTAATTAAGAGGGTAAAGTACGTCATTGCAACTCGAAAATTGTAGATGGTCTTACGAAGCGTCAGCTGAGTGCGTCAGAAGCGTCAGCTGAGTGCGTCAGAAGCGTCAGCTGAGTGCGTCAGAAGCGTCAGCTGAGTGCGTCAGAAGCGTCAGCTGAGTGCGACTAAACAATTCGAGAGCGGCAATGACTATTCATGGTCGTAATACACACAAGAATTTTCCTACAAACAAAATTCAAACAGATTAAATGGTTTATTTTATAATAAATGTCATTTAGACTATGTTGATTTGTTTCTGTTGTAACACACTGTTAACTATCAAACATAACCTCACTAAAAAGAAGCAATTACTAAACGACAACAAAGACCAACAGCTGTGGCATGGTTTTGTAACAACAGCTGATTTTAAATTGCTGTTTGATTTAGCGTGCGGTAAAGAACATTGCCGCTCTAGAGCGGAAAAGAAACGGAAACCGGAAATGAACTGTTTTACGTAGGGTTACGTAGGTGTAGCAATGTGATTATTTCCATGCAGTGGTAGGAAAAACACATTTTTAAATATCACGTTCTTGATGATGAAAAGAATAATTTATATTTCCTACGACTGTCCGTGAAAACAGTTGTTTACGCACTCGATACTCGTCGCAAAACAGGTGATTGCCGTATTCAATTTACTTTGCGCACGCTAGATTTACTTTGCGCACGCTAGATTTACTTTGCGCACTCCAGTGTTTAAACATTAGAACACAAAACAATTTGCATTAGCCAGCAAGGAAACGTTGATTAGTCAGGAATTAAGTTGGCAACACTGGATATAAACATCTGATCTATTGTTGTCCATGTGGTCGTTTTTATTGAATCAACATAAACATAACCTACAAACCAGCTGCGGGTGAGCTACCGGCACGTAAGTTAGATGCGCAATGATCAACTATGACAGTGACTTTAGTGATTTAAGCGACTTATTCCCTGACGATCTTGCTAAAACTGCTAAAACAGTGGCGTTAAATCTTCTGCATGGAAAATCCAATAAATTTTTAAATAAATGTAGGAAGTGCATAATACAGGATATCATTAATATCACTATCTTGAGAGGGACCTCACATAGTGGGTATTTTAACGTGAATATTAAACGTTTATACTTATATAAGAAATATTTGGCAGTCGTAGGAAAAATTTAATATGCAACTCGTGCGAAAAGTGCTTTCACTGCACTTGAGAGAAATTATTCCGCACTCGCCTGCGGCTCGTGCATAAACATTTCTCTCGAGTGCAGCAAATCGGCACTTTCCGCACTTGTTGCATAAATAACTATTTTCGATTGCACTATCATATTGATGTTATGAGGGTACTAAATAATAGTAGCACTACGTTATTATTATAGATAATAGATATGTTATAATAGATGTGTTTTAAATATAGAACTAATCATTTTTGACTCGTTAGTAAAATAAAAAAATCTTTATGGTTTTAACAACGTTAAATATACTTATTTCATGTTAACGACGACGCTCTGTTTGGCTACATTCTTCTTAAAACAATATAAGAAATTTATAAAGTAAATATGAAATAGATGACATTATCGTGAAATTGCCAATATCCGATGTTTACAGTTGTGTTTGATACAACGGTGAACGGTGAACACGGACAGTGCGATGTATGCAATGCCGTGTCCACTATCTGATCCTGCCAGTTTAACACCTGGCTTGAGCCTACAAATTGCATGGAACACAAATGGTTTCCTTTACATTGTCAGTAGGTAAAACCCATTGTTGTAATTTGCTTACCGGGGAATTTTGTGTAATGTAAAATATGATGATTTAATTCCATCGCCTGAATACCGATCAGGCGATTAAAAAAAAATCTTTTATTAAAAAAAATTGTTTTACTCAAGCTATTATACTTGGATCAGAAATCTTTTAAATACAAGTTTTACAACAAGTTAAGGGTTGGGTAACTCAAATTAGTTTTTATGAACCTACAAGAGTTCCCTACGTTAACAGTTATTCGTCTATTTGAACAGTCTCTTATTTGAAATACAGCCATTAAATTCCATGACTGATTGTTTATATTCTATTTATCTTGAGGGAAGATCAACTACACAATCGTTGCATATCATAATTAATAGTTATGTTAATTTGCATAACAATATCAATTGCATGCATTAGTAATTACATTGTATGATCTAATGCACGATATTAAACCCAAAAGTTACAAAAAAAAGAAAAGAAAAACTATTGATACTTCAAGTATGCAATTAAAACATTTTGACAGGCATACACATCACTGGAAGACCGTTTAGTTTAATATTGAAGAACTTTTGACGAAGCTAAATTTTTATTTATTCTCTAGGCTCAATAATTAATTAGGTAGCTTGTTTTACAGTTACTGTTGTGTACAGTATACTTGTATGTATTTTTGTGTACAGTTTTAATACTAGGTTTATCTGTAATGTTATTTACAATATGTGATATTAGCGCTAACGTCACGTAAGACGTGGTAACGGCCAACATGTTTCCAAAGAGGTCGGGAAAGTTTTGAATCTGTTTCAAATCGGTAGTCATATTAGTCTAATAAAGAAATGTGGATTGTTTGTGCTCATATTGAACGCTATCGTTAGGAATTCATTTTCCTACTACTGGATATTGAATTTTCCAATTCTTGGATAAACTCTTACCTGCTCAATATCATTTGTTGGTGGTACGACGACCGGTTTTGTGATAACAATCACATCATTAGGTCGATCTTCGATTTAACGATTCGTCATTAACATAAATTTGACACGAAACACAACGAAAACAACAACAAAATACTAAAAACAGTACATCCGGGTAACGAGATCGAATTCATTGTTCGAAGCTATCAATCGAAGATATCGAGATCAAAGCTATTGTTTAAAACCCTCAATAATGTTTTGTATAAGATCCGTCAATCGCATTGTAGATTTGAATAAAATTAATACGGTATTAAAATTAATACGGTAATACTGAAAAGAAACAATTAAAAATTCATTATAGTCAAAAGTTATCCACAAATATGAACTTTAATTTATGAATCATTGCATATACATATTTAAATTTCAAAAAAATATGCTACCTACGATTTTACATAATTTTTTAGATTATTCCCGTATGTTACACTTTCTATTCTAAGATTAAGGCAGTGGACGAATTATTCGCCTTCTTCGGTGGAATACGAAATATAAGTAAAGATGATATAAATTGTCGACGAAATGTGATCTCATGCCATTGATTACTGAACCAGGTAAAGAAGATACCTCTATAATTTATAGACATTATTCTTAATGTGATTTTTATTAAATACGATAAACATGCTGGGACTACAATTTTCCAATTCTTACAAAACAAGTTTACAAGTACGATTATAAACCTTCTCAGCTTACTATTTTCCTCTCTGTGTCATTACATTTCCACTCGGATCCGCGTGGCTGGAGGTGGCTCTCTATTTCCAACAGCCATTCAGCTCCGTCGCCCAGAATAGCTGCGACGAGCGGCCAAATAATTTATCCTCCATTTCCTCCGTACCACACTCGCGTTGTTTTAATTGGCCAAACAAACAAGGCCGAGACGTGGCTACCACGCCACATCTGCCTCTCTCAATTACTGTCCCGGATAAGTGGTCGACTAATATTTGTCTTTCACTAGATTAAAAACTTGTTTGTTACTAGCTTTGCGACTTTGCGGTTTTAAGTGGTTTAAATTTGATTTGTACGAATTAGGTTGCACGTGTGTCTTCCATTCACTTTTAACTTTCAAAAGTAAATAAATGTTTCAATATTAAAAATTGCGTCTTTGAATTGGAAGTTTGGTAATTCAACTAACCATAGTTAATCATGAATGATTTGAATATATTAAAATAATGAATTTGTAGGTTAAAGTAATTCACAGCTTATCAAAATCAATTCCATATCCATATCAATATCAACTAAATATTTAGCCAAACTGAAAGCAATTCAGCAACATTTACGTGAACCAATTAAATTCAGGAAAATGTAAACTATATATTTAATACAAGAGTACATTTTTGGAGATTTTATGTTAATTTATCTTGATGACTGCTCTTGTATACTCATTTCAAAGTAAATTTTCTCTCCCTCCCACCTTACGGCCATTTAAGTTGACAAGCATATTTTTGTAACTACTCACTAGGTTGTTAATTTAATTCTCGCTGTGTCATCAGCTGTTCAGTTAGCGGCGCGTCAGCTGACCAGACCATTGTTGATCAGTTGATCGGTGGCAACCACTGCCGATGCCATCTTCGTGTCGGCCATGCGTCTGTTACATGGTGTTGTGTTTTACCAGATTGGATAACCCACATTTCAGGTATTATATAGTTTTATATGCTAGATTTGTGTTTCAATATTGATTGGACAGTTATTAATTATTAGTACTTAAAATAATAATAAGTACTGATCTATATTTATGTATTTATATAAAAGAAAAAGGGTAAACAATATGAAATTATCCTAGAAATTTAATGAAAAGGAATAAAAAGTATTAAATACAAATTAAAATTATCCAAGATGCCGGTGAAATGCAAGGAAAAATAAGATATAATTAATCATTGTAAATAATATACAATTCAATATCCTACAAAACATACCAATCAAATTAAAAGATTTTCTTAGTTATTGATAAATTAAGAATGTATGATTATTCTGATTATTGCTTATTATTATGAATTATTGCTTAAGAATTATGATTATTGCTCTATTCTGTCGATTAAATGATTGAAGTAACTTCATGTAACTTATTCTAAAGAAAAAAGTTTCATCGGACATAAGTATCCTAAAACTGAAGATTGCATACATACTATTGCAAACTTCCATACTTACTTACAAAACATATCTTTATAAATTAGTTTTTTATCTTTTTGTAAGATTTCTGGACGTATTCGCATTATATTCGTACTATCTTATTCAAATTCATAAAAAATGTAGTTATTAAGAAGTGCTTTCAAGGGCAATAATCAAAAAAAATTTGAAATAAATCACAGGTTAAATAATACTTAAAAGAATAATCGTTTTCTAATTAACTACAGTTAATAACCCTAGACCTTAGGTATATTGTATATATATATATATATATATATAATATATATATATATATATATATAATATATATATATATATATATATATATATATATCATCATATAGTCACTTTCAAAGAAAAATATTCTACACTCTTAATAATTTTTTCCAAAAAGTATTTTACACATTAGCCAGAATTTTATTATAATAGCATTATTATAAATGCATTTAACAATTTAATTTTTTTTATTATTTAGAACTAAGTAAATAAAAATAGACAGTATAAAATGAAAATTAAAAATATCTAAGATGCAGTTGAAGTGATAGCTTTAAAAAAATATTCAAAAATTATATTCTTAATATATATATTAAAGTTGATTCGAGGATCAAACACATGATTTATTTTAAGGCAAACCCCTTTCGAAGTGGGGAACGGTTTAGTAAAAAACTAGGTCATTGGTACTGGCTTCGACACCTTAAATTTATGATTTTTAAAATCTTAGCTAGACCTGCTTCTGAAATAACAGATAACATAAATTTAACTTTGGTTGCAATTGAGTAGTATAATCCTATGATTATTAGTTTACATTAACTTCAAGTTGAGTTTTTACATACGTAGGAGTATTTTTAAAATACATAAAACGTAAAAAAAACGTACGAGATGTTAATTATAAAATAAAATTTGTTTAACTAAAAAATATTAATATAAAATAATCCAATCCCCCAAAATTGAGCTATATAAAAATAAACAACATTATGTAATATGTGATTGTCCTAAATAATTTACTTTTTAATCCATAGAAACATAGCTTTAGAATTTCACGATTCTCACGTTGACTGTTTAATATGAGCGGTCGTTAAACTGAGATATCATTATCAATGGGAATATTCATTAAATTCTTAAAACTTATTAATTCCTATCTAAGAATAAAATAATTATGTGCAGTTATTGTTTTAACAGTATATTACATTTAAAAGATCTCATAGAGTGAGCTTTCTTTGAGAAGTAAGAGAGTAAATGTGAACAAGTTTTCTTCAGTTCAGGCGCGAAAACAACGATCCTCTTTTTCCAACAGGACTAATTAAAACGTTTGCCACTCCTCCAACCCATTTAATGTCTTTATGTTATAATGAATCTCTTTGTCAATATACTTTTGTTGATTTATACAAATACTCACATACCGCTGGAGGGGGCTCCACCCCCCCCAGTGTTACTTAAGTAATTGAAAAATATAGCTGAATATCAGAAAATAACATATCATGAAATTCAGTCAGAGGGATGCCTAGTATGATGTAACCCAAAATGAGATAAGAATGGTCGTTCGATCAATTTAATTCACAGTTATATTTTTATACTATTACTAGGGCTTAAAGATGTCAAAAATATAACAAATTTGGTGGTGATAGCTAATGTTGGGATATGGGTCAAAAGGTAAATTAATTAATTTTTTTTTTAGATTTTAGAGCTGACTGGTCACAGAGGGCAAAAAGCTATAGGATTAGAGTTGTAATTCCTTTAAATATCGATCTTTCAACATATCTCACATTATACAATAGGACTAAGCGTTTGGTCGCTGAAGTTCCAGTAAGAAAACGGTAAAAATATTATAAAAGGAAATAGGGTCAAATGTCAAGAGATCAAAAGTTTTAATCGTGCTATGATACATCCAAAACATATACCACAGGTTTTCCCATAAAACCAACCGTAGCTTAAAGTAAGAAAATACACCCATCAATTTCGTTATAAATGGGGTTTTGTGTTAAAGGGACGGAAGCATAGCCAAAACCTTTACAGTACCAAACTTTTAGAAAACACTTTTAAATATATCAAAAACATATTTCTTAAAACACCAATTATTGGTCACTGAAGCCCAAAAGGAGACTTCGTAAAAACTGCATAAGAATATCACAGTCTTTCTTGATGGTAATAGAGGGGGGTACGGTAATATGTAAAATAACCTTAATTGTTGTTAATTTGATGTTCTTTCAATTGCATGTCAAAATATTCAGATATTAAACTGAAGGTCTAACAATTGGGCTGGGAGATCATAACAAAGAAACTATATTAATTAGATATATAAAATTACATCAACTTTAATATTTCTTTAGTGGGTTTCCTTTAAAATATTATACGAATGGGTTTATTTTCTAAATAGAACTCTAACAATTTATAAACTTGTTAAGTTAAAAGTGTCTTGGTTGTATAATAAGCAGCTTATGGATTGAAATAGGTTTGAAAATTAAGAAAATTGCCATTTTGGCAGAATTAAATTCTGTCTACAGGGTTAACAAGCAGAGGATACATAAAATGATCATGGGTCCAAATCTACAGTAAATAATAAAAAAAAAATAAAAAAAATTATATTAACATTACCTCCGAATTTTTTTATAGCGGACCAACCGTTTGGCCGCTATAACCCAAGAATATTTTTTTATCAATCGAGTGCAAAATTTAATATAGTACATGCTCATAGCCCATTAATAAAAAACAAAATTTTATGGAGGGAGAGAGAATACTTATACCTGACTAGATATTAGAATTACATTGACTTGCTTGCGTACTATTTGTTCTTTTTCCACAATTTATCACTGTTAAATTATATATTACACAATGTATAACTTAAATCGGAAATATATGTAGTAAGTACCACGGATATCTATACGTTATATTTTGTAAACCTAAAATGGTAAACCTAAATAGCGTTTTGTTTCACAAGTTGTCAAAGACTTGCTGACTTTAGAGGTTTACTATAGTTAAAACTTAAACTAAGAAAACCTCAATGGCTTTAGAAGTTTCCTTAAACAATAATGTGTTGCAAGATTTTCTCGGCAATACTGGAATAAACTCCTGGTAAGATCCTCGAAATTGAAAAAAAAAATAAATCTTCAAACTACAACCGGATGTAATAATCCACTTCGATGACATTTCACAAATTACAATTCAAATTGCATTTATAAATATTTTATTTGAGTGTCATACTCTGACTCTTCAATATTGCTTTATTTGAGACAGCGACGACGCAATCTGGTGCGTATTTTAAGGTGAATATTATGGACCTGGAGTAGCTTTGTTACTGACATTGACCACCTGATTCATTTTTTGGCATTCTTATTTATTGATAGCCCATTGAACATAGGCAGCTGGCCCAGTTTCTTCCAGAAAACAAACTAAAGTTTCTTTAAATTATTACATATTATGTATATATCCTTAAAATTAATTTATGTATTTAGCCTATATGTAAACAGTAAATTTATTCTTACATTATTTATCTAGTGAACATTGAACAAATATCGTCTCACCCTAAGAAAATTAAATTCAATGCCACTTTAAAAATTTTGTTACATTTTACAACTTACAACATATTTATGGAGCGAAGCTCGGCTCCCGGTAAGATGTACATTTAAATGTAAATTTTACAACATTTTAAGTGTAAAGTTGTGTGTTTTTTAATTCAATGAAAATATTATCATTTGGTTATGTTATAATAATTCATTTTAAATGTTATATTTTACTCTTCGATATTTCATACTACAAAATCTGTAAAATAGGAAAATGAGAATCGCTGGGTTGGAAATATGATTCAATAACATAAGAGTTAAATAAAATAGATAATTAGTCCCAACAGTTCTTTGAAACAAAATATAAAAATCGGACTGAACAGTTTTTACATTTTAAAATAGTTTGAAATCTTTTCATACTACTCCGTGATTGTAGAAAGACCTTGATAATAATAAGAAAAAATATAGTACTTATTTTAAATGGCGTTGAAAATATTTTTATTTACTCTAAAATTAAATATTTAAAAACAGTTTATGGATAATGAGACTTGATATGAAAGAAATAAAGAATAAAAGCATTAAGTAACAACAATGTAGAGTGAAATTTATTTTCCTTTCGGTTGTCACTTTACATTTATTATGTTGAATGTTTAATCACTTCTAAGAATATTCTTCTATTTACATAGCAACAAGTAGTAGAAAACGTGCAATTAGGAGTTACATTCAACATTTCCGGCTAATGCTACATGTAATAGTTACTTTAATAGTTCAATGTTTCTTTTGAACCGTCTAACAATTGTTAGTGTAAAATGGTTCAAAGAATAATTTCTTTTTGCATTTCATTGACGTAATATAGTTTTTGACATTTGATATATTTAATATTTCATTTAATTTAATTTATTCTAACGGACAAGCCATTTACAATTATTGTGCAAAAACGTGTCTTAACCAAATACTTCTAAACTACTGTAATACATTTGGGTGGCTCACTTTAAAATTCAATAAACTGAGTACAATGACATGCTAGAGATAAAACATTGGTTGAAATATGCAAAAAAACTGGGATTTTCCAGGTACAAAATTAAATGAATTTATATAACGGACAATGCACATTGAGAGTGAAAACAAGCCGATTTGAGAAAAATGGAAATGTTGCTTTTGATTGCAAGGTATAGGGTGAGATTGATCATGAGGGCAAAATAATTAAATTTCAACCACAAATAATAAATAGAGAGTAAAAGCGAGAAAATGACATACAGACTGAAAATTGGGGGTTAGAACATTACATGCAAAGAGAGCGAAAAACACAAAAGTGCAAAATAAATAATTAACAAGACGTTCACAAATTACAAGGCTTGACACTTCAATGCGTGACTTTGAAGACAGACACTAATGTTTATTTATTTTAACAGTTGCTTTAATTAATCCTCAAGCAGCTTGCGAATAGCTCTCTTGAAAGTATGTGGTGTAGTGCAGTTGGAAATTACGTCCTTCATAGAAGCAACAGAGTTTGCCATCCTCATCATACGTGGAAGTGGAGCGTTCCGCTGATAGTTTTTTGAGGGTCCTTTGAAAAAGAACAAGTGCTGCGATCTGGTAGGATGGGGCACTTTGATTCAACCAATTGCCGGGAAGACCGGGACTGTCAATGTAACCATTGGTCAGTTTGAAGAGGTAGGTGATGTGAGCTAACTTTCTTCTTAGCACCATACTTTCAATTTTAAGAAACTCGGCAATGGTACGTAGTAGTGTGTAATGGTAATTAAATCCAACTTGCAACCTGTGACACTGATAGTGAGGAGCCCACACCGTCGAACAGTACTCCAAAGATTGCCTCACCAGTGAACAACATAAATGATATTAATGGAATACGGATCTCTGGAAATTTTAGGTATCAAACCTAGGTTTCTTTGTTCTTGCATGCAAATAGTATTTATTTTCTTTATGTCAATTGTTTAGTTTCATCAAGACCTATAAAAAGATATGAAAGTCGGCCATACTTCCCGTTTGAACATTTTGAGCTACCCCCTACCCCCAATACCCCTAAGGCTAATAATTTTAAAACTAACCATCATTATTGTAGCAACTCATATCCAAGAAGGTTGCCACAATCCGATTTCCAATATCTCAAATAGTTAAAAAGTTAAGGGGGGGGGGGGGGTGCAAATTACTTTTCAACCATGCTGTATGGTTACAGTGTAAGTGTAAATATATCGAGTAGTGTTGAAGACGTTTTATTATTTCAACCTGAGCAATACTTATAATAAAGGGAATTGACAACAAACATGCTTTTATATTTCATTATAAACGTTATAGATCCAAATATTCATTTACATTACCATCAAAACACCCAATTAATCCGAATGTTTTGTTTGTGACAAGTCGGATTAACCATAGGTTTAAGTTAATATGAAATAGTTGATGGCGAATACAAGAAAAAAGTCAGTTATAAAGCAAAGTTCAGAAAATGAATTTCCAATCCTAGTCCATTTCAATAGCTTTCAGTGCAACTAAGTTGACTTCAATCTGCGTTTGATATTTAGAAATTTGTTTAGTTTCTTTTAACTGAGATTTCTGTAAAAGGATATTAGTGTACGTGACATTACCAAATGTCATGTGTTTTTGGTTTTCTCATTTCATAAAGTGGATTGTTATTCTATTGTTTATTTAAATTCTTCATAAAAACTTCATAGAAATTGAAATTTGAAATTATTTTTAACTTTACCCAATTAAGGTTTTATATCTATATATTCAGGTTGAAATAATAAAACGTCTTCCAACACTACTCGATATATTTACACTTATACTGTAATTGTTTACAAGACGGTAAATATATATAAAAGATCTTATAATGCCATTATAAGATCTTTTATATATATTTACCGTCTTGTAAACAATTACAGTATAAGTGTAAATATATCGAGTAGTGTTGGAAGACGTTTTATTATTTCAACCTGAATATCAGTACTAGCACGTATAATGCTAATCAAGAAGTTATTTATCTATATATTTAAAACACAAAGGTAAAAAACCTTTGGACAGTTCGTCTGTGACTTCTACTGGACCGATTTACATGTGGGTTGTACCAAAATAAACATTTTCGGTTCTATATTAGCAGGTTTTATTCGTATTTCAAAAATATTTACGTTAAATCGGTCAAAAAAGAAAAATAAACTTTTCTTATGGAGATTTAACATGGGGAAAAAGCCAACATTTCCAATCCTTTGGACAGTTCGTCTGAGACTTTCACTGGACCAATTTACACGCAGTTTGTACCAAATAAAACGTAAACCTTTGTATATTAGCAGACTTCATTTACTTTAACATTATCTTACTTCCTTAAATTAAAAATATCGACATTTTCAAACCTTTACAAATTATTTATTTTACACGATTTCAATCAGCTGATTGTAAACACACGAGGTATTTAGTCTAAACACAGAATGGATGAACAAAAGCTCACGAAGGATTTGGTTTATTATGGCCAGTACCTAAAAACGTTTACAATTATTATGATATATTGTCATTTAGGAAAAGAAAATTGCTTAATAATATAATTAACGTTATCTTACTCCCTTAAATTAAAAATGTCGTCATTTTCAAACCTTAACAATTTATTTATTTTACACGATTTCAATCAGCTGATTGTAAACACACGAGGTATTTTGTCTAAATACAGAGTGGACGAACAAAAGCTCATGAAGGATTTGGTTTATAATGGTCAGTACCTAAAAACGCCTACAATTATTATGATGCATTATCCTTTAAATGGAAAGAAAGTTGCTTGATAATGTAAAATAGCTGATTGCTATGAAATTCAGACTGAATTGTAAACGTTCAGTTTAAATAAATTGTTTACATTTGTATTAAAAGAAACGGATGTATCGGAAATTCGTTGTGCAATCAATTTGTCGGTTGCCAGGTTGTAATGCTTTACATTTCTCCCACTAACAACGGAGTTTGTGGCACAGTCGGTATCGTAACTATATACAAACCAGAAGGCCCGGGTTCCAAACCGATCTCCTCAAGTACACTTCTTATAATGTGTCTAACAATGGTGTCACTAATAAATGTTTTACTGATGGTACCGATATTTATTTTAAGGAAAATAGAGACATCAAAATATTTGTAGGCTTTTTCAAATTCTCAAAAAACTTATTTATTAAATTTAAAAAGATTAATAAATACAACTTGATAGTTTTTGGCTTGCTTATTCCTTATGTTTTGATTAGGCTACTAAGGTTTAGGCCTAAGTAAACAATGGATTTGTTATGTTTATAAAATACTAAAGAGTGTCTGTGTTACATAGTAAGGGTGCAGCATTATTGTTTTTAAGGAATATGCCTATATGCCTACTTTGACAGACACTCCAACTAAAATCATGTAATTTTATGTGAAATAAATGTGTATTCTTTAAATTTGGATAGTTATTGAAACTTGCACACTACAGCATAAATATTGCTATATGAAAGTGCTTATAAATGGTTTCCCTACGTTCTATCCTACCCTAATACCAATATTTGTTAAAGCCAACTATCCTAAGTTACAACACTGTAGGCCTTTCCTAATTCTTGAAAAACTGTTAAGAACAATTTATCCATTAGTCCTACAAGTGGATATTGGTCTACTTATTTCTGATGTTGTTGAACCTAATAGAACGGTTTCCTTAGGTTAATTAGGTTTGCGCCTACCTAAACAATCAAATTGACATGTTTATAAAATACTAAAGAGTAGGGCCTATAAGTACAAGGATGCAACATTATTGGTTTTAAGGAATAGGCCTACTTTTCCGACGTTCCAACTAAAATCGTAGTATTTTCTGTAAAATATATTATTGTTCTTGGTATGGCAGTTCAAAGAAGTACATTTTATAGACTACCTTACATGTTTGCACTATTATAGCGTTTCATTTACCACTAATGGAGCTATATCCGTCGAGTATCGACGGGCAACAACTAGTTGGTATATTAAGAGTCTTTTAAAACGCAATGGATGGTACATTTTTATTTTAGCGAATTTCCCATAGGGAATAAGCTATTACCGTAGGTCTCATGGTAAGACCTAAGCCCGGGACCATGTTACTTTTTCGTTTTTAGGTGCCCAGAGACAAAAAATAATATTCATTAAAAATTTTATATATATATATATATATATATATATATATGTATATGTATGTGTCCCTAGACACGATAACTCTCGTAAAAATGGTCCAATCGACACCAAATTTGGTAGAGATGTGTAATCCTACGTTTATTCGGATGAGTTCGAAAACCAGACATATCGACCTACCGGAAGGGGTAGTTTTGGGGGGTTTCGTACCCCAAAAATGGGTTTTTTGCATTTTTCGTAGGTAAATTTTTAATATTTTAAATTTTTATTTTGACCATTGGATTTAGCTCAAAAAAACACACAATTTAGTATTTTGAAGCTTTGCTCTATCTCCATTTGTTACCGAGATATTACAAAGTCTAAAGACAGTACATTGTCTTTTAGGGCTCCAATGTTAATCTTATGGAGAACAAGGATCTGTTAATATTTCACTTATTAACCAATATTTTTGGATGAAACTTGGTATTTAGCTTCATTTGGTTGAGATTCATCCATTTAAGGTAAAAAAATCTTGTTTTTTGTACTTATCATGGCAGCAAACCTGCATACTCTTTTCCCATGTTAATCATATGGAGAATAGGCAAACTCTTTTATTTATGGACAGATATTGATTAAACTAACTATATGTCTTTATATGGTCGAAATAATTTTTTTTTATGCTAAAAATCTACTTTTAGTGTCCCCCATGGCAGCATACCTGCATACTCTTTCCCTATATTTATCTTAAGGAGAATAGACATTTATTTCCCTATTTATGAGCACGTGATGAAATTTTGTTTACAAGTTTAGCTGGTCAAAATTAATATTACTAATTTGGAAATTCGCTGAGTACGCAGGTCTGCTGCGACGGGGGGTATTTTAATTGTCTTATAAGTCGAAATAAAATATTTCACTACAATTGAGTGGTTGATGGCTATAATATCCAAATTTATATATAAAATTAAATTATATTAAACTTTTTATGGTTGAAAAATCTTAAGATCACAATTATGAAAGATTTTTCAAGTGTTTAAAATAATGACCGACTGAATGTGAGGGTGAGCGTAAATAAAATCAGCAAACCGACCAAAAGATTACGCCCGGACGCAATCACTTAATTGAAGTGGATGGAAAATTTCAAACCACATCTATTGCTGTTGTCGAATCAAAAAATATTCTTTATCTTTGGGCTTTATTTCTCAAAAGTCGTGGACATGAATATAAAAATATACTAATAAAAATAAATTTTATTTAAATGCAAATGTTTGAAATGCGAGAGATATAATTTGTGCATTATTATGTGTAGGTAATAAAACGTGTATGTTTATTTGGAACGTATGGTCAAATATTCTGACAGTAAACGGTAAACAAACATTGTATTTAAAATAAAAATTTTGAAGTAAAAAAGAAGTTTTTTACTAATTTAAGACCATGTGATTTGTAATAGGCCTATGCTTTGTTTTACAAACCACAGGGATGAAAAGGACTAAAAAAGAAACAAATTTGTTATCCTATATTTTATTAACATAGCTTTATATATTAAAAATTCTTGAAGAAATATGTAAATGTACTGACCAATAGATGACAAATAACACTTTTGGTACAATTTTTAGTTTTATGTGGATTGAAAAACTTAATAATTAATTGTTGGTCCAAAAAAATGTTTGATATATAATAGTCAAGTAAATATAGTATTTTCGAGGGAAAACTTGTACATTATTAATAATTAATAAGATATCTTATGGTCAGGAAGACTAAATGAAATAATAGTAACCATTTGTAAATGCTATAAATCTTTTAACTTGAAATTTAATTCATGGTCTATTTTGCAAGATAGACTCTATGATCTGTTTACAGATTCGTGAAAAAATGTATGACCTACTTTTGAGCCAGCCAATAATTTATGATCCATTTACCAATTCGTAAACACAATTATGATCTACTTTGATATCAGCCAAGAACATATGATCTCTTCACCAATTCGTGAACAAATGTATGGTCTACTTTGCCAAACTTAAATATATTATCTATTCACCGATTCGTGTACAA
This sequence comes from Neoaliturus tenellus, assembly GCA_030545055.2. Classification (NCBI taxonomy): domain Eukaryota; kingdom Metazoa; phylum Arthropoda; class Insecta; order Hemiptera; family Cicadellidae; genus Neoaliturus; species Neoaliturus tenellus. The sequence goes on along the minus strand of CM061533.1, from coordinate 180,785,868 downwards.
ATGTATGGTCTATTTTGCCACCCTTTAATATATAATATCTATTTACCGATTCGTAAACAAATTTATGGTCTCATCAGCTAAGCCTCTTCAGCTAACTCATCAGCTAACTTTTGCCATCAGCCAAGAATCTATGGCCCATTTACAGATTTGTGAAAAAAATGTATTACCTACTTTTCCAGCCAAGAAGCTATTGAGCCATTTACCGATTCGTTAACACATGTAGCCTATGATCTATTTTGCCATCAGCCAAGAATCTATGATCCATTTACCAATTCGTAAACACATGTATGGTCTACTTTGCAATCAGCCAAGAACCTATGATCTATTCATCGATTCGTGAACACGTGTTTGGTAGGGCCTACTTTTCCATCAGCAAAGAATCTATGATCCATTTACAAATTCTTAAACAAACGTATCATCTACTTTACCATCCAAGAATCTATGACCTATTTACCGATTCATAAACAACCCAGTGTAACTTTTCAAAACGCTGATGAACAAATTACAAAACCTTACAAATTTAAAAACCCAAAAATTCAATTGACTTTCTAGCCTCATATCATTAGAGAGCAACCAAAAATAATGTATTCATTCCCAGTAAAAAACGAACAAACGGTAATTGATTATCAAACGTTGTTATCATAATGTTTAACTTTAAAAAATATTTTTCTAAATAATTTCCCAACTATCACAAAAAAAACCAATGTTAGAGGTGATGATGATACCCGGCATCGCTGCAGTTGGCACAACACGGCCCGCCATGAATATTCACCCGCTGAGCTCTTGTCTCTTTATCTTCGGCCGCTCACTATCTCTCCACATAAATTTGGGAAATCGCTTGGTGCTGCATACTGGTGAATAAATGCAATGTGATATGTACGTGATGCAATTCATATTTGAATATCATATATCCTTTTAAAATATATATTTTAAGAGTCAAATTAAACTAATAATACGTCGTTCAGTAACAGCGTGGCGTTATCGTAAAAAAATTCCCTTCGCCTTGACCGTTTGTAATTAAATATTTGTTCAGTTTTGTAGAACTCGATTAGTAAAGCAATGTCAAAATAATCCATTAAACTTTATTATTAAACATACACTGGTGCATGTGATTCAGATTTGGAATTATATTGTTATTATCGTTAATGTATATTCATATTAATAAATGGAGATAAATTGTATTCGAAAAGTCGCAACAGTCCTGGTATTTTATGAAATCGATGGTAAAGGTAAACTTTACCATCTCAACAAAACTGTATTCTATGTTTTATTTAAATGCTTATGTTCCGATTATGTTTTTCGAAAGACTTACTTTAGGGGATGTCTCTAATGGAAGTTGTTAGAGAAAGTGCATTTGTCTACGTTATATGATACAGAATTTTAAAGGGCTGTGCATTCTGAGCACAAGCCCGACCACAAAAGGTAGAGTCTATTTCGATTTATTGCATCTTTTGTTTTCAGCAATATAAGTTTAATGTAAATTTTGATCGTCTGCCATTTTGACTCTGTCATTCTTTTAAGATCGGGTTTAAGACACTGTTCCTTATTTTAAGATACCTTTATAATGTACATATTGATCTATCCTTACGTTTAAGATTTTATTCTTACTCTTTATAGGACCGTCTTCCTGGATAGGTAAACACAAGACTAAAACCCTATAAATGCCTGAAGAGGAGATTTGTAAAAACTTGTATTACTTTAACTTTATTCCTTAAAAACTAATTAAGCTTTTCGAGACATTTTTAACACACTGTATAACGGTAAAACATGCACATTCTTAAGATAAAGAAACTCATTGAAACTATCATTGAACATTATTTATACAAAAACTCAGGTCATTCAAAATGTTTGGAATTGTGCTAATAACTAACTCAACCTTTCTATGAAATCTTTGTAATTGGGTGGCCATTTATCTAAAATCCCACAAAAATTTGTTACCCTAGAAAATGTTATGAAATTAATAATGGAAAAGAATTATGGAATGTTTGAAACATTATTTACAAATATTGTAACTTAAAACAAACAGAATTACCAAATCCACAATTAATTAAAGGGTGGCAATCGATAACAAGCATAACCAATAAAAGATATCTAATGTCACTATTCGTGATGCTTAATTTTGTTGCTTATTTCAAACATTTGGGTCTTACTTGGTTAGGGCTGTTTAACATAGTTTGTCAATTCGCAACACCTTGCGATTTATATAAATGAATTGCAAGGAAATTTCAATATAAGATTTATCTTTGAAACTTTATTGGTGGATATGAGGGGGGACAGACCAGAAATGAATATCCAGGCATGTACAGTGATAAACGTAAGACAATTAAGCATGTTGACGATCGGCGGCATCGGCTCTTGAGTGATTTGTTGTTCGGCGAGCTCGGTAACTGATTGGCTAATTTGTCCCCCATATGAGCAGATTTGTCTTTTAAAGCCCACTCTCCATTTTTTGTCAGTTGATTCTGTTTGGTAAGTAAATACATGGTAAAACATACTCGTCAGATATTTATGTTTATTTAAACAATTTATTATATACATAGATATAACCATTAAAATAATCAATTTTAATAGTTGTTTATTAATATACTGTCCATCAGTAATACACAATATAAGTAATGAGCAATTAGTGTCGAAGAGTAATAGCCTTGATGTGCGTTGCACAATATATGAGATCCTTTGAGCATTTTATAACGGCGCGAAGCGATATATAGCGGCAATATTGAGCCTGTGTCTCCATTGCCTACGCTGTAAGCCTAGCAGGATAGAAATAAGTCTCTACTTCAATGAATTTCTGTCTCGTTATAGTAAAATAATTTTACTGAATGAATGTTTCAATAAAAATACAGGAAACATAAGTACCTTAACATTCTAATCCGTCTTAAAACTAATACTGAGCGCTGTGTAAAACTTTTCAATGGTTGTAAAAGTATTTTAGAATTCATCTACACATTTATTCATCTGCACATTTATGAATTATTTTTCTGTAGAATACTTAAATTTTTTACGATTAGTAAACCAATCATACGTACAAAGGAGTTCGTGCAAAGGAAAGCGGAGGAAAATGCCTTTAAACTTGATTTATCGTGAATCTTTAAAATAGTTTTAATAACAAATAAAAATATTATACACAATAATAGGAATACTGAATATATTTAATGTAAAATGAACCTTTAATATGTTTTTTACAAAAAAAAATATAACATTTATCTTTAAAGATGACTATTTTACAAGTTTTTATAAAGTTAACAGCAGCCAAGTCCAGGTGAAGTTTATTAATTTAAGCTTGTTCGACTCACAAACTTGCTTCCATAGTACCTTGGGTTGGCATATAGGCTACACCTCTCTCACCACATACACTACGTACAAGCTTGTTGAGCCATGGCTGATTTATAAAAAAATTAAGGAACGATTTCATACTAAAAATATCTGCTTCTCTCAACCCTTAGTCAAATGAAATACATTGTCCATGTCCATGTAGCACAGCAAATTAAAAATATAAAAGATCGGAAGCTTAAAAAATATGTAACGGATTCAAAAACATAGATTTATATAACACTAGTGAACGTGTTGCTCAAAATCTAGCAATTTGTTTTGATACAATAGAAATGTTAAATTTAGTTCTAAATCAGTGACATCCGACCAATCCAATATTGTGAATATCTGTAATCAATCACCAAAAACTATTGACAGCTGTACACTGTACAGCTGTCAATAGTTTTTGATATTGATCAAATATCAATAGGGTTTAAGAAAAATATTGATATTGATAAAATCAATATTTTTGATATTGATAAACATCTGCTCAATAGGGTTGAGCAGATGTTTAAAATGCTCAACCCAATCCCAATGTTATTGTAGAGGGAAAATTTCAAATTTAATTTGTGGATACCGCCTTTATTTTCAATCTCATACATTTTTGGCGGAAACAACTACTACAGACCAAGCTCTTGATCTACATATATAGCAACACCAAAAACCTGAAAATCGGTTGTGAACTTAAGGAAGAGTTCTCAACATAAAAAAAGCCTTAGTGGATTAAATAATTATTAACACATCCATAAAGTAACGTCTTTAAGACTCTAAGTCACCGGATATAATAATGTATAAAAGACAATTATAGATCTTAGACTTTACAAAAATAATCTTAAATAAACTTTCTACTCAAGGCATTAACGAACCACATAGTACGAGCATAATCACGTGACTAGAACGTTTGACTATGAAGTACTCAATGTAAATGCAAATTTGAGAGTTGGAGAAAAAATAAATAGCTTAATGCAGATTTACAAAGAACTGCTGAGAAATTTAAATTATTAAGTTAGCTGTGCCAAGTATTTTTTTGTGTTTGAAAATAATTTTGAAAAAAAAAACAACATCTGTGTAATTAGTTTGGACCCTGAAATGGTGCCTTTTTCTTTACTTAGTCGATATGAGTTCTAGCTAATAGGGTTTATATGCTACCATGCTACCCGATGCTACCAGGTCGAATGGCAATAAGTGTAAAATGAGTGTGATACCCTACAATGTGGTTTTGTTTACTGACAAAGACCATCTCATACATTTGTCAGGATCGATACTTAATAGCCCAATGAACAATGGGGCGGTTGGTACAGTTTAAAACCTTAAAAAAACTTTCTCCGAATCGAACCAGAAACCTTCGGATTCAAAGGCGAGCTCTATATTCACCTACCCATCCTAAAACCTATAATCTATAAACTAAAAGGTAATGTTATCTTCCACTTGTGCACAGTTTTGTCTTTAGATTCTTAAAACTAATTTTGGCCTTTTGACTAGGACTGCCCTAAAAATATATGTAAATATATAATTGATGTCACCATCATGGCAACCACCATCATGGCAGACCAATGTTAAAATTACAATTTTTAAACTTAGTTTTAGACAAAAAGATTTTGTCTGGGGTTTAGGCTGTTTCTAAATTTATTTTTAGACCAAAACAATCTTAAATGCAAAGTCGAAGTAAAATATACTTGCTAGATTTCAAGATGTGGAAAATACATCTCCACAGACACTCCTAGTACTATAACTAAACTAGATTATGATTATTTGATAAAACATATGTTTTTATCTAAATAAATATAAGTTTTTAAAAACAACAAGAAGTAATGTTTGGTAGAATTCAGTTTATTTATTTATTTATTTTATAAGAGAGAATCCTTCGAATTAATTACCGTAAGCTATTTGTAACTGCAAATAATAAAGGAAACGACTTTTATAAATATAACACGGATTAACACATAAGTATTTTAAATAATGGATCTATGGTTAAAATAATTTGATTCTTACAACAGTAAATAATTATGCATCTTTTAATTTAGCAACGCTATCGGGAAATAGTTCAATTAAGGTGTTAGCGAGCCCTCGGTGCGGCACACTAACAAACAACTTCGCAGGAGCAAACGTTGTAAATCCCATTAAAACTTGCGTTATTAGTTTTTAACTAACATAAAATCAAATTATCCCTACTTATCGTAGTACACCTACTAGTTTTAAGATGTTTTGGTCTTACTATTCAAGTAAAAATATATATTAAAAAAAACGTTGATTTATTTTATAATAACAAATAAAAATTAAAAAACATCAGCATCACAGTTCAAATAAATAATTGAAAAATTCATGAATACATACACAATGTGTGTATGTTATTACACATGCCTATTGTATTATACATGCCTAGTTAAGTTTAATATATATAGTATATAATATAGTATAGTATATATATAGTATAGTAGGCCTATATAATATATATAGTATAGTATATAATATAGTGTATAATATATATAGTATATAAGTTTGATAGTATATAAAGTTTCCTATGACATATGGAGGACATAGTTGAATAGAGTAAATGACATAACGTTCCATAAACAGCAACGAGGTCTTCCAATAAATTGAAATATTAATACAATCCCAAAAATAAAAAAAAAATTAACTGAAGAGTATTTTTATTTTCATTATTTTTAAATAACGCCACAACATTGGAACATATAATCCTATTAAAACTCCGTACTTATATTGCATTTATACTTTGATTTACCTGCAATTAATGAGAATCAAATAGTGATAACACAACTATCTTCTCAAGATCGTAGATACAATAAAGAAGTGATAAGATAATAGACTATGGGAGCTTTTATTTCTTGTCTGACGGAGCAGAATTTCAATTAAAAAGTACTCAAAGACTGTCTCATGTTACCTTATCTTTTCTTGTCAGTCTCGTATTGTTTCTCTCGTTTAGACTTGTTTTCAAATAGCACAGGCTTTTCCTCGCCATTTTTAACTATATAAAAAAATAATAATAAGTGTAAGAATTTTCCAGGGCCTTTCAATAAAATTTTCAATTAAAAATATAGCACAATGCACATAAATACATTTACATGCAATTTCCTTGAAACATAACATACATACCCAAACTACTGATAGTTTTTTTATGTCTACGATATATATATTTTTTTGCTAAATACAGCCAACAAATCATTTACTTTGTCTAATTCAATTTCCATTCTTGGGTTTTCACTTTAAAGCCGGCTAGCTAGTAAACCACACAAAACATTAATATTAAACTTTTTATGTAAATAGAACTTTATTGTTAAAATAGAAGCAGTTTCCATAAAAATATTTGAAATAAAATTGACACTTGTTGGAAATTTTATTTTCCTTTGACGTTTGTATGGAAAAGCCAGCTCTTCAAGGGGCTATGTGTAAGGGATTCTTCGCAGCTTGTGAGGACGTACTCTATTTAATATTTGACTATATTTTACTTAGTATTTAGCCACATTTTTGTTCTTCCATTGGAGAAAAACTGGGCCCCGCCCAGTAGAACTGGGAATCTAATAACAAATTTTCATTAACTTTGTAAATTCAATATTTTAGGCAAAACAATTGATGATTTCTTTTAGATAAGGAAGGATGACGTTGCGTTGGACCGAATCTATAAATGGTTTTGTCAAAATTTATTTTAGCTTTAGAAACATATTATAAACTACTATATAGTTTTATGAACAAAATAAACATTTCTAAGAAAAAGATTGCAGTTCAATTTTACAGGTTGCAACCGCAAAAGTTGCCTTTTAATATGAATACGACCTCTGCATAGCTTATTACACATTTATATAACTTTTTACACATTTAACTTAAAATAACTTAATTGCAACATATAAATATGACTCAACGCTTTACATACCCTGCAATCATGAAAAATCAAAACTACTGAACTCAACAAACCTTACAATTCCTTAGAAACCCCAGTGTATCAGGTAAGGGTGCAAAAGCTTTCTGCTATTTACAAAATGTTTGGACCCAAGGGCGATCGGCGTGACTGGAATATTCAATGTGAATCAACACGCTTCGGTCCCATTTTTGAAGTAAAAGAACAATTTAAGTTACATCAAAGATAAACATTCGCCTTTTGTGATTACAGTCGAGTAAAATTTATGTTTGTTAAGGTAGTGTCATTATGAAAACAAATTTTTAAGACATGTAATACTGAATTCACAATTTTAGACATCCAATAAGGCTAGGACTGACCAATATACTGTATTATTACCTAAAATACCTTATAATTACTTTACTTATTATTAGTATAGGACATGAATTTTATAATTATAATTTAAAAGTATAAAACAAAATTATAATTTAGACATTATCAAACTCTTTTCGTACATCCTTGAAAGGGCAAATGAAATTAAACGCCAGCAGTATTTTGACGGTTACGTATGTGGTTTGCAGGAAAGTTTGCAACATTCATCCAAACTGCAGTTAACAGAGAACAACTGGAAACCAGACAGTGTCTTGGTAGTAGCCTCCCAACAACTTTAAAATCACCACAAAGAGAAAGCAAACTTCCGTGATCATATATAGTCTGTTAACAGTGAATTAGCTTTAACATTTTAAGTAATTAAAATAAGTAAATATATTGTAAGTTTTAGTATGACATTTTTACTCCTCTTGTACAGTATATTTTCATAACATAAATGAAGTTTTTATTTATAAATTAAGTTTATGTTGCAATTGGTCTAGTGATGTCGAGTGTGACTGGTCAATATCGATGGCCATTGTAACCTCATCGATCCATATTATTATATAAACAGTCTCACGAGTAATAACTATATTATTGTAAACACATCTTGTGTTGTTGGAAAACTTTTTTTATTTCACTCTACGTATTAGCACAAACTTGTAATCCTACTCAAGAGGTTCTTTGTAAAGTATATTACATAGACCAAGGAGATTATATTATATTTTCAATCCGTAAGATATGAAACCGGTACTTTAATTTGTGCACGGTGGGAGGTAAAGTGTGACAACGCAGCGAATTCTAAGCCGATGGACGAGTTATTGTCAGCGGTGTAAAGTTTTGCTGCGATAAAACTTGCGTTGGTTAATCGCTCCAATTTTCTCTTAGTTCTTTGCAAATCTGCTCAAAGCCGCTTAACTTGGGCCACAATTTAAAATTACCTTTTGCGACGTGCCTCATAATTTTAAGCTTCGTTTTACAGTATCTCAATTGTTGTTTTTTTAACGATGTAGAAGGAATGGAATAAAAAAATGACGTATTTGGCTACATAAAATACAAAAACCAAGAGCTGTTCCAGAATTTCAGACACCTGGTTTGTCTAAAATACATGATAAAATATGAATAATAAATGAACAAGTAACTATCATTAAGCTGTGTTTAAGTACATATTTAACATATACAACTCACCCATGTAAAATTTACTTTAGGAGGATATTATAGCCTATAACTAACTATTAAAATATAAATGCTTTTAAGTGTTTTAGATAGTTCATTATATTTTATTCAAACAACGATTCTTCGACAATTAACGTATAAAACCATATATTTTGCGATACATAGTTTGATAATTTTACTAGCTTCAATAAAAATTTCCATGAAAAAAAAATAGGTGAAGAACTTAAATTATTGGAACAAGTCCTTCTAGTAAAGGCTATGTCACACTGTGCTACTTTACAAGCAGCTAGTGAAGTAGCAGCTACTAAGTACTTTAAGAAGCTGTTATTTCAGTAGCTGCTACTAGGTAGCTGCTATTAAGTAGCCAAGTGTGACACAGCCTTAAGTTGAATAAATAATTGAAATGTGTTTGAATACCACCTTTTTGTATTTAAATTTTCTACTAATATATATTTCTTTTAGTATTAATTTTAACATTCAATTTAATTCTCTACTACATTCATAACCAATAATTGATAATTGTTACAAGCTAACTAATTAGTTAAACTGGATTTAATTTTTAAGTTAAAATATATATTTAATCTAAACATGGTTTCAAGCTAATTTATATATGAAACTAAAGATATGCTTTACAATTCCCCTTAAATACGTGCAATCCTGGCCAAGTCGCTCTAATATGAAACGGTTTATGAGTGTTGGGTCAGCATTATTAAATTTCTGGTATTGTTGTCGAATAATTTAACACAACTGTTTCATAGTTTGCCACACCATACTTTATTTCTGTGAATTTAATAGATTTTAAATCTCAGTACATAAAATGTATGAGCATGAGTGGTTTTTTTATTTATCGCTAATTAATTTTTCCTTTGGATAAATAACTCTTAATTTTTTTTTCCTAAAACCATTAATCGTTATAATTTCATAATGATTTTCTTACAATACGTTTGTGTAATCAGTGACACTTTTGCGAGCCCTCTAGCTACTGTTAATCACTACTACTGTTACACACTAGTATTGAATTCACAAGGTGATTCGTCTCACCATTAGTTGTGAAAATAACTAATTATTTGTATAATTGGACGAGCAACATTCGTCCGTTGAGTTGGAGTGCTTCATTTATGTAGTTCCAAGATACTTGTAAAAAGTCCATGCTCAAATTGTAACGTTTTTGCGCAATGTAGGCCTAGTTCAATCTAATAGTTAACTACAGCCAATCTCTAAGATCTTTAAATCATATATTGGCTATACTTATACTAACTAAGATTGATTGAATACTTAGCTTTTAAAAACGGTACAATTTATGTAAGTATTTATTTCTGATATGTTTGATACACAATGCGTACACAGTAATAAAGATTTGAATAAACAAACCTCTCTAATATAGTTATTTTTATTGTCAATACAAAATTGATCAAATAAAAAGATGCAGCTTAATATGCAGCTATAGTAAATTATTTATATTAAAAAAGTATGAATATATTAACTGTAGGTAGAGTTTAGATTATTAGAAAAAGGATATGAGACTAAATGAATCCATAGGAGGAGCAGTTTGAAGATGGGGGTTTAATGTTTATACGACCTGCAGTTATTCTTCACAAGACATTACCTCGGAACGGAGCGTCAGTTAGGGTAGTTTTGCTAGACCTCTATATTACCTCGAATGCCCTTTACAACAAATTTTAGAAATGTTTAGAGCTTTACATATAAAATATCATTGTTAACATACTCTTAGTAACATGGCGCAAAAAATGGGAGAACGTTTCTTTGTTATTAAAAAATCTTAAAATAAACATTATTCTTAACATTGTATAAACATTATTGTTCATTAACTTTCAGGTATAGAGAATTGGTTTTTGTTTTAAGATTTCTATCGGAATTCAAGATACAATTAATTATTATTGGGCTGAGAGTTCTGTACGACTATTTTTAGAAGTTTTATACTTTATTATTGCCTTTTATGCTTTTATTTAAATTATAATATTTCTCATACAATTGTTTTGTCCATCGGTGGTAATATTGAATACAAAAGATTATAGGATATATTTTCTGTTTTCAATAAAATCAAACTATTAAAAGGTAGTAGACTTAATGAATTATAATAAATATCAGCAATATTTTCTTAAATTTAACACATTAATTGCCTTTAGTCACGGATTTCAATTCATATAGTATTTTACGTGAACTAATTATAAATAGTAGTTAAATACTAAGAAGTTGAATTGCCCATCTAATAATAGTTTTGATGACTTTGAGGGAAAACATATTTTTAAACCTGTAATATGTGAAAAGTCTTAGTTTAAATTATGTATTTCAAATATAAATAACAGGAAAATACGATGGTGCTGATTTAGAATGCATTGCTAAAATATTTTTCATTTTAAAATATATGCCTATTTTACTAACGCATTTACAGAAGTATTATTTAGGTATGTATATATAAACCTAACATAACATTTAAGTGGTGTTTTAAAGCAAGTGTAGTGTTATAAAATTTTTAAATTAATTTTGTACTCATATGTATCTTTTATCAGCAAATACACGACATGGCCGCCGCCGAGTAGGCCGGTCACTAAACTGTTGGTCACGTACATACAGGGATCACGTAAATACACTTCTGTCTCCACATTCTCCTCTCGCTGTAAAAACCGAGGCCAATATGTGTTGTGTGTTTTGACCATGTATTTATATTATAAAGTTGAGTATAAGAATGTTCAAGACGAAAATTCATTGGATAAGCTGGGTTCACAGACCTACAATTTTGTATTTGTATTAGCGTACATTAATTATTTATTTATTTTATCATGTTACACTTTTATTGAATGTCTACATTCCTTGAGAAGTAACAATATATTTGTAAAGACATCCGTTTAAATTGGATTAGGCCTATCATATAAAAAAACAAATACTCTCGTAAAAGGACTAGAACTAACAATAAGTCATGAAAATAAACTCAAAACGAATGTAAAAAACTTAAAAATGTATACAATTTTAAGATTTCAAAGAATGTACGCTATAGGTAAGCAAAGCGTCTGACCACAACTGGAGGTTTTTTCCTTGGCATTGCGGATGAGGAACATCATAATATGATTTTTTTTTTTAATTTTGATATAATGTTTTTATATATGAGTTATTGAGTATTGAAAAAAGTATTTACCTCTATTATTTGGTCTTAGAAGTTTCACTATTCTATACTAATACAAAAACAATCGTACCTAAAATTTTTGATTAGTAGGTACTTAGAAATAAAAAGGCAAAATCGTCTTAAAGATATTTTTAGCTCTCGAAACAAAAAAGTAGGCTTAAATACCACGTAGACAACAACGATAGGCATCACAGTATTTATTATTATGTTTTAAATGTATCAACACAGCTTATCTTTAGCTGTGTTAATAAATAATTAACACACATTATTTTCAGGCGAGGCCAAAAATCTCCCTGGATTTGAGTGGCCACAGGAGCAAGTAAGTAAGTAAGTAAGTAACACAGCTTATCTGCTTTGTATTTACTTATAAAGCTGAACAACTAGAAATAGTAAATTTTATAACATTGTCCTTCCTCCTATTGTAAAGTTGACTTCCTCCAAGTTGTAGCTTGTAACGACAGAAAGTTTTCAGCTGAGCTCTTCCAACTGCAGTTAATGTGGTGGTGCGAACCACATTGCTTGGCGAAAACCTCTCACGTCAATCGTACTGGTATAGGATACAGATTACACCCATCATTTATTACTTGGTTCTCACTATCATTAAAATTCGGGTTAGGTTGATAGGTAAAATTATATTTAATTTATATAAGAATAATTTTAAATCGTTTAAAATTTTTAAATCGTTAAAACTTTTTTTAAATGGCCTAAATTAGGTTAACTTAGTGAAATTTAATATCTAAGGTATAGTTATATTAATAATTGTTTATTTAAAATCGTGTTAAAAACAACAATGTTTGCGAGTTTGTGGACACAATATCAGAGTAAATGGCTCAGCTGTCATTGGGAGAGGGCTGGGCTAAATTTTTGTGTGTGTACATATTAGTTAGTATAATTATTTATTATTAGTAATTAGCCATAAATTATAGCTCAGAACATTTTTATTTAAATGAGTTCTGTCATTTCATTCGTCCACAGTTATTATTCAATGTTACATGATCAAAAAACATTTGAAATACGAGTTTTTTTTTTCTTATGTGCAACCCAATCTTTCGATCAAAATTTACTGATAACAACTTATTAAAACTAATTGTTTTCACTCTAATAATTAGTATGGTATGTACTATTAGGTAAAGTGTATTTAATTTATACTAAAGGAAAATAAAAAAATAAAAACGCAATGTACCAAATGAATTTTGAATACGATAAGAGACACATATTGTTATATTACACATTGTAAATATTTTCCATACACATCTTGATAAACTGAAACCGACCATTCAACCCCTGAGATATGTTGTCATACTATTTTAGTTTTCAACTGTTATTTTATTGTAACTCAAGGTGTTTGTTGCAGAAACTACTGAGGCCACAGTGACGCCTAGTTTGTAAGTAGTTCCTTCAACTGTCGTTTAGATGAATAGCTAACTTTGGGTGAAATCAAGAAATACTCTACACTTCTTATAACTTTAAGGCCTTTTAAAGTTAATCTTTATTTTTAAATGTTTTAATCCATCTATCATTTTGTTTATGAAAGTTTACTTAGATGTGAAATTTTTAACAAGTATTACAAAACATACAATTAATATCTAGTGTTATTATTTTTTGTGTGAACTGTTAAAAAAAGTGAAAAAATCAATTATTTACATTACTAAGTTAAAAAGCGTAGTAGGACTTTAACACGTGGAACAGGTGATATAAAAGTTAATAATTATTATAAAGGAAGTACTCGTCATTTCACTCAACGGAGTTTTCTAAAACAAATTAATGAACGTTTATTTACAAATTAAAATTAAAATTAAAGTAACATGTTTATTTACGCATAATAAATCAATACTTTTGGAAAATAACTTTCTTATTTTATAAGTACCGGGGGGGGACCGGGCTTTTTCTCAGTAAAGATGCAAATATTGTAGGACGAGCTCTTCGGTCACTGACCATAAACGAAGGTTGCTGAAATTTGGTTTAAATGTAATGAACCACAGTTTGAAAGTGTGACACATCAGTTCATTTTTACAGTTGTCACCTGTTATTACTTAGGTATATTTTAGCAACTGCAACAAATGACCATGAGGTTAAATGATGCCCATGATCACTTTGAAGTCTATGAAGTGTAGGATGGAAACCTATTTTCTTCTAGTCAACAAAAACGAAAGATTAAAACAACAAATAATGAACCCCAACGATGAGAAAACATTTTCTCATTCAGTCATTGTTGGTTTTAGACTGTAATATAACAGTTATAAACATTCTGTACAAATTAATCTTTAAACACAAAAAAGGCTCTGATGTTCTTAAAATCTGATGTTTAGAAATTTGTTATGTAAATTTAACGTTATATAGGATGGAAACCTCTTTATTTTTCTAGTGAAAAAATGAAAGATTAAAACAACAAATAATAAACCCCAACGATAGAAAAAACATTTTCTCATTCAATCATTGTTGGTTTTAGACTGTAATATAACATTTATAAACATTCTGTAAAAAACTAATCTTTAAGCACAAAAATAAGTCTGATTATCTTAAAATCTCATGTTTTGAAATTTGTGATGTAAATTTATCGTTCATTTCTTTATTTGATAACAATGGTATGACAAAGCACGCATCGCCGTGAGTGACATACGAAGCTCACGTTACTCAACAGGCTCACGTGACCAGCGGCACGTCACGTGAGACGCTTTAGTCAAACACTGTGCTTATGTTACTTTTATAACTCCCCTTTTTAGTTTAATCGACACTTCGAGAGGATGGCAATTTAGTTTTGACACAGTGAGCTTAAAACGATGAAATAATATTCTTAGAATATGCTTCGAACGTTTTTGTAGCATAAATGGGACATGATTTTGTTCTAAATTTTAACTTTTATCCAACTAACTAATTATGCAACTAGAATGCTTGATACATTGAACTTTCTGGCTTATGCAGTAAGTATTGAAATTATAACACTGATTTTGCACAACATTCTGTACAATCTATACCATGAGCTATCGTTCCATATACCTTTTAAAGATGTAAGTCATACAAATTTCCTTAAATCAGGAAATGCACCTAAATGCTTGCCCTTTTGTGTATGTCTTACAGATAAAAACAATTCTTCATCCAATCAATGATGTACTGTACATTTCCTCCAAACAATAAATATTATACACCTTGATACTTCTGGATATTTCGGGTGGAAGGTACTGGATAGTACCGTTTAACATTCTTAATGGACATTTTCGTGCGTATTGTTTTTTAATAAAAAATGCACTTAAAATAAGCCACAAAAGTCTTAAAATAGCAGTTCTCAAAAAACGCAACGTTGCATAAAAATTTATTACTTTTCATAGAAGTTCCTACTAACAAAATCAGTAGTGAGTGTTAAAACAGCGGCCACATGTGTGGACATGTCCGGTGAAGGAGTCACGGTTGTGTCATCGGTCACCGCTGTGGACATAGTAGAACACGTATATTCCATACATCCTACGTGTATCGCTACAAAAACAAAAAAAGGATGATAGAACAAAAGCCGACACATGTCTAAATTTTGATTTGAAAATGTGAAGGAAGGTTCGTTTGATACCATACGAGTGTATAAATAATTACATCAAGACTATAAGAATTTTCTAAAGTTTTATTATTTTTATTATTTTGAATTTAAAAATAATTAGACCTGTAACAGTAATACACTCATTTAAGCGTTTAAAATTATCGATCTGTGAAATTTCCATTGAAAAAATAATCTTGACGATAATCCTAATGAGCAATTAAGGACCTCTCAAGCAAGCATAAAGTGGAAGTTAGTGACTTAATTTGATTTTGAGTTTGTTAAAAACTAATGAGGAAAGTTTTAATAGGATTATCAATATTTGTTCTAGAAGGTATCTTGTATCTCCAATAAAAACGTGTCAATAAAGTTCGTTTTATTTTTAAGTACACTTAGGTATAACCATATTTTTAAGTTTAATATTTCTATTACACAAATATTTGAAAATAGTAGTTTTCATCACTAGGAGCAAAAGTGGGTCTTTTTGGTGCGCAATCGTGTTTTAAAAACGAGGCGCAGCCGAGTTTTTAAAAACGATTAAGCATCAAAAAGACACTTTTGCTCTGAGTGATGAACAACGTTTTTTATCATAATGCGAAATTTAGACTTTTGATCGTTAAAAATAATAACTGTAAAGTTTTATTTTCGAGGTTATATTTACAAAGTAGGTAATATGCAGTGTTTATATTTCTGTTATTTACAAACAATGCTTTTCATAACGTTTAAATTTCAAAATTCTGCTCATCAACATAAATAAATCAATAATAATATACTTGGCAAACAGCTGACTTTTCAGTACTAGGACCTAAAAAATTCTCCAGATGATTTTTCAGTCCTAGGACAGAAAAGAATCGGTTTTGGTACTATCGAGAGAACAAAAAACTGGCTGATTTCGTGCAGAATGATAAAAAAATCTTTAAAACCCTTTATATTAATTTACGTATATTTTGTTGAATGTATGTTATTGAGAATTTGAAGGTAACCATAATTCTAAATAGAGGGTTTTTGCAACATACGGTAAATATCACGGGAAACGCTAAACGCTATTTTTATAATGGTAATTTTATAAATAATTCGCAGTTCACAGTGGTGGAACTGGATAAATAATGTATCAAATTTACCGCTGATCACTTTTCAACAAGTTTTTCATAGCTTCAAGCAGTATAAATAGGTAAATCAACCATAAATGAAATAGCGTTTAGCGTTTACCATATTCATTTACCGTATGTGCAAAAACTCGCTAATATTACATAAACGGCCAGACACACAAGTTAAGTGTTAAATATTAGGGTCTCTCTCTCTCATCGAATAAACCAAGGAAATGTCTGGTGTGTGAGGGAAATAAATCTTTAAGAGATGACGAGACACCTGTTACCCCGACAAGTGAAAAACAAAAATTAATGTACAGTCAATCTGAGAATTCGGACTCTGATAAATCAGAAAAAAATGGTGCTAAGAAAAAACAAATATGTGGTGTTTGTAGGAAAGGTTATTCCTTTAATGCCCACCGTGCTCAGTGTGTAACGTGTAAAGTAACTTTTCACTTCCGTTGTGTTAGTGTGTCGAAAGAACAGTTTGAAAAAGATAAGAAAACTTGGAAATGTAGTACATGTAAACCGATCTCGTCCGATCTTCAATCAATTGCATCGGCGCCTAGTTCTGATGGGGTAAGTAGTGCTGTGATGGAGGTTCTGAGTGAAATGAAATTATTTCGTAAAGAAGTACAAAAAACAAATCAAGAGTATTCTGAGTAACTCCAAGCATTCCGTCAAGAGGTTTCTATTAAGAACCAAGAATTTACTGAGTCATTAAATAAATATTCAGAATGGGTTGATGATTACAGGAAACAAATGAAAGAACTTAATAGTGGAATTGCTAAATTAATGAAAGATTATGAAGAGATAAGACAAGAAAATTTAAACTTGAAGAGAACCAATGACAATTTAATCAGACAGGTAAATAGCTTGGAACAATCAGTAAGAGATAAAACAGTTGAAATTCATGGAATTCCATTCAAAAACGAGGAAACAATAATTGATATTATCAAGCAAGTATCCAATGCTATAGTTTTATACTTTAAAGAGGAAATGATTGATTCTTGCTACAGATTACAATCAAGAGGGGCAACTCCCCCTGACAGACCACCTGGGATCATCGTACGCTTCGTAAGAAGAATTGATAAGGATAAATTTATTGAGCTGCGACGCAAGAAAAGGAACCTAAATACACGTGATATTGGCTTCATGGAGGGCAACGCTGCAGTTGTGTACATCAACGATAGTCTGACCCCCGAGAGGCGCAAGCTGTTCAACGCGGCCAGGAGTGTGAAGCGGGATAAAGAGTACACCTTCTTGTGGGTGAAGAACGGTAAAATATTCATCAGGAAAAACCAAGGTGATAGGTTTGTTGTTATCGAATCTCAAGATGATCTCGATAAGCTGATATGATGTGAGCTAAGTAGTAGGTTAACAGTTTTAGTTTTTGGTATTATAGTTGTGTGTTTTCTGAATACAATTGTCTTTGTGGTTTTGTAATGTTTATTTTTTGTTTAGCTAAATCAATTAGTAAGAAATATTTTATGTTTGTGATTTCTAATTACAATATTTTCTATGATAGATTTAAATAGTTCACACTCTCCTTTGCATCAAATTAAAAGCAGATTCAGTAATTTAAAGAGATGTTTAAAAATTGCTCATATCAATGTGGAAAATTTAATTGTACATAGGGACTCATTTGTTAATACTTTTCAAGATAGTGGGTTTGATATAATAGCCATAACTGAGACATTTTTAAAACCTGAAATTTTATCTTTAGCTTACAATATATCAGACTATGATTTTATTAGACATGATAGGTTAAGTAAGGAAGAGTCGGATTATACATAAAGAAATTATTCACAAGTAGAATTAGGCAACTTCACAAGCACTTTATTGTAAAAAGCCAGAATATTTGTTTGTAGAAGTGTCACATGGATGGAAATCGTTAATTTGTGTTGTATATCGTCCCCCAAAAGCAGGATACTTATATGAATTGTTTGATAATGTAGCTAATTTAATACCAATTTATGACAACATTTTATTGATAGGTGATTTTAACATTGATCTATGTAGTAACAGAGAATTTGCCGATAAGGTGTATTTAATTAACACGGTAGACAGTTTAAATTTAAATATTTTACCCCTTGATCCTACTTTTCACCTACCTACTTCTGACACCCTTCTAGATTTAATGATAGTTAACGATAAGAGAAGAGTCAGAACGTTTGGTCAATCTGCGGTGTCTGGAATTTCGTACCACGATTTAATTTATATTGAATTAGATTTAAGAGTAAAGTTGAAACGAAGTGATGAGAAAATTATCGTAAAGATTTTAAAAATATAAAATTAGATGAGCTATTAAATGAATGTTCAAAAATTTCTTGGCAAGATTTATATGATAGTGATTCAATAGATGTTAAAGTAAAAATATTACTTAATAAGTTAATTTCACTGTATGAAAAATACGTGCCGGAAAGATTTGTTTCTACTAAAAAGAATTCCTGTCCATGGATTAATCAAGATATACGCAAACTAATGAAAGATAGAGATATTTTGTATAAGAGATATGTAAGAACTAAAAATATTTGGATGTCTGGAGTGAGTATAAGGTGTTAAGAAATAGAATTAATCTTATGTTAAGAGATGCAAGGAACAAACATTTTAGAGAGCTGTTTGAAACCAAAAAGTCTAGTAAAGAGCTGTGGAGAATTTTGAAAAATCAGGGTGTTGGAAAGGAACAGAAAAAGCTCGTTGAACCCAATGTTGATTTAAACAATTTGAATACATATTTTTGTGGAATAAATAATGAGATAAATAATGATTTAATAGAGTGGTATTGTAATAAAAGAAATTTAGATTTAGATGAAGAAAGACTTTTCAAGTTTAAAAGAGTGTATGAAGAAATTATTTTTAAGGTGTTAAATGATATTTCATCCAATGCAGTAGGAGAAGATGGGTTGCAGTTGAGATTTCTGAAATTAATTTTCAATGAAATAAAGGTAGTTTTGTGTAATGTATTTAATTTTTCATTAGTTAATTGTGTTTATCCTTCTGATTGGAAGAAATCAATAATAATACCACTACCAAAAATACCTAACCCATCTGAGTGTAAACATTACAGACCTATAAATATATTATGTGTGTTGGCCAAAACATTAGATAAGTTAGTCTATCTACAAATAAGTGAATATATAGAAACTAATAATATTTTATATCAGTATCAATCTGGTTATAAATCTATGTTTTCTACTCAAACAGCTCTAATAAGAATAACCGATGATATTAGGTCAGCAATGGACAAAAGACGTGTAATTTTATTGATGCTTTTAGATTTTAGCCGTGCCTTTGATTGCGTCAATCACGATTTGTTAATTGCGATTCTGAAACCTTACAATTTAAATTTAAGTGTAGTTAAATGGTTCAGTTCGTATTTGAGTAATAGGGTTCAAAGAATTAGGACTGCTGGTGGATTGGTGTCCGTTGTAGTTTTAGATAATATTCAACCAACCGTAATATGTGGTCAATCCTTGAATTATGAAAACTCAGTCACAAACTTGGGTCTTAGATTAACTAAAAATTTATCTTGGACTGATCAAGTTGATTATATACATAAGAAAGTATACCAGTGTTTATATCAATTTAAAAGACTTTGTTTTAACCCTCCAGAACATGTAAAAAAACACCTTGTTGTGTCTTTGATATTTCCTTATTTTGACTATGCCAATGTAGCGTATTGTGATCTAAATGACGAATTAACAAACAAACTACAAAAAGCCCAGAACTCTTGTGTGCGATATATTTTTAATCTAAGACTAGATGAACATGTTACGCCATATTTTGCAAGGTTGAAATGGCTTAAAATTAAAGAAAGGAAAGAATTAAATATACTGTCTTTAACATACAAAATTTTAAAATACCAAAAACCTGAATATTTGTTTGATGATTATACATATTTAGGTAATGCAGGTTTAAGATCCACGAGATTTGGAGAGCAAATATTGAGATTTCCTGTGCATAGAACAGTAATATATACAAAATCATTTCACGTTATGTCAATTAGGCTTATGAATTCTTTAGAAAGGTCTATAACAGTAATAGCTAACTATGGACTGTTTGTTAGAAAAGTAAAAGAGTTATTGTTAAAGAGATATGAGTCTTAAGTGTTACTGTATTGTTATTTGATTACATAAATAGATAGTGCAAAGAAGTATATATAATTTTCAGTTTAATGTAATTTTTTATTTAAAGTTGTAATTAAAATATATTTGGATTTTGATTTTTACATTACAAACCACATTATTAAACAAAGTTTTACATAGTGCAAACCCTTCATATGTTTCATATGTTTCGTTTACATGTAGTTAACCTACCATGAAAAATATTGTACATTAAAAATTATAATTTTATGTTTATTTTAAATTTTATATATTTACATTGTGTAAATAGTTATTATGTGTTAATTTAATTTTAAGTATGAGTTAAAAACCTCAACTCTGTAAAGTTAATGTAAATTTAAAATTTTTGTGCCTGTCTTAGGGGAAGAGAGGACCTTCGGTCCTATCTGAGGCAGGTTAAATAAACGCATTGTCAAATTGTCAAATTCTCTCTCTCTCTCTCTCTCTCTCTCTCTCTCTCTCTCTTTTTTTTTTTAAAGAGATTGGCGGACCTCTCTTTGCCTTACTTTGCCCCGTCCACATAGGCTATTGATCTGTGCGTGGATCGTATTAGACAAAGTAAGGGGGTGAGCCGCTACAGTACAAGGTGAAAGGTACTGATAAAAGTCACTGGCAGAACGCGGATTCGAACCTACGACATCGCTGCCATGGTCCTGAAGTCCGGCGTGCTAACCACCGACTCACCCAAAACCTTTGATTTTACAATTTTTTTAAAAATATATTTTGGATTTAAATATATTCCACTGCCCTTAGTTAGCACACATGATTGAAAGTGGATATGGGGTGTGATGATTTTTCAGGAAAATTTATATGGAATTTTAAATGAAGAGGACATTATATTTGTTTTTTTTCAGTTTACGAACAATATAACCATCCGTTACGGAAATAAAAATTATTTAGAGTTAAAAAATGAATGATGGCTAGTGGCTTAACGAAGTATTTTAGACCCCTATTTTGCAAGACCTTTTTTAGTTGTCTCGACCTAAGGAACTAATACACAAAATATTTCAGGTTGTTTGTAAAGACCCTTGTGTATTATATACTGTATCTATACAGGGTGTCCCAAAACTCTCTAGAACCCTTTTGTATATTTGTTCCTTGTATCGAGACGAAAATATTTTACAATATAACAATGGGTCTCCGGTGCCTATTTTTGTGCCTGACGTTCGTCCGTATGTAATTTTGACTGAGCTCATGAAATCTTTAAATCCACTTGAGGTATTTAGTTCAAACTTGGTATGCTGTTACATACATAATGACTGTTTTACTTACAAACAAGTTTTTCCTCCTTGTCAACCGCAAAACAAATAGAGATGTCTCGTATAGCATTCGTCATTCTGTTATTCTGTGTCATTCTGTTGTTTTGTGTTATTTGTGTGTTGTTATTCTGTGTTATACGGACATCCTTACAGGAATGGCTTTGTTGCTGGCTAGAGCTGCAAAAATACTAACTGAATTAGTTATAGAATAAACATATTGCAACCTGTATCTTTGTACTAATTAAAAATTTTGTGCTGAAAGCACAAAGACTCCAGTCAATATACTTACCATGTATAATATGTATTATATATGTATATATATAAACTATAAAAGTTATATAAGCTTGTAAAAGACATTGAAGCAGTCCTATAAGGCAAAACTTTGTACTTACAGTACCTGTATTATTTATTTTTATATAGGACTATACATATAATCAAATAGTATTTTTTATACTACTAACCCTTTTATTTAATATAATTAATATAAATATCTGGAGTTTTATTCCTGATTAAATCTAACCATTTCTTATTATATTTAAAAAATCTGATGTAAAATGAATAAAAGTGATAATTTCTGAACAAACTAATCATATCTGAATATAATTAATCATGACTGAACAAACCTGACTATTACTGATCAAATCTGACCAAAACTGAGTAAATTTTATCAAAACTGAACCTGATCAAATTTGTTCAAGTTTGATCAATTCTGATCAGACTTGTTCAAAGTTGATCAAACCCCTGATCAGATTTGATCAGATTTGATCCTGGAATGTCCCATAATCCATACCAATTTGATCAAATTTGATCAGGTTCTGATATATTTTTTTGATCAAATTTGAACAACTATTTTCATGGGGGTTGTAAACTTGTTGGTTTAATAAATAAGTTTTTTGAGAGTTTGTACAGGCCTATAAATATTTTAATGTATCTATTTTTCTTAAAATAAATATCTATACCATGAGTAAAACATTTATTAGTGACGCCGTTATTGGACACATTACAAAAAGTACATTTGTGAAGATCGGTCTGGAACCGGGGCCGTCTGAATTGGAGTAAGTCACGCTACCGACTGCGCCACAAATACTGTTGTTAAACGGAGTAAATGTAAACCATTACAACGTTGCAAACGACAAATTGATTGCACAAAATTTCCGATACATCCGTTTCTTTTAATACAAATGTGAGGAATCTATTTAAACTAAACCTTAACAATTTAGTCTTAATTTTAAAGCAATCAGCTATTTTACATTACAAAACTAAGCAACTTTCTTTCCATTTAAAGGATAATAAGTACATTATAATAATTGTGAACGTTTTCAGGTACTGGCCATAATAAACCAAATCCTTCATGAGCTTTTGCTCATCCACTGTATTTAGACTAAATACCTCGTGTGTTTACAATCAGCTGATTGAAAGCGTGTAAAATAAATAAATTGTAAAGGTTTGAAAATGTCAATATTTTTAATTTAAGGAAGTAAGATAACGTTAAAGTAAATCAAATCTTCTAATATACAAAGGTTTACGTTTTATTTGGTACAAATTGCGTGTAAATTGGTCCAGTGGAAGTCTCAGACGAACTGTCCAAAGGATTGGAAATGTTGCCTTTTTTCCCCATGTTAAATCTCCATAAGAAAAGTTTATTTTTCATTTTTGACCGATTTAACGTAAATATTTTTGAAATACGAATAAAACCTGCTAATATAGAACCGAAAACGTTTATTTTGGTACAACCCGCATGTAAATCGGTCCAGTAGAAGTCTCAGACGAACTGTCCAAAGGATCGAAAATGTTGGCTTTTTCCCCCATGTTAAATCTCCATAAGAAAAGTTAATTTTTCATTTTGACAGATTTAACGTAAATATTTTTTTAAATACAAATAAAACTTTCTAATATAGAACCAAAAACGTTTATTTTGGTACAACCCGCATGTAAATCGGTCCAGTAGAAGTCACAGACGAAGTGTCCAAAGGTTTTTTTAACTTTGTGTTTTAAATATATAGATTCCGATATTTCTAAAATTCTTTGTTTTAAATGGCTGACATTTTAAGTTTTCAAATTTAAATATCTCAAAAAGTAAGATATACGAAAATAGTATTAAATACGTAAAATGTGCACCTTTTAATTACCTAATTTCAAATACAAAATTTGAAAAAAAATCCACTATAAATAATTGGTGAATTGAGATTTTTCTAAACAAAAACACGCTTTTATTGGAGAACTATTACAAAAAGCGTGTTTTCGTTTTTGAAATTCTCAATTTCCCCATTATTTATGGTAGAATGATTTTAAACTTGCTATTTCCGAATAACCATTTAAAATTTACAAAATTTCAGGGCTTGGTACTATTTTGATAATTTTTTCATATTTTTTTTATAAATTCGAAAATCTTAAATGGCCACCATTTTGAAGCAGAAAAAGCGATAAATGTCAAAATTTATAAGTAAAACAGTCGTGACGTAAGTAATAGTCACGCAAAGTTGCAGCTCAATACCTAAAGCGGTTTGAATGATCTCATAATTTAAGTAAAAATTTTTATCCGGGCGTACAGACAGAAAACTAGGCACAGGAGACCCATTGTTAAGCCTATATTGTAAAATATGTTTGTCTCCATGTAACAAATACACATAAGGGTTCCAGAGAGTTCCGGGACATTCTGTATATACAGTATTTGTAGCAATATCATTTATTTTTACCATAAAAGAAATATCTGACAATCTCTTTTGGGCTTGATAAATTTTGAATTACACGAATAATGCTTAATTCAGCTCTTCTATAAAAATAAGGGAGTTTTAGGTAAACCTTCCTGTTTTATCGCATCAAGCAAGTGAACGTAAGTTATTCGTGAGCACAGTTCCGAGTTTCTTGGAAACGCGAGAGAAACGCATGGCTAAGTCATGCGTACACTTCATCCTATTCTCTAGTTATAGAAGTTTTACCTTAAAATAAATTTACGTCTAATTATTTTTAATAAATATTTTTAAGAACGATATCCTTTCTTGCCGATGCCTAGGTCTACGAAACATTAAAATAAAATAAACTCACGTTAAGTGAAATTCACAACCTGCTGAAAAAAATACGTCCTAATTACAACCACTCGTCCAAAAACAACTTAAGGGAACTTTCACTAATAACGGTAATGAGTTTTTAGTTTTATGGACTTTCCAAAGGTCAGCTTCGTAATGAAGGAATGTCAATCCTTATTTAGTTTGTAAAGGTTAAACAGCAGCGTTACTTACCCGTGGGCGAAGCTGTCATGGGGGATTCCTTTAAACAGCTGTAAGAATATCATTCTCTGATTGCATAATAAACTGTCTTCAAAGTGACAGCCGAGACAGCTTATTGTTGCTTTGAAACTCAAATGTCATCTAGTAGGCCTATACACTTTACTGACAGTTCAATTATTATTATTTACAATAAATATTTTTGTAATTATTATTATTTTTCCTTCTTTTACTCAGACGGACGACCTAATTTCTAACGGCTCGTGCCTACGCACAAGCATCCTTGTCTATTTAGGCACCATTTCCAGTCAATGTATTGTTATGAAATAATAATTCATTGTAAGAGTTACTAAGCAAAAAACTAAAGTTAACTGTATTGTATGTTTTTTTTGTGGAAAACATTAATGTGATTTGATTTGAATGAAAATATGTTGTTTAAAATTGGTCACATTTATTGATAAAAAAGTGAAACAAATATTGTACTATAAACTGAAGTTTTGATACACTTAATTTATTATTAGTTTTATTAATTGTATACAAAAATTACCATATAATGTAAAATAACTGATCTCTTCTCCAAGATAGACCAGTAGACCTAATTGACTAGCATGGATCTATTGTAAGTTACCAACAAATTATTCAATGAAATGTTTCCAATGTCATCTTCAATACAATATTTTTAGATGATTATTTTTAAATTTTAATAAGTTTCCTGGATAGTATAAACTTCTGAAGAATTACCGTTCATTTAAGTAGGGACAAAGGACAATTCTATTTAAAGGATATTTGAATAGTAATACTTAAAAGATAACCTTGAATATTGAAATAGTCACAAGTGGATTTTATTCTGTGTAGTTTTTTTTTTTTTTTTTTTTTTTTTTTTTGCCTTTTAATCACTACGGTTTTACTCTTCATCTCTGAATATGCCACAACTAAATAAATGATTTTTATATGTCTTCAATGCCTTAACTCCACTGCATGAATACATTAAGGAAACTTTGTGAAAGGGTTTGAATTCGTCCTGATCTTTTGGTTAAATTTAAAAATAAGGTTCAACCTAATTTAAAAGACATAGTATTGTTCCAATGCTAGTTTAAACTGCACCATGACAACGATAAAAGCACTTTATGATTGAAAAACTAATAAATAATTTCAATGTATGTGATGCAGATTTGGATTATTAATTAATTAGCTTTGAGGGATCACAAATTCACCATTGTTTCATTATTAACCTACCTCTGGCAATATATTTCACTATTTAATTAACTGTTATTTATGTATTATCATTTTGGTAAATTGTAAAATTACATTGTTGATTAGTTTTATTTGTGTTTGTTTGAATTATTAAATGTACTGATATTATCATAGTTTCGTCGCCTTTCCTCGAGTGTTATTTTACTCCTTGAATATGTTAAAATGATATAACTTGACATTGGTATTTAATTTTCTAAATTATAAAAATTTTGCGAACTTCACGGTCAGAGTATACTATTTAAAATAAAAACCGATTAACTATATGAAAATAGTAAAATAAAATAAAAGTTGGTACAAACAGGATAAAGAATAAATATAATATACCATAAAATTCCTAACACCACATTCATAAAAGAGTAAAATATTGGCTATATTTAAGTAAGATACAAAATATCATGTATATTTCTTTTGAATTGGAAAAAAATTCATTATATTACATATTGCAAAAACTTGAGGTCGATCCATTTGTGTGTTCAAAACTGGTTAAAATAGTTTTTATTAAAGATTTTCTACCTGACACTATGTGGATAGTATACATACCCTTCAAACTGTTTTGTCTGAGTAAAAAGTCAGCACTTTATTAAACGAGTATTCCAATTTTATATTTATTAATCAATGAAAGTCACAAATTTAAAGTAAAAGTAGTCATACAAAGGAACATAAACAAATCAAAGGGAATGAAGGTGAGGCCTATACGTTCCCTTGTTATGGCTTTCGTATGTTAGCCTTGGCAAAGTAATCTAACTTTTAATGGTTTCACTCCACCAATGTCTTTCTTTATTTGGTAACAATTCTTGAACTGTGGGTTTTTCTATTATAAATTGGACATTTAAAAATCTGTATAGGCAAGTACAAATTGAATTATATTTTTAAGTGAAAATAATTCTAGTGAAAAATATTCTTCAGTTAAGATTTTATATTTTTGTAAATTTTAGTAAAATATTATGTAAGACATGGGATCTTTTACTTTGTCCATTAAAAAGTTTTAAAATAGTATAAAAAACGATGTAAATGTTCAAGATTTTATAAACCAAGGAAACAATGCATAAATCATCAAAATATATATATTACGGTAATTTTTCCACATATCTTGGAGTCCAGTAGTATTAGAGCTAGAGTGATACGTAAACTAGGTAATTATTATTTGTTTCAAAGAGCTTATGTGAGAAACTTATACCTCCTGATGAACTTAAAAAGCACTACCGGTAACGAAAACTAACTAAAATTGCAAGGGGTTTTGCTATGTACAAGCAAAGTAACACAAAGCAAACTCAAATTGACATTTCGATGCATTAACGTTGCACGGAAACACAAACGAATATTTTGTACCAATATACCTTTCAACTCTAAGTAAATTATATTGGTGTATAATAAGAGCAATCTCTATTTCAGTAATAACAGTAGTGAATTCAATTACCTTACAATGATTTGAAGTTAAATCTTATCATTTTAGTATTTAATTTTAATTAATAAGTATGTGGCTTTTATTCCACCATCCATTGCAGGAAACGAGTAAAGAATTATGAATTTTTACATGGTTCAATAAAAGAAAAAAACATTTGTCATATTCGTATTAAAATATTAAGGTTTCATAAACATATGCAATTTCATTAAAGATGCTCAATTTATTAAAATTATGAGAGAAATTGAAATATTATCCCAAAGAAGGTTTTTCCCATGAAGTTTCCTCGAACCACTTTGTGATCCTGGAAAACATGCTCGTGTCTAATTATGTTCAAATTATATAAATTTAAAATATTTTTTTTCCAAAGGAATTAAGGTAGTCAATGAACTCCTGACTACCTCTACCGGTCGTAGAGGTAGTCAGGAGTTCATTCTACTTCAGGAGTTCAGGAGTGGATCTATAACATGATCCACCATTTGGGAAAATACTACACAAACCGCTTCCATTTCAAAATGATAAAAAATCTAATACTATAATGTAAACTTATTACTTGGAAGGTCTTTATGTTGAAATTAGATATACTAGTTATGCAAATCAATCATCAAAAAGATTCTAGTATATCAATATTTTCAATGTTTTACTTAGTCCAGTACCACAATTATCTTTCTTGGAATTTAATAGCCTATCGCATTTTCAATCTGGTTGGGGGTGGCAAATAAGACATATTTTGAAAGAATTTAAGTTACACATAATAATTTCATTAAAATTATTAAAAAAAGAATAAAAGAGAATCATCTATCTTGTTATATAAAAAAACAATAAATTAATGTTTTAGTAAATGTTTTACCTGTTCAGCATTATTTATTTATTTTTAAACTTCGGCTTTAAGAAAAGAGAGGTAATATCGGAAGGGCGAATCAGTTTTGCTTAGTGATAATTGTAAATTCGCGAATTCAGAAGTCTTTATTTAAAGCCTGTTTTTTTGTTGTTTTTTTTTTTAACTCTCAATCAACATGAAAATTTGTTACACTATTAAACAGTTTTATAGAGATCTTAGAGTATGGTTGTTTGCAACTAGAGAAGTTGGCTTTCTTAGAAAAATAATTATAAACGTTTATAAATTTTATAACGTCTAGAAATAATCTTTTCAATTACCTTTGTACATAACAATTTATTAATATAACAATTACTTTTAAAATAAATTACTGCAGGAATGTTGGCAAGTGTTAAAAACGTGCGGAACTGGACTCATATAAGAAGAATTTATTTGTTTTTCCTGTGTTTATTTATGCATGGTCACGAATACTGGACATTGTGACCAGCTGTCCTAAGATTATATTTTGCTGTAATCTTTGTAATGCAGAAAATAAAATAAATCATTATTTATTATTTACTTTGTTATATAATAATTTATTGTATAATGGAATTTAAAAGTGATTTCATAAAATCTTAGTGACATCTTATATTTAGCAGAGACAACTTTCTAAAATTAACTTCTTTATCCTATTCATTCAATGAACTATTTTAATACCTGAATATAATAAAAAAAATATTTGGTTGAAATTCAATAATAATGCTAAATAAAATAATATTAATTTTTCCTCATGTTCATGTTAAAACCAGAAGTTAAAACCAAATAGACTTAAATCTTTGATGACAAACTGATATTTTACAAAATAATATCACTAACAACAATAGGTCTAAATAATATACTACAAAATAATTTGTAGGGATTGAAAAAATATTTTAGCATTGCTATTTCATTAAATAATATTTAACTTAAATTAAAATTTTTAAGAAAGTTTCACTTAAATTGGATAAAAGAGTGTATTTTGAGAAATTAGTCTCTGTTATTGGATACTTAGTTATCGTCAAACGGTTGTAAATAAACTTTTTTCTAGTGGGATAATCGTAAAAATATTAGTAAAATAAATCAGATTCTTAAATATACATATATTACGTAAAACGTGTTTCAAGAACAATCGTCAAGGCTTTCCCAACAAAGGACTTGTTTCCAGGTACAGTACATAAAATGTATCGCGTCACTGTGGTAAAAGAAAGTTCAGAAAATGAAGTTCCAATAGGTTTATTCAATACCTCCAGGTACAGCTACCCAATCTGCAATTGATGAGCAGAAATTGGTTTCGTTTGTTTCAATGGAGGTTTCCGTTAAAGGTTATGAGTGCATATTACATTACCACAGTATTCTGTTTATGTCATTTTCATTCACTGCTTTGTGGAGTATTCTAGTTACTACAGACCTTTAGAAGAATGGTTTATATACTCTTGTTGTATCAACTCATTA
This sequence comes from Neoaliturus tenellus, assembly GCA_030545055.2. Taxonomy (NCBI): domain Eukaryota; kingdom Metazoa; phylum Arthropoda; class Insecta; order Hemiptera; family Cicadellidae; genus Neoaliturus; species Neoaliturus tenellus. Next base: position 180,755,834 of record CM061533.1, on the reverse strand, counting down.
TAAAATGCAAACATTTTTCAGACAACACATTGAAAATACAAACATTTTGGTTATTTCTTTCCTTCATGTCATTTTAATTTTGATATTTATTTTAAGTCCGACTAAATTATAGGATTATTTACAATTTTTGCTGGTACATATTAGAAAAAAACTAAGTTTAATTGAATGAATGTAATTAATTATGGTAAAATTATTTTATTTATTTACACAATAAATAAAATTAATATATGTTAATAATCATCTCAGGTAAAAGTACATTAGGATGTCTAAAACAAATTAAACTAAAATACAAATACTTTATTATTATTGTGTATTTAAAATTATAGAAAAATCTCAACTTGTATGAGCACTGGTATATGACAATAGTCGTAGTGAAGCAATATGCTAATCTTATAATCTTAAACAAGCACGGTTTATAAAAGCAAATTTCGTTGTTCGTAGAAGGATTTTTTTATTTGATCTATATTTCGAGGTTTAAGCTCCGATGATTTAATTATTACTGTCCCATATACTTGAAGGTTTTTTTTTGCTCCCAATGAAAATATAAAAAAATGCAAGGTTGAGGCCTTCTGTGTTGCAGTTTTTTTTTACTAACTATTCGAGCGAATGATTCAAATTAATGTTTCGAATTTTTTCAAGCTAACGAAATTGAATTTAAGTTCAATTAAGTCAAATTATTAACCAATTGATAAAATTAATATATGAATTAGTTTATACGTTTTACAAACAGTATAGCAAGAAACTCCTTGACATTTACTCATAATATGTCGCGTTTTCGAAGTAAAGAATTCAAATCGTTAAAAAGTGACCGACTTATTGAATGTGAGGATAGCGCAAATAAAACCGACCAAGAGATCCCGTCCGGACGCAATCACTTAATTGAAGTGGATGGAAAATTTCAATCCACGGCTATTACGGCGGTCGCCACTTGCGTAAATGCTTCTTCCTCTTTACTTTTTGGATTTAAAAAGCTACGTGCTAAAATGGGTATATAGTACAAGTTAACTTATGGGTTTAATGGAAACGTGTGCTTATAAAATTTAGGTGTAACTTTTACATTCATTTGGTCACTGGAATATAAGATGTTTTTACTTTTCAATTTTAAGAGGTATTTTAATAGTAATTATATTTGATTGGAATAGCAATTCATACTTAGTTACAAACTCAGTTTTGTGGTTATTTTATTCGAGAATAAATATAAATATTTTTTCTAACATTAGTGGTTAACTAAACATAGCCTACATGTACACCAAAAGGTACAACGTTTTCTGGTATTTACAAGAAGATAGATGGAAGTAGTCAATAATGTTAAATAAATCTACACCAGTAAGAACGAGTTTATCGAGATTTAACTAACCATCCCAATGAAGCGTCACTGCTGATGACATTAGACTGATTATCGTTTTCATCTGTTGCCATTTTTACGTCACCGGTGACTTCAATGAGAGTTAATCTTTGTTTTTGTGTGCTAATCTATTTCTGTAATATGAAGTTCATGCATACTACTTTCTTAGTTTACCAACGTTTGACAGCTTTTTAGTAATTTTAATCTTCTGAAATATTTCAATAAATATCTAAATATTTACTTATGGGTGTTTATGTTCTTATACTTTTTCTCAACTTACTTCATCCTTAAGGGTGTTTTTGGTAAAGTTAATTAATTGAATTATAAAATTGCAAATAGTTAATATTTCAATCTTGTATTTCTTTACCATTATATTACTGAAGATTCAGTTTATGTTATCAACTAGGTCAAAGACGACACTACCTGGAACTGATTACCTTTCCAATAACCAAACCTGCAGCGCTGCAGGCGGTCTACAAATTGCATTGACGTCTGATCTGAATCTTCTCTAATATGTGACTAATGATTAATCACATTATGTGCTAATTAGAATCCGTATATATTTTGTTCATTGTACTATATTAATATCTGGGGGCACCTGAATACTTCAGTATTAATGTTCATTGGGAATACAAATTTACACATAATGCATATGACGTTTTACAATTTTATAAAACGAATTTTTATATTGGAAGAATATATGTTATTCTCATGTAGTGTTTTATAATGTTGTGTAACGTACCTTAGGGAAGGTAAAGGTAAAGTTTCTAAAACTCCATTTAACTCGGATCTTTCGAAGAGATTAATAATGATAAATTTTTAAATCTAAAGAGAATATTTTTATTTTTTGGGAGCCGTTTGAAGCCCCCTGTCAAGTTATTAAGACTTTTAACATAAAATTATATTTTTAGACATATATTTTCTGTTTTTAAAATATTTTCTAATGCACTGAGTTATTAAACAAGGTGGATCGAACTCTGTATCATGTAAAGTAACAAAGGAAACTAGCAATTAATTATGTGCATGAGCAAGTTTTTGAAAATGAATAATATATAGAAAATGGCAGCCCTTGTGATGCAAGGCAAAGGAATAAGCAAGTGAAACGGTCTGCTTTTTGTCTCGGAGTATTCTCTGACACACGTGTTTGTCCCAATGAGTTTGTCCACATTTTCACTTGTAATTTTCTAAACCAATAAGTTAAACTTTTTGAATATTCTGGTTCACTTTCAAATATGCCCTGAAATCCGTGCTAATCTGTAATTCATAGGTCATGCTAAATAGTAGTAAAGATACTTACATTGGTAAGTTAAAACCCGGCTGTAATCTGTTGGAATAACACCTTAATTCATTAATGTAACCATGAGTTTAGATTTTTCTACACATGAATTAGTAAACTCCAATTTTTGCTTATATTAAGTGACTAAATTGCTTATAGTTTTATTAATAACCATTTATATTTAAGTAAAAATAGTTTTGATATTGCATTCTTTAAAAATATATTACGTATAAAATTACTATGTAATAAAATACCATTTTAATTTGATCCTTTCCGACCTAATATTTACTTTAGACCAACAGTAAAAAAAGTCTGTAATCAAAGCATTTGTACAACATCCTGGGTTTTCATTATACAGTAAATATTGATTAATATATATTAATTGTACACGTGTGTAACGAACTCAAATAATTTAATGTAACAAAAAATATTTTAACAGTATACAGGACCAACCGATTCATCAAATTTATTAGGGGAGATAATGAGCGGCCGAAGATAAATATCCAAGAGCTAAGCGGGTGAATATTCATGGCAGGCCGTGTTGTGCCAACTGCAGAGATGCCGGGTATCATCGTCATTTCGACATTGTTTATGTAGAGAGATAGTAAACGGCCGAAGATAAAGATATAAGAGCTCAGCGGTTGAATATTCATGGTGGGCCGTGTTGTGTCAACTGCAGCGATGCCGGGTATCATCATCACCTCGACATTGTTAATGTAGAGAGATAGTGAACGGCCGAAGTTAAAGATATAAGAGCTCAGCGATTGAATATTCATGGTGGGCCGTGTTGTGCCAACTGCAGAGATGCCGGGTATCATCATCACCTCGACATTGTTAATGTTGAGAGATAGTGAACGGCCGAAGTTAAAGATATAAGAGCTCAGCGATTGAATATTCATGGTGGGCCGTGTTGTGCCAACTGCAGAGATGCCGGGTATCATCATCACCTCGACATTGTTAATGTAGAGAGATAGTGAACGGCCGAAGTTAAAGATATAAGAGCTCAGCGATTGAATATTCATGGTGGGCCGTGTTGTGCCAACTGCAGAGATGCCGGGTATCATCATCACCTCGACATTGTTAATGTAGAGAGATAGTGAACGGCCGAAGTTAAAGATATAAGAGCTCAGCGATTGAATATTCATGGTGGGCCGAGTTGTGCCAACTGCAGAGATGCCGGGTATCATCATCACCTCGACATTGTTAATGTAGAGAGATAGTGAACGGCCGAAGTTAAAGATATAAGAGCTCAGCGGTTGAATATTCATGGTGGGTCGTGTTGTGCCAACTGCAGAGATGCCGGGTATCATCATCACGTCGACATTGTTAATGTAGAGAGATAGTGAACGGCCGAAGATAAAGATATAAGAGCTCAGCGATTGAATATTCATGGCAGGCCGTGTTGTGCCAACTGCAGCGATGCCGGGTATCATCATCACCTCAAACATGTTTATTTAGAGAGATAGTGAACGGCCGAAGATAAATATACAAGAGCTCAGCGGTTGAATATTCATGGCAGGCCGTGTTGTGCCAACTGCAGCGATGCCGGGTATCATCATCACCTCAAACATGTTCATGTATAGAGATAGTGAACGGCCGAAGATAAAGATAAAAGAGCTCAGCGGTTGAATATTCATGGCAGGCCGTGTTGTGCCAACTGCAGCGATGCCGGGTATCATCATCACCTCAAACATGTTTATTTAGAGAGATAGTGAACGGCCGAAGATAAAGATAAAAGAGCTCAGCGGTTGAATATTCATGGCAGGCCGTGTTGTGCCAACTGCAGCGATGCCGGGTATCATCATCACCTCAAACATGTTTATTTAGAGAGATAGTGAACGGCCGAAGATAAATATAAAAGAGCTCAGCGGTTGAATATTCATGGCAGGCCGTGTTGTGATTCATATCTGAGATATTTGGACCGTGTTGTGAAATATTTGATTTAATTTTGCAAAATCAAAGTTTGTTATCACCATAAAATCGTAAGAGTTGTGACACATTTAAGATCATTAGTAATATTTTAAATAGTACAAGAATATGTATTACTTACCGTAATAAATATTAGTAACAAACTAAATATAATGTCTGGGACAGTTTTAAATTAAATAATAAAACTACTCGTCAAGAATTCAGAAAAAAAAAACTATAATCAAAGAATGATGTTTATAATGTCCTGGAACTCTCTGGGACCCTTTTGTAAATTTATTTCTTGCATCGAAACATTAAAAAAAACATCATACAAAAGGGGTCGAAATTGCTTCGTTATGCCACTAACTGACATTTTGTTTTTTACACATAGAAACTTTTATTCCCGTAACGGATGGTTGTATTACGTTCATAGTACCAGGTCAACCGAGCCTTGCTCGTTGGTCTTAATTCACTTTTCTTATAGTGTCATGGTAATCAAGCTTTTTAATTTCCACCAACATCCAACTACAGATCTCTTCACAGTTAACAGCTGTTTCAAAAAGACTGCGTAGCATTAATTTTCCTTTATTTTTATAAACCTTTCGTTACCAAAATAGGAACCCATAAGACCAATGTTAAAAATTATAATTTTTAAACTTAAATTTAAAACAAATTCGATTGTTTCTGGGATTGAGAATGCTTCTAACCTTACTTTTGTGTCAAACCCCTCTTAAATGCAAAGTTTAAGCAAAATCTAACCGCTAGATTTCGAGATCGTGGAACACACATCCCTTCAGACAGTGCTCATATTATAGTATAGGATTTAATATGGACCTTTATCACAATAATGTCCGTTTTCACTAAATTAATAATTTTTTCGGCTTCGTATTTTCAAAATGGAGGTCATTTTCAACTCTTAAATTGAAATATATCAAAACCGGCAAATTTTATAAAATATTTCACGAGAGACAAAACATTTGTCAAAGAAAATTATCTAACTAATCAAGTTAATCACAAGTTTGTAAGAATCAAACAACGGAATTATTGAGATTTTCCGACAGAAAACATCGATTTTCCATTATTATTAATGCAAATTTAGTATGATATAAAGGAATAATCAAACAATATCTACGAAATGTCAGTATCATGCAGATGCTTCAAATCCTTTCAGTAGAAAAATTACAATAACTTCATTATTTGTTGTCTGATCCCTACAAACTTGGGATCATTAGTTAGATAATTTTATTTATCAACTTGTATAACCCTTGTAACATTTTTATAAAATTTACCGTTTTAGAGATATTTGAGTTTACAGGTTTAAAGTTTTTTCAAAATTTCTCCAGAAAATGGACATTGCAGTGAAAAGAGTCCGCTCTTTGTTTGATAAATTTTATCGTATCGATGCAAGTAACAAATATACAGTTACAAAAGGGTTTCAGATAGATCCGGGATACCATGCATATTTATATACATATATTAGTTATTTGTTTGATTAACCCGAATATATAAGCCGTATGTTTTATAAGCTGTGATTCATAATAAGCTCGTTTTTCTATTGCTAATTTAGCAAATAATTAGAACAAAGTTTTGGATTCAGTCATTTTTCGTTTTGTAAAAGAAAAAATTATAGTGAAATAGTGCATTACACGTCTTGTTTAGTAGTTATTGATTAATTTTTAATTTTGGGTATAACTGTACACTTCAGAAACTATTACATTGCTATTTATTGTTATCCTTGAACTGTATTATAAAAACTAATGTCATACATATACATCATGCGCATTCTCAATCTCTTTGTTAAGTGATGTCTAGTTATATTTATATGACTGTTATAAACACAAAATGTGATACAATTTAATTGTTATAATGTTTTGTTAAGAAAATATTTGTTAGTTTTTGTATTAGTAATTTAGTTTATTAATGTAGTATTTCTAAATAAATATTCATTTTTGGGGAATTGAAAATGAATATGTGTAATAAAGTAAAATTTACAAATGTTGAAATGAATGGACAAAAGAAATAAATAGATGAAGAGTTGATTCTTCCTTCTTACATTAGATCTGCATAGTTATAAAAGTCCACAGTAAGTATATGTAGGCTCCTAGTGATTTACTGCCCTAGGTAATTTTGTGTATAAACTTATATTATTTAGGACAAAATGAAATTTTACCCTAAATATACCATCATTGTTGACAGGATTTCAGGAGATGAGGTACTCGATGCAAACGCGAATTTGAGAGTGCGAGCCAAGATAAGCGGCTTAGAGCAGATTTGCAAAGAACTGCGGACAAATTGAAGTGATTAACTTAGCCAAGGTTTGCCCCACTGAGATTTGCTTTACCTGGTAATAATAATTAGTGAAACGTATCAATATTCGTGCCATTCGTGAATAGGAAAGTAGATCTTTCCGTCTTTCCATTTTCTTAAAATAATGGACCATTTTCTAACTCAGTAAAAAGTAATGTACATATACATTTTATAAAAAACAAGTATTGATACAAAAAATATTGACATTTTGTTTCATAATAAAACATGAGCCCACATTATATTAATTCACTTAAACGGATATTTAATAAATAATTCTCTAAGTTGAAAATATTTTTTTCTGTAATATAAAAAAAAATTAATACTATCTTTATTTAAAAACATGTATTTGCGACCTAACTTTTTTGCCAGTTGTTTTATTTATTTACTTATTTATTTATGACAAACGTAATATCTATTCTTATAATAATTCAGTTTTGAAAATCTTGGCAGAATCGAATCTGGAGTTTCACTGGACCGATTTTAATTTTTAAGATGTCGTTGGAAAGCTCTCATCCTGTAGATTTGCCAAAAAATATGAAAGTGTGATGTTTTTTAGTATTTATGGTAAAAAAATAAATAAAACATGTTTTCCATAAGAAATACATTGGAAACAGGTTTTTACGATTTTTTTATTTGAAGGCAATTTTTGGCTGCCTTTATTGTGGTTATTTAAGAAATGCCTAAGAGTAATTTGAAGGAAATTTAATTCTCTTTCAGAAAATCACCATCCACTTTGGTCGATTTCCTCACCGTTCAAAAGTTATTTACAAAAAAACAAAGCTACTACCAGTTTTGTTTGCGTTTCCAAAATACTGAATTAAGTGAAATCTTTGGGAAATCGAATCTGGAGTTTCACTAAACCGATTTTAATTTTTAAGATGTCGTTGGAAAGCTTTTATCCTGTATATTTGCCAAAAAATATGAAAGATTGATATTTTTTAGTTTTTATAGTGAAAAAAATAAAAAAACATGTTTTTCATAAAAAATACATTAAGAATGGGGTTTTACGAATTTCTTATTTTAAAGCAATTTTAGGCTGCATTTTTGTAATTGTTCAAGAAATGCCTAATAGTAATTTGTAGGGAATTTAATTCTCTTTCAGAAAATCACCATCCACTTTGGTCAATTTCCTCACCGTTGATAAGTTATTTACAAAAAACCAAAGCTACTACCAATTTATTTGCGTTGAAAATTCAGTTTTGAAAATCTTTGGGAAATCGAATCTGGAGTTTCACTGGACCGATTTTAATTTTTAAGATGTCGTTGGAAAGTTTTTATCCTGTATATTTGCCAAAAAATATGAAAGTTTGGTGTTTTTTAGTATTTATGGTGAAAAAATAAAGAAACATGTTTTTCATAAAAAATACATTGAGAACGGGGTTCTACGAATTTCTTATTTGAAAGCAATTTTTGGCTGCATTTATTGTGGTTGTTCAAAAAATGTTTGATAGTAATTTGTAGGAAATTTAATTCTCTTTCAGAAAATTACCATCCAATTTGGTCGATTTCCTCACCGTTGATAAGTTATTTACAAAAAACCAAAGCTACTACCAATTTATTTGCGTTGAATATTCAGTTTTGAAAATCTTTGGGAAATCGAATCTGGAGTTTCACTGGACCGATTTTAATTTTTAAGATGTCGTTGGAAAGCTTTTATCCTGTATATTTGCCAAAAAATATGAAAGTTTGATGTTTTTTAGTATTTATGGAGAAAAAATAACGAAACATGTTTTTCATAAAAAATACATTGAGAACAGGGTTTTACGAATTTCTTATTTGAAAGCAATTTTTGGCTGCATTTATTGTGGTTGTCCAAGAAATGCTGAATAGTAATTTGTAGGAAATTTAATTCTCTTTCAGAAAATCACCATCCACTTTGGTCGATTTCCTCACCGTTCAAAAGTTATTTACAAAAAACCAAAGCTTCTACCAATTTAATCTTGGCAGAATCGAATCTGGAGTTTCACTGGACCGATTTTAATTTTTAAGATGTCGTTGGAAAGCTCTCATCCTGTAGATTTGCCAAAAAATATGAAAGTTTGATGTTTTTTAGTATTTATGGTAAAAAAATAAATAAAACATGTTTTCCATAAGAAATACATTGGAAACAGGTTTTTACGATTTTTTTATTTGAAGGCAATTTTTGGCTGCCTTTATTGTGGTTATTAAAGAAATGCCTAAGAGTAATCTGAAGGAAATTTAATTCTCTTTCAGAAAATCACCATCCACTTTGGTCGATTTCCTCACCGTTCAAAAGTTATTTACAAAAAACCAAAGCTACTACCAGTTTTGTTTGCGTTTCCAAAATACTGAATTAAGTGAAATCTTTGGGAAATCGAATCTGGAGTTTCACTAAACCGATTTTAATTTTTAAGATGTCGTTGGAAAGCTTTTATCCTGTATATTTGCCAAAAAATATGAAAGATTGATATTTTTTAGTTTTTATAGTGAAAAAAATAAAAAACATGTTTTTCATAAAAAATACATTAAGAATGGGGTTTTACGAATTTCTTATTTTAAAGCAATTTTAGGCTGCATTTTTGTGGTTGTTCAAGAAATGCCTAATAGTAATTTGTAGGAAATTTAATTCTCTTTCAGAAAATCACCATCCACTTTGGTCAATTTCTACACCGTTGATAAGTTATTTACAAAAAACCAAAGCTACTACCAATTTATTTGCGTTGAAAATTCAGTTTTGAAAATCTTGGGGCAATCGAATCTGGAGTTTCACTGGACCGATTTTAATTTTTAAGATGTCGTTGGAAAGCTTTCATCCTGTAGAATTGCCAATAAAATATGAAAGTTTAATGTTTTTTAGTATTTATGGTGAAAAAATAAGGAAACATGTTTTCCATAAGATATACATTAAAAACGGGTTTTTAAGTTTTTTTTTCATTTGAAGGCAATTTTTGGCTACTTTTATTGCGGTTATTTAAGAAATGCTTATTAGTAGTTTGTAGGAAATTTAATTCTCTTTCAGAAAACTATCATTCACTTTGGTCCATTTCCTCATCGTTAAAAGGTTATTTACAAAAAACCAAAGCTACTACCAATTTGTTTACGTTGAAAAAATACTATGGTAGAGATATTTTTATTAAACTTTGTACAGCTAAATCTAGAGTACTGGACCAATTTTAATAATCTTTTAGGTGTTGTCCGAAAGCTTCGTCTGTGTTTATTTACTCAAAAATGTGAAAGTTTCATGTTTTTCTCAGCAGTTATGGTGAAAAAGTTAAAAAGATAAACATTTTCTTCCTTTAAACTGTGTCCATGAAACACATGTTATTAATTTAACAGCTGATTGATGCATTGTTGTGTCCTTGACTTTTCTTTGTTTACATTTTGATGTTTACATTTGGGATTTGTGGTTGTGAGTTCCTTACGTTTTGATGGCTTTTAAATAAAGTTATGTGATAAAGCAGTGTGTGGTTTTAAGCAGTATGTGATTTTTACAATCATAAATTAATTGTTATTTGAAAAACTAAACTAAATTAAATCAAACTAAATTACTATAAAACTGAACTAAATTAAATAATTACAAGTATAAATTTTTAATTGTTCTGAAAATGAATAATTTTACCATTTATAATATAGATCGCGACTGAAACTGTTTGTTTAGAAGTTTATCTTTTCTATGCCATTCAACACAATCTAAGTACGCTGAAATACGAACCAATTATTTTTCTCAAATAAAATTTCAATATTGAAAACAAACATTTTTTTTTATTTCACCGAAAATAGCCTATAGGTACCATTTTTCTAGAGACCGTTGTATTTAACCACAACGGGCTTTGTTCGTAGTTTATAGATAATGCAGAACAATTATATTACAAGATGGGTTACAAAATTTAACAGTGTATCGTGCCAAGCAAAAATTTAGAATATACCGACAAGATAGTAATAGCAAAGATTATAGAAACTATCTAAACAGCACAGATTGAAGCAGTAACTTAACAAATAATTAAGTTTATACATAATAAATTATATTACCAGGCCTAGCCAACTGGATTAATAATCTTCCCTTCACAAAATGGGTTAGTAAAGTACAAAAATATAGGCTATTTACTGAACTTAGTCATATATTGAAGAAAAGATCATTTTTAAGCCTCTCCTGGGTGCGATAAACAAACAGCCATGCACGAGCAAACGCCGCAACTCCTTTTAACTTGACTTATTAGATTGTCAAAGTAAAAATAAATTTTATCAGTGTATTGTAGAACAAGGACTAGTTTAAAGATCCTTGCATTTTGTTTATTACGTATCGTAATGGTATCTATTTTTCATATATATAGTGGAAAGTGGGATTTTGCATAATAGAGACCATACGTTTGAAATGCGAGATTTATCGAGCATTTCACATGGTCGAGAACATGAAAAACACTTCCACTTGTTGGTATTTTCCAATACTCTACAAATTGTTTACAGTGGAAAATACATTGTTTACTTTGGAAACTTTCCACTACTAACAACTTTTGAATATGACGTTCCTTAGGTGATAAATAACGGAAACGTTTGAACCCAAAGTAACTTAATGAAAAATTACTGTAATTTTTCATTATTGAATAATTTAATCTTTTCATATTAAAATACTAAAACAACTCTAAAAATAATACACGTTTGTTATATTGTCTTAAACAATTACAATATGCATTATTACATACACATTTAGAATTATAATACGTATGCTCTATTTTATTACTTTCAATAATAATAATGCCCGTAGATGGATAATATTGCATTCAACTTGAAACCCCAAAGGTATGTATAATATAAAATAATATTTAAGTATTGGAGATCTGACATATTGTCTTTTTTTGATAGGATTTGAAAGGATTAAAATACCTCCTAGTATCGAACCATAATTCTATCTTCTCTTATTAATTTCAAGGTATGATAGCCAATTAATTAACTACTTTTTACAACTATTCTGTTTTTAAAGATTTATTTAAACTAAGTACTAGTCATCTTCCTCAGTATATCCGGCGGAATAGTAAAACTACCTTTTCTCTATTTACAAAGTGTTTGGTCCCATGAGAGAGTCACGTGACTGAAATATTCGATCTCTCTTAAGTTTCCTCCGACAGTTTCGATTCCCCTGAACGTGTTTCGATGAAAATTGATTGAAAACCTTTTAATAAATCTAAATTTAACTATAAAGTGTTAATTATTTACATTAAAGTTAAATTCAATGCTTTGTTAAATGATAAAACTTCCTATCTGTTGTTTCATATATGTAAAATATGTTTGCTACTTAATATTTTAAAATTGAAAATTATATAAAAATATCCTAAAATGTTGACTGGATAATGGTCATCGAAAGAGACAGAAACACTTTTTTAAAACGATTACCACTACTAATAATATTTTTCCCATATATCAATTCATCTTAATAGAATATTTTTATAACTACTCGCTTTCCGAGTAATTTGTAAATTGATTTGAATCATTATATTAATAGCATTTTAACAGAAAATTAATTCAATGTTATTTAAATAGATAGTATCCGACTAAAATCTAAGTTTTTACGTATATCATAATATATATATATATATATATATATATATATATATATATATATTACTGTCAATATATATTGTGTTTTACTTACGGTTATCTTCCAGTTTGCTGTGAAGTTTTCGCTTTCTGTCCAAATGCAGTCATAAAAAAGAAACTGAAAATCATTTAGGGTCCATCAACTCTCTTCCAACCCTTACCGATTACCAATTTTATAATCAATTTAAGTTTCAAATCTTCACATTAGTACAGTTGAACTAATAGACTTAATGATAGCTTAGCACAAGCTTTGCTCAGTTATGTTGTAAATAAAACGTTATAAAACAGCCTACTGAAAACATAAAATATATTTCCACCGATGTCCTAAAATTAATTCAAAACATAATCCACGTTGTGATATAGCTCAATTATTTATATAATTAAAATATAAAGCTTAAATTAACTGGAATGACATTGATATTCACATGATATTGTGACATTATTTTTAAGTGGGTATAAGTTGCATTTTTTTATAATATTAAGTAATATACACTAAACAATATGACTATAATAACAAATGCAAAACTTTGGTAAAAAATACTCTCACCCAAGCAAGTAATTTTATGGTGGCGAAAATGATTCAATAAATTTTATTTGTTACATTTGTATATTTATTGCATTTATTTATTTGGTATTACAATGTTCAGTGTAATACAAAGCTTATGAAATATTGTCCATGCCTGTTTTGCTTATGAAATATTGTTTTGTTGACGTAATTGTTTTACAACATTCTGTGCAGTGTATAATCGTTTAATTAGAAGGGTATGGAGGGGGTCATCAGAATAAGACTGCCAATTGCTTTATACATTTTAATTAACACTAACTAAAACCAGTACTTTTTGTTTAAGAGATAAAAGTTACAGTGACAGATGTAATGAAAACTCTGCGAATTCTAAGCCAAAAAACCAATCATCGTCAGAGAAATAATGTTTGAATGACAAAATTTTCTTTGTCAATCACCCAAATTTTGCTTAGTTCTTAGCAAATACGCCTTAAGCCGCTTACCCAAGGCTACAATTTTAATTTATCTTCCAATAAGTGGTTCATAAAATACATACTTCTGCTCAAAGCAATTCTTTAACAGCTGTTAAACCAGATAACCTAAACTAGGTCAGTTTGGTTATAATAATTTTTTACACATAATCCGCACTTCTCGTTGACATACTAATGAATTTTTTCAATGTAAACAATAAGCATTATTTCAGATGCAATTTAAAATTGATGCAAAAATAATTGATAAACATTCATGACCTTTTGTAATGACTATTTTATAAAACCATTATTTTAAATTTTAATTTGATAAACTTCAATAATTAATGAATTATAATGTCTGCCAAATATCATGGTTTAAATATATGTTTGACAATAAAAAATCAGTAAAAAATCGAGAATGGCAATGAAACAAATAATGCACAGCGAAAGCTGGGTGAGAGCAGATTAAACCACAGTAACAATTTATGATCCTACTTAACTACGTACAAACTTGGTCAAGCAAACTACTCAAATATGAAACAGTTTATGAGTGTGGGTCGGCATTATTAAATTCCTGATATTGTTGTCCAGTAATGAAACAGAATGCGTTCGTCGTTAGTGGCTCCATGTTTTGTTGGAATTATCTAATCTAAAGTTTAATTGTTTCAACTTTGTTATTGGGCCATGTAGTTTCTCAAGGCTGCTTTATCTTTTCTACAATAAAAATCCAAAACAATAATACAATTATAATTTTTACTTTTTAGTATTTACAGGAATAAATTTTAATTATACATAAGAAAAAACAATAGGCCTATATAAAGGTAAAAATATTTTACTATTAATTTATTAGAGATGGTTAATTATTGGATTTATTAACTACTGTTATTTATCACAAACTTTTTAAAATATGGTAGATAATTGAAATTTATCTTGTTGATCTACCTACAAGGGAGCATTAGAATTTTTATGAAACCTCAATATGCTATAATGTACAGTTGTAAATTTTAAATTTTGTAAATTGTATAATGTAAATGTAAATTTTCTATTTTATATTCTTGATTTTTCAAAGGTAACTACTATTCATATTACAGTGGCTTGATAGTGAATATTGTGATATGGTATGCATTCCTGTAAAAAATTCGACTAATTTGAACCGATTTCTCTGATTCTCAAATTTATCAATAATGACAATTAATTTATTTGATTTGTTAACTTTTTAAAGTACAACTTACTGTTATCAGCGTGTTAGTCGAGAGGTAGTTTGTATGATAAAATGGAAAAATATATTGTAAATTACTCGATGGAGAATATGTATGACATTATCTTTTACACAAATGATAAAATTAAGCATACTGCCTCTGTTAAAGTAGCGTGTTTTAATACTTCATCTATAAAAGTATGCAATGCCATAAGACTTTCTCTAATGCACCAGGTTTTGTGTTTGAACAAATATAATTTTTTGTTACGGAAAAGTTTACTTAATTTCTAAGAAGGTTCAGTGTATTTCAAGAGAAATTCATTTCCTTAATCGTGATAAGACGTGTCGGGAATAGGTGAACCCTAGAGTTTCCATAACGCTGTCAAGAGATGGTGAATGTTTTCTAATGATTAAAACCGATTTAAAAAGCCAAAATGATGCTTAGTAAACTTTGTTCAACCAAGTATTTTAATTGATTAGTGAAAATAAAATACATGTGAATCTTTGAATCTAACCCCGAAGAGAATTTAATATATGACCGGCTCAGAAAAATGTAGTTTTATTTTTATTTTATCATAATCATATTGTGTTTGAAGGGGTTTGTTCGTTGCAAAAGTTAGAAATAAACTTCCCTTTAGTAATGATTATTTCTTTAAATTGATCGACCAAATATTAGCCTCCATGTAAGAACTCCACACGGATTAAGGTCACTAAAGTCTTATTTTATTTTTATTTTTTTTTATTTATATTTATTTATTTTTCATTTATTTCGTTTAATATATTTTCAAACCAGTTCCTCAATGTTATTTTAATGTTTGGATACAGTGAGTTAATTTATAAAAGCGAGAACTAGAGCTGATTGTAAAATGGCTGTTGTAAACATACTGCCTGCAACTAACACTGGATGTCAGAGTCAGGCGCTGCTTGTTTACTTTATGATAACGTTTCATATCAAACATGCATATAATTTATAAATCAAATGCTTTTAGCGATTTTTAAAATAAAATTTAAAAATTCTACAAAGCATTTTATTTATAAATAAACATGGCTTATTTAAGTTTAAGATCAGAAATGCATATCATTGTTATATAGGTTTTAAAATCACATATAGGGCTCAATCATCCTCTCCTAGCTATATTTAATTATAAATGTACACTTTAAATTATCACCTCATCCTTTAATGTAATTTTTATAGTACAGCTATTGGTAATAGTAAATAGTCATGTAAGGCAGCCAAAAGTTCCACCTTGTAAATGTAGCTTGTCTCCCGAATGTTGGCTTCGGTATTCAAGTGTTTGTCTTAATAGGTTCATGATTTAACTTTTGTTGGATAACTTCTTCCTTTGACGAATTAACTTAAGCAATACCACAACTTAACAATAAATCTGATGAACTTAAACAACAAAATAACTTCATACGTTATAAAAAAAGAAATAGCATTTTAGAAAGCACTGTTGACAAAGCAGTTGCTCACTACATGGCTTTAGTTTAGATTAATAAACAATTAAAATATGCCAACTGTTAGTATATAAATTTACTGTCACCACATATTACAAATAGAGTGGTTTGAAGGAGGAGCGAAATGACTATACGACTTGAATTTATTCTTCGCAAGACATTACCTCGCAAACGGAGTGTAAGTCGGATATTTTAGTCATTCTTTGTGTCTATTACAAGTATAAATTTTGTTTAAAGATGTTTCAAATTATTACAAAAATATTCAAACAAAATATCTATAATACTTATGGTCGAAAATCCCAAATCACTTTCATGGTTTGTCATCCCTTGTTATCATGAATCACTATCAATAAGTCATAGTGCGCCTATGATTATAAATTTTAAAAAATATGATTCATAAAAAAAATTTCCTTTACATCTTTTCCTTTTTCCTTTTTTTATTAATTATTTCACAATTAAAATGTTTTTCTACATTTATTATTATAAATAATAAATACAGGAAATGTCATACAATATTATTGGATATTGTTGTGAAATTGATTAAATGAGTTTTCATAACACTAGAAATAGAAATTTTACAAAAATAAATAAATAAATAAAAATTTATTCATAAAAGTGTGGCGGTATGTGACGAAGGAATGAAAAGAATTTAATATTAAGGAATTTAAAAACACAAATTGTAGCTTTTAACTGTAAATGAATACAATACCAGTGGATCCAGGTCGCAAACAAGTCAGGGGTCAGTCACGTACTCAGGAGGAGCACGTATATACTGCTGTCTTCGCATACTTGTATCTTGTAAGGAAGATTCTTCCCTGTTTAACGAAACATCCTTAAAATAAAACACTTTTAATTACTCATTTATTATCTAGGACTATTATTTTTTCTAAATATAATGACAATTAATTTATTTGATTTGTTAACTTTTTAAAGTACAACTCACATTTTCAATATTATTATTTATATAGTATTTATAGTTTATCTATATTTATAGTTTAGTTATATAGTATGAAACTATGGACTTGTGTAACACTTCACTTGAATTAACATTTTAGTTTCCTTTATAGAAACTAATATTTTTTTGTGATTTCTGACTTAATTTTTTATATGTGTCTATCAAAATACCAAATGATGGCTACTTTTTAGTTTTAAAATTAAAAATATGAGCGTAAATATTTTTAAGAGGATAAATATTGTGAAATATATTTTTGGACTGTAAAAATTTTGAATTACCTCTTTAAAAATAATGTATTGAAAGGTAGGCCTAAGTCATATTTCCCGTGAATTATTTTTTTCGAACAGCTTGTGTCATTCACAATGTAAAGATACATACCTCGTTCATCATTTTATTTTCTTTAATAACTATATAATATTATTTATCGCTCAATGGACAAATTTTAAACTGTGCAAACTACCACCCGAAATCCCTATTTTAGAGAGGATGGCATTTTGACACATGAAAAGTTTTTTCTTTTAATCACTAAAGCTTCCTCAGAAGACAGATATTGCGAGCTCTCGCAGAGTCTCAAGAACAACATCCTGCAACTCCTTATTCAGGAGCACGAAATTTAAAGATTTCCTGCCATATTGTTTCAATAGTCTCTAACGACTCCAAAAATCATAGTTATTCAACCCTCTATACTGCAAACCCGTCGTAACCTCAGAATTTACAACCACAGAACCACTAAAGCAAAAAAAACCTGTTTGACTTAAACCGTCCTCTTTACAGTAGTATTTGACGTTTTAATTACCTCTCAAATTCGTCAAAACTTTTATTTCTTATTTAAGTATACAATTGTTTTTTTCACACACACACACACACACACACACACACACATATATATATATATATTTAAATTGCATTTTGATTCTCTAATTAAACTAGAAATATAAATCTAATCATAAAACATCATTTTAAGGTGTTGGTTACAACATTGCCCTGAGAAATTCGTACCTCCTCAAAGCTGTAGCTTGTAAAGACAGAAAGTTTTCAGCTGAGCTCTTCCAACTGCAGTTAATGTGGTGGGAGCGAACAACATGACTTTGAGCAAACCAGTCACACTGTTACTGTGTTACAATATTTAATAACAATTTAAATATAGATTTTTTTATAAACACTATTTGTTAGATTAGTAGTTTATTATGAAACACTCGGTAGTCTTTGCGTTTCATAAGGAATCAATATTATGGTTCATTATAAATCGTTATAAACCAATTTGCCTATGTTTATTTGTATATATAAGATTCCTTTTGACAATTTAATTATCATGTTCAACTAAAAACAGAACGTATTTCTTAGAAGCTTAATGTCAAACCTACAAAATTAATGAAAACGTAGCAAATTTCAAGCCGATATAAGAGTTGTTGTCAGCAGAATAAAGTTTTAGAGCGACAAACCCTAAGTTTTAGCAAATCTGCCTTTAGCCGCTTACCTTAGGACATAATTAAAAATGAACTTTCACTGTTATTGAAGTTATCTTTCAATACATGCTCATACATTCTAAAATACTCTTATACTCCTTCTTTGTGCAATCTGTTAACATTAACAGTTCGTTTGAAAGTTAATCTATATCTATAAAAGAGGAAGTATGTATATATATATATATATATGTTGCCTATAGACTCTGAAACCACTCAACAGATCGTAATGGAACTTTCAGGCATTATTAAGCAGTATTCAAGGATGGTTTGAGTGAAGTTTGGTGAAAATCTGTCCAAAGGGCTCTGACCCAGAGGGCATACAATGGTGCAGTGTCAGGTTTTAGAAATTTAGTGTTTACAAAATGAACTGCTGTAATTAAAAAATTTGAAAGTTTCATTCAAGCAGATGCTTATAATCATAGAAGTAACCAGGTGTGAGGTATAATGCTGATGTTTGTGTTGTCTTTATGGCTCCGCCCTATGGAAGCTCACAATTACACTAAAAGCCTACAGGTGGTTAAATTTGACATGGACGATTCTCTTTGCTCATAGGTACTCACTAGGAAACGGGCCCTAAAATTACTTTAGGGCCCTCGGGGTTGAAATTTGATGGACGATGCTCTTTACCCATAGGTACTCACTAAAAAACGATTTTGCAAATATAGTTTTTTAAGCACTTTAGGGCTCCGCCTCACTGGACATTGAAATTACTTTAAGACCTCCGGAGCTGAAATTTGACATGGACGATTCTCTTTGCTCATAGGTACTCACTAGGAGATGGTTTTGCAAATATTGTTTTTTAAGCTCTTTAGGGCTCCACCCCACTGGACTTCAAAATTACTTTAGGGCCACCGGGGTTGAAATTTGATGGACGATGCTCTTTACCCATAGGTACTCACTAAGAAACGATTTTGCAAATGTAGTTATTTAAGCACTTTAGGGCTCCGCCTCACTGGGGACATTGAAATTACTTTAAGACCTCCGGAGCTGAAATTTGACACAGACGATTCTCTTTGCTCATTGGTACTCACTAGGAAATGGTTTTGCAAATATAGTTTTTTAGGCTCTTTAGGTCTCCACCCCACTGGAATTCAAAATTACTTTAGGGCAACCGGGGTTGAAATTTGATGGACGATGATCTTTACTCTTAGGTGCTTACTAAGAAACAGTTTTGCAAAAATAGTTTTTTAAGATCTTTAGAGCTCCGCCCCACCGGACTTTAAAATCACTTTAGGGCCACCGGGGTTGAAATTATATGGGTGATTCTTTTTGTTCATAGGTGCTCACTAAGAAATGGTTTTGCACATATCGTTTTTAAGCACTTTAGGGCTCCGCCCCATTGGACTTTAAAATTACTTTAGGGCCACCGGGGTTGAAATTTGATGTACGATTCTTTTTGTTCATAGCTACTCACTAGGAAACGGTTTTGCAAATATAATTTTGAAGCTCTTTAGGGCTCCGCCCCACTGGACTTTAAATTACTTTAGGGCCACCATGGTTGAAATTTTACTTGGACACGCCTCTTTGCTCATAGGTACTCACCAAGAATGGTTTTGCAAATATATTTTTAGAGGGCTGTGCTCCACTGGACTTTAAAATTAATTTAGGGCCTCTGGATTTGAAATTTGATATGGACGTGCCTCTTTGCTCATAGGTGCTCTTGCATTTGCAATTACGATCAATAAGATACAAGGCAAACTTTGACTAATCTGGGTTTAAATTTGCAAAATGCCTGTTTATCCTTTGGCCTTACAGTGATATTATTATACTTACTTTCTATACCATCGACTTTTTTTTTTTGTTACATTAAAAAACTTAAAACTTAACTTATCTTTTTTTTGTTATATTAAAATGGCTTTATTTATGTAAACAACTTTAATTTGAGCGCAGCAACGCGCGCCGGGTAACTGCTAGTTGATTATAATTTGCTACACATAAATCTTAATTTTAATGTATAGTTCATAGTAAAGTAATTAAAATTTAATTTATGTTATAAACCATATTTAATGTGTAATTGGCGTGAATAATTAGTGAGTTAAAGTAGTCATGAGATATATGCATTATGCTAATAAACATTTATGGTTTTTCTCACAAATAAATCAAGAATAAGCATAAATTAATATCAACAAACAATTTTAATATTATAAAACAACTTGACTAAAAAACTAATGGCCTGATTTGTTAACTCTTTTTTGTTTATTTAATAAATTAAATGAAGTTATATTAAGCAAAGCAGTTTATTTTTAATACACACATTTCGTCATTCTTCTTGTTGTTTGGAATAAAATGGAGATGACAAAACTACCGCAGTTTTACTTTGATACTCTCGGTACGAAATGATTATTTAAGTATAATATTCTAGTTCTAAAAATATAGCTGTTTTGGAGCTGTATGTTGAAAACAAATTTTTAGTCATACTACCGAAAAAAGTTTTTTTATACACCTATTAAAACAAATTATCAAGTGTTTAGTCATTGGGACATCATAAAATTCATAAGCATAAATTCATTTGGCTTTGTTGTAGTTGCCCTTTAAATTATCTAATCGTTCCGTATATGTTTTTTAAAACTCACATAAAGATTACCTTAATTTTATCATAAACACGTTTTCTGTTGCATTTTAAAACATACGTTTGACAGGAACGGTGTTCTTTCGGTCAGTATTTGATTTTATTGTGAGTCTTCATAAGCTTTACCACGTTCGTTATGGGACTTCAGCAGTAGAATGATCAAGTCTTTGGTTTAGGTGTGTCTGTCCTATGTAGCCTTCTAGTGTTCTATATGTCTGTCCTTTGCCAAGTGAATAGTTATTGCAATTTAGTTTTAGTTTTTTTGGCCTTAAAATGAAAGAATCACAAGGCGAAATTAAAGAATTTGAAAAATAAAATATTATCAAACAATAAAAAATAATTTTTCAATACCAAAAATATATTTGTATTGTTTTGCCTCAATGACTGAAAGAATGAATGACTAAATGAATTTAATTACCTATATTATTTTTCTTTTTTCGTAATATCGATAACGACAATACAGATTTTTTTAAATTAACTTTAATTAGAAGAAGAGGAACATTCTGTTTGTAACATGTTTAATAATAACGGCATTGTTTTAAAATATAGAATATTAACCATGTTTGTTGAGTAATATAAAATTATATACGGATTATTGGTTTACAATTCTCCAACTGAATAATCCTATTATGATTAGTACGAAACATTTTAATAATAAATTTGAATAAATCCAGAATGGGTTGGCTAAAACCTAGTTAGTTGGTTATGGCAGAGCTATAATTTCTGATGTTTCGTTGGTCCAGTTGGGCTTAAAAGCTTTTATAGGAGTCATTTGGCTTATCTGTGAAATATGTTTTAATAATCTCTTTATCAAATAGATTCTGACCATCTGTTACATTGATGCATCACAATATTAAAAAAATATAGATGGGGATGAAAATCTTTAAAAATATAATACTATTCCAACTAGTCTTGTATTTTAAAATAATATTGCTATAGTTTTATTAAGATACACAAAAAATAAAATAAAAATAAAATAAGGTGGTAGACTGTGAATAATTTTAAAGAACTTTTGGCATATTTAGCAAAACCAACTTAACCTTCGCTACAGTAAGCGGACCTTCGCGCAGCTGAGCTCTTCGACTTCGAGATCTTTGCGGACATGGCTAAACTTTTTAATCATAACTCAAAAGACGGAATGGTGTAATTTTCACACAATGTTTACTGAGCACTCTTCTGACGATTTATCAGTTTATTTTAAGCTTCCAGGGAAAAAACATTCATAGTTAGTGGTATCCAAAAGTACCTCCATTTGTTTTTTATCCGATGGAAATTTAATCACAAAGCACTCGAGTGAAGTATAACTATCAAGTGACCTCACAGGCCCCATACTCCCATGACACAGTCCATAGCTAGACCAAAGTTGTCGTTTTAGCCAAACTCTATTATTTTGCTATTTATTTTGATTTCTACTCCATTTCAATCTTCACATTCTATTCCTCTTGTCTTTCTGATGTAGTTTAATATTTTGATCTGTAACAATTCTATTAGTGAGATAGAACCAACAATAATCCAACAGTACTTCAGCAAACAACAATTTTGCAATAGAGTTGCTTGAACGTTAAACTTGTAGAGAAGCTATGCGCATAATTTTGTTATTAGACAACGTTTTTAGACTTTAGCTGTTTTTGTTTTCAGAAGGTATTTACTTTTTAAAATATATACAAAAGAACAGAATGATTAACTCATTTATGATTTACGATTAAATCATTTGTTCACATCCAACTATTAGTTATAATAACTGATATTAGAGCATTACAAACAGAGGAGAGCATTCAGTAGGAGAGGTCACGTCTGAGGCAATGTCAATCACACTCGGTGTCGACATGGTGGGACACGTAATTCGTATATAATATTTTTCAAACGTATATGTTCGTTTGAAAAATATTATTGATCATTTCTTGGAACAAACAAAACACAAGCTAGTTCCAAATATCTACGTGTCTGTGAAACACATAAATTTAATTTAATTCAGATAAAATACATTACTAGTCTACGATATAAATTTTGAAAGTTGTTCTTAGTTTCTTAGTTTAATTGACCATAAATGATTAACAACTATAATAATTAAAAAGTCGTTTGGCATGAATTTACAATTTTTTAAATATTTAAATGATACTAGTACACGTGTCGCTCGAAATCGAGCAATTTGTTTTAATACAATACAAATGTTACTTTTAGCTCTAAATCAATGACTCCCGACCAATCCAATATTGTGAATGTCTTTAATCACCAAAACCACACGTATTTACAGCTGATTATTAACAGATGTTTAAAATGCTTTATTTAATCCTAACGTTATTTAAATGGGAAATTTTGTGATTTCAATGGTGGATAGCCCTTTTATTTTCAGTCCGATTCTCATCAGTTTTTTGGCGGAAACAACTACAGACCAAGCCCTATCCAACGACACCAAAAACTTGAAAATCGGTTGAAAATTGTAGGAGGATTTCTCAAGACAAAAAAACCTTTAGCGTATTAAATAAGTACTAGTGGCTCATAGGGGCAAAAGCCCCTAATCATAAAATTAAAATAGCATGAACCAAAGCGGATCACCAATTCTTCACTATGAAAGTTTCAAGAAAATTTAATTTTAATTTATTTTAACAATACCGTTTGAGCAGGCTATTCGCCCCCAAAGCACTCTTTACAATCCTGTGCTATTAGGCCACCTGTTTGTAAATGCTTCATTTTGTCTGTTGTTAAACTTATATCGATCCATGAAAAATATGCTTTGCAAGAAATCATAGTCCCCTTAAGCAAATCGGCAATGAGAAAAAAAAAAAAAAAAAAAAAAAAAAAAAAAAAAAAACATGACGGATGTTCAGCACCCATTTTAGAGTCAATTATTTTTCAATATTTTGTATCATATTTATTTCATTGTCTTGTTTGTCCTAAAATTAAATGGATTTTAGCTCCTGTCAGATTTTTTATATTTTTTGCCAAGTTTGAACACAGCCTTTCGAAATAGATCATCTTAACTCACTGTTAATACTTGTCCCTCCAAATCAAAATTCATGATTTTGTGTAAACAAAGTAGGTTTTTTTTTAATCACCATATATGGAAAATTTCTTTGGAGAACCTTTCAGAAGATAATCTTTCTTAAATATCTTTCTTAATATCTTTCTTTCCGATTTTGTTATAAAGTTTTTACCCTGCTACATTTTCTCCTAGTATGTAGGACAAACGACTTTTATTTTAACTCTCTCCTATAACTCTACAATCTATGAAATGACCAAATTGTTTCTGAGATAATTCAGCTAACAGAATACCAACCTTTTGTTGACTGATATACTTTAAGTTTCAATTAATGTATCATCGTCACTTAATATGATCATTGATACTTTTCGTCATAAAGTAAAGCCATTAACTATGTACACTAACGTGAATATACCTCTCATTCAATGCATTTAGTTTGAGGCAAAAATTTGGAAGTTTGGTGTACACCGCACCAGAGTCGCTGCCATCGATCTTGTTATTATTCAGCTGAATTTACAGTGCTGCAAACACAATTTACCAAAACATAAACATAACTTTCAGTTATAAAATGTTTCATCCTTAGTTGTGAAGAGTGGTAATACTGATTTGTCTATCATATGTTATGTGTACTTCCATGTACGCCACACGAGATCGCACCATCGTCAATATGCTTTACACACGCCTATGATATGAGAAGTCTACTCACGTTAGTGTACATAGTCAATTGTTAAACCAAAACCTGGATCAATATAAATAAGATAGGCGTTTTTCAAAACAAAATTTATCACCCATTGCGTCCCCATCACGAACAGAATCTATTTTATAATTCGCATACAGGCTCAGTTTTTTACAATTTAAATTATTAGAGGAACATAACATAAAAAAAACCACAGTCCATTTTGATTTAATTCGAGACCCATACCATCTTCCTGCGAATTGCAAAGTGCTCTCAATTTCACTCAAAAAATTACGCTTACTGAATTATATATAGATTGCTTCTCTTTGGGGTGAATGATTTTATCATCTTCACTCAACGTTACCATCTGTGTCTCTTTTTTTTAAATTAAACCATAACACATGTTTTAATGTACACAAAACAGACGTTTTTCGAATCCCCATGCTATTCTTATGGAGGACGTTTTACATGATTTCTCAGTAGATATAGAAGGGCGGTTCTGAAACACTCGTAGTTTTTTTTGATGACTTTTTGCTTCATATGACCACTTTTTTTGCTTCATATGACCACTTTTTTTTCTTCGTATGACCGCTTTTGCTTCAAATGACCACTTTTTGCTTCAAATAACCACTTTTGCTTCAAATGACCACTTTTGCTTCAAATGACCACTTTTTGCTTCAAATGACCACTTTTTTGCTTCAAATGACCACTTTTTGAATATAATCAAGGGAACACTCGTAGTTTTTTTTGAGCGCCTTCACCTTCAAATTGACCGGTTTTTTACCGGATTCTGGTTGGTTTTAGCCAAATATCAGCCCATTTCAGGGCATTTTTCAGGATTTCAGACAGTGATTTCAAGGAGCATTTTGAATATAATCCAGGGAATACTCATGTTTTGTGAACGCCTTCAGCTTCAAATTGATATTTAACCTTCAAAGACACATTTTTTGGCCAAAATTCTCCAATTTTTAACCCAGTTTAACCTCTTAAGATCTAATTCCTAAGGCCCAAGGCAGTAGACAAGCCCCAAAACCTAGCAGCTAAGGCTTTAACCTATCAACCAGACGTAATGTGTTGGACCTAAGATCTAAACCTAAGGCCTTGCACCTGAGTCCAAAGCCCTAAAACATAGCAGCTAAGGCTTAAACCTGTGAATAGGGCCTATTAGCCAACAGCCTAAACCTAATGTGTTGGCACTAAGATGTAAACCTAAGGCCTTGCACCTGAGTCCAAACCCCTAAAACCTAGCAGCTAAGGATTTGACCTCTGAATAGGGCCGATTAGCCAACAGTCTAAACCTAATGTGTTGGCACTAAGATGTAAACCTAAGGCCTTGCACCTGAGTCCAAAGCATTAAAAGCTAGCAGCTAAGGATTTGACCTGTGAATAGGGCCTATTATCCATCAGCTTAGGCCTAATGTGTTGGACATAAGATCTACGCCTAAGGCCTTACACATGGTTCCTAAGATGAAATGCCTTGGACTTAGGTCCTAAAACCTAGCAGCTAAGGCTTTGACCTGTGAATAGGACCTATTTGCGTTTAGCTTAGACCTAATGTGTTGGACCTAAAGCATAAACCTCAGGCCTTGCACATGAGTCCAAAACTCCAAAACCTAGCAGCTAAGGATTTGACCTGTGAATAGGGCCTATTATCCATCAGCGTAGGCCTAATGTGCTGGACCTAAGATCTAAACCTAAGCCCTTGCACCTGAGTCCAAAGCCCTAAAAGCTAGCAGCTAAGGATTTGACCTGTAAATAGGACCTATTAGGCAACAGCCTAGACCTAAGGTTTTGGGTCTAAGATGAAAACCTAAGGCCTTGCACCTGAGTCCAAAGCCCTAAAACCTAGCAGCTAAGGCTTTAACCTGTGAATAGGACATATTACCCAACAGCTTTGACCTAGTGTGTTGAGCCTAAAGTCTAAGCCTAAGGCCTTAAAACTGAGTCCAAAGCTCAAAAACCTAGAGGCTAAAGCTTTGACCTGTGTATAAGACCTATCAGCCCCCAGCCAGGACCTAATGTGTCGGGACTAAGATGTAAACATAAGGCCTGACACCTTAGTACAAAGCCATAAAACCTTAAGATCTGAAAACTTACAAGGGGGCCGCGATTCACAGCCCCCCATGAATTGAGCAAACATTAGGCAACGAGGTCTTTTTTCTTTGAATATGAAATTATGATCAGAAATGGTTATCAGATTCAGATTGGAGTATTTGAAGACCAACCTCCATCCATCTTACCCAACTCCTAACTACCGCATGGACTTGACCCAAGACCTAAGGCTATACACCGTAGGCTTTAAGGATCTTAAAAAGACCTAGGCCATAGAGTTAAGACCTGAATATTTACAAGGGGGCCGCGATTCACAGCCCCCCTGAAAAGACACTGTGGTCTAAACCTAATACCTAATACACCGTGGTCTAGGCTTTTAGGTTTTTAGACCAAAGACCTACTACACCATGGTCTAAAACCCCAGATCTAAGGTCTGTGGTCTAGGCTTCAGGTTCTAAGCCCCAAGATTTAAGGCCTGCATAGGCATTTAGGTTCTTAGCCTCCAGATCTAAGGTCCGTGGTCTAGGCTTTTAGGTTCTTATACCCAAGTCCTAAGGCCCTACACCAGGGTCTAGAACCAAGAGCTAAGGTCCGTGGTCTAGTCTTTTAGGTTCTTATACCCAAGTCATAAGGCCCTACACCAGGGTCTAAAACCAAGATCTAAGGTCTGTGGTCCAGGCTTTTAGGTTCTTATACCCAAGTCCTAAGGCCCTACACCAGGGTCTAGAACCAAGATCTAAGGTCCGTGGTCTAGGCTTTTAGGTTCTTATACCCAAGTCCTAAGGGCCTACACCAGGGTCTAAAACCAAGATCTAAGGTCCGTGGTTTAGGCTTTTAGGTTCTTAAACCCAAGACCTAAGGTCCGTGGTCTAGGCTTTTAGGTTCTTATACCCAAGTCCTAAGGCCCTACACCAGGGTCTAAAACCAAGATCTAAGGTCCGTGGTCTAGGCTTTTAGGTTCTTAAACCCAAGACCTAAGGTCCGTGGTCTAGGCTTTTAGGTTCTTATACCCAAGTCCTAAGGCCCTACACCAGGGTCTAGAACCAAGATCTAAGGTCCGTGGTCCAGACTTTTAGGTTCTTATACCCAAGTCCTAAGGTCCGTGATCTAGGCTTTTAGGTTCTTATACCAAAGTCCTAATGCCCTACACCAGGGTCTAGAACCAAGTTCTAAGGTCCGTGGTCTAGGCTTTTAGGTTCTTATACCCAAGACCTAAGATCCGTGGTCTAGGCTTTTAGGTTCTTATACCCAAATCCTAAGGCCCTACACCAGGGTCTAGAACCAAGATCTAAGGTCCGTGGTCTAGGCTTTTAGGTTCTTATACCCAAGTCCTAAGGCCCTACACCAGGGTCTAGAACCAAGATCTAAGGTCCGTGGTCCAGGCTTTTAGGTTCTTATACCCAAGTCCTAAGGAACTACACCAGGGTCTAGAACCAAGATCTAAGGTCCGTGGTCTAGTCTTTTAGGTTCTTATACCCAAGTCACAAGGCCCTACACCAGGGTCTAAAACCAAGATCTAAGGTCTGTGGTCCAGGCTTTTAGGTTCTTATACCCAAGTCCTAAGGATCTATACCAGGGTTTAGAACCAAGATCTAAGGTCCGTGGTCTAGCTTTTAGGGTCTTATACCCAAGTCCTAAGGCCCTACACCATAGGCTAGAACCAAGATCTAAGGTCCGTGGTCCAGGCTTTTAGGTTCTTATACCCAAGTCCTAAGGCCCTACACCAGGGTCTAGAACCAAGATCTAAGGTCCGTGGTCTAAGCTTTTAGGTTCTAATACCCAAGTCCTAAGGCCCTACACCAGGGTCTAGAACCAAGATCTAAGGTCCGTGGTCCAGGCTTTTAGGTTCTTATACCCAAGATCTAAGGTCCGTGGTCCAGGATTTTAGGTTCTTATACCCAAGTCCTAAGGCCCTAAACCAGGGTCTAGAACCAAGATCTAAGGTCCGTGGTCTAGGCTTTTAGGGTCTTATACCCAAGTCCTAAGGCCCTACACCATAGGCTAGAACCAAGATCTAAGGTCCGTGGTCCAGGCTTTTAGGTTCTTATACCCAAGTCCTAAGGCCCTACACCAGGGTCTAGAACCAAGATCTAAGGTCCGTGGTCTAGGCTTTTAGGTTCTTATACCCAAGTCCTGAGGCCCTACACCAGGGTCTAAAACCAAGACCTAAGGTCCGTGGAGGCTTTTAGGTTCTTATACCCAAGTCCTTAGGCCCTACACCTTAGGCTAGAACCAAGATCTAAGGTCCGTGGTCCAGGCTTTTAGGTTCTTATACCCAAGTCCTAAGGCCCTACACCAGGGTCTAGAACCAAGATCTAAGGTCCGTGGTCTAGGCTTTTAGGTTCTTATACCCAAGTCCTAAGGCCCTACACCAGGGTCTAGAACCAAGATCTAAGGTCCGTGGTCTAGTCTTTTAGGTTCTTATACCCAAGTCATAAGGCCCTACACCAGGGTCTAAAACCAAGATCTAAGGTCTGTGGTCCAGGCTTTTAGGTTCTTATACCCAAGTCCTAAGGCCCTACACCAGGGTCTAGAACCAAGATCTAAGGTCCGTGGTCTAGGCTTTTAGGTTCTTAAACCCAAGTCCTAAGGCCCTTCACCAGGGTCTAGAACCAAGATCTAAGGTCCATGGTCTAGGCTTTTAGGTGCTTATACACAAGACCTAAGGCCCTACACCATAGGCTAGAACCAAGATCTAAGGTCCGTGGTCCAGGCTTTTAGGTTCTTATACCCAAGTCCTAAGGCCCTACACCAGGGTCTAGAACCAAGATCTAAGGTCCGTGGTCTAGGCTTTTAGGTTCTTATACCCAAGTCCTAAGGCCCTACACCAGGGTCTAGAACCAAGATCTAAGGTCCGTGGTCCAGGCTTTTAGGTTCTTATACCCAAGACCTAAGGTCTGTTGTGTAGGCTTTTAGGTTCTAATACCCAAGTCCTAAGGCCCTACACCAGGGTCTAGAACCAAGATCTAAGGTCCGTGGTCTAGGCTTTTACGTTCTTATACCCAAGTCCTAAGGCCCTACAAAAGGGTCTAGAACCAAGACCTAAGGTCCGTGGTCTAGGCTTTTAGGTTCTTATATCCAAGACCTAAGGCCCTACACCAGGGTCTAGAACCAAGATCTAAGTTCCATGGTCTAGGCTTTTAGGTTCTAATACCCAAGACCTAAGGCCCTACACCAGGGTCTAGAACCAAGATCTAAGGTCCGTGGTCTAGGCTTTTAGGTTCTTATACCCAAGTCCTAAGGCCCTACACCAGGGTCTAGAACCAGGATCTAAGGTCCGTGGTCTAGGCTTCTAGGTTCTTATACCCAAGATCTAAGGTCCGTGGTCTAGGCTTTTACGTTCTTATACCCAAGTCCTAAGGCCCTACAAAAGGGTCTAGAACCAAGACCTAAGGTCCGTGGTCTAGGCTTTTAGGTTCTTATACCCAAGTCCTACTACACCAGGGTCTAGAACCAAGATCTAAGGTCCGTGGTCTAGGCTTTTAGGTTCTTATACCCAAGTCCTAAGGCCCTACACCAGGGTCTAGAACCAAGATCTAAGGTCCGTGGTCTAGGCTTTTACGTTCTTATACCCAAGTCCTAAGGCCCTACACCAGGGTCTAGAACCAAGATCTAAGGTCCGTGGTCTAGGCTTTTACGTTCTTATACCCAAGTCCTAAGGCCCTACAAAAGGGTCTAGAACCAAGACCTAAGGTCCGTGGTCTAGGCTTTTACGTTCTTATACCCAAGTCCTAAGGCCCTACACCAGGGTCTAGAACCAAGATCTAAGGTCCGTGGTCTAGGCTTTTACGTTCTTATACCCAAGTCCTAAGGCCCTACAAAAGGGTCTAGAACCAAGACCTAAGGTCCGAGGTCTAGGCTTTTAGGTTCTTATACCCAAGTCCTACTACACCAGGGTCTAGAACCAAGATCTAAGGTCCGTAGTCAAGGCTTTTAGGTTCTTATACTCAAGTCCTAAGGCCCTAAACCAGGGTCTAGAACCAAGATCTAAGGTCCGTGGTCTAGGCTTTTAGGTGCTTATACCCAAGACTTAAGGCCCTACACCATAGGCTAGAACCAAGACCTAAGGTCCTTTGATTAGGCCTTTAGGTTCTTAGACCCAAGTCCTAAGACCCGTGGACTAGGCCTTTAGGTTCATAGACCCAAGACCTAAGCTCTTAGACTCAAGACCTAAAGCCATATACCGCGGGTTAGGGTTTTAAGCTCTTAGACCCAAGACCTAAGGCCATACACCCTGGTCTAGGCTTTTAGGTTCTTAAACCCAAGACCTAAGGCCATACACCCTGGTCTAGGCTTTTAGGTTCTTATACCCAAGACCTAAGGCCCTACACCCTGGTCTAGGCTTTTAGGTTCTTATACCCAAGACCTAAGGCCCTACACCCTGGTCTAGGCTTTTAAGTACTTAGACCCAAGACCTAAGGCCATAAAGTAAAGACCTGAAAACTTACAAGGGAGTCGCGATTCACGACCCCTGAACAGACACTGTGGACCCAAGA
This sequence comes from Neoaliturus tenellus, assembly GCA_030545055.2. Classification (NCBI taxonomy): domain Eukaryota; kingdom Metazoa; phylum Arthropoda; class Insecta; order Hemiptera; family Cicadellidae; genus Neoaliturus; species Neoaliturus tenellus. The sequence continues at coordinate 180,724,623 of CM061533.1, read as the reverse complement.
CCTAAGGCCTTACACCGTGGTCTAGGCTTTCAAGCTCTTATACCCAAGACCTAAGGCCATAAACCCTGGTCTATGCTTTTAAGCTCTTAGACTCAAGACCCAAGGGCATACACACTGGTCTAGGCTTTTAAGTACTTACTCCAAGACCTAAAGTCATAAACCATTGGCTAGGCTTTTAAGCACTTAAACTCAATGCCTAAGGCGGTCCGCATGGGCTAGACTTAAGACCTAAGGCCATACACCCTGGTCTAGGCTTTTAAGTACTTATACCCAAGACCTAAGGCCATATACCGTTTTCTAGGCTTTTAAGCTCTTAGACTCAAGACCTAAGGCCATACACCGTTTTCTAGGCTTTTAAGGTCTCAGACTCAAGACCTAAGGCCATACACCGTGGTCTAGGCTGTTAAGTACTTATACCCAAGACCTAAGGCCCTACACCGTGGGCTAGGCTTTAAAGCTCTTAGACCCAAGACCTAAAACCATAGGGTTAAGACTTGAAAACTTACAAGTTAATCGCAACTCACGATCCCCGAACAGACACCGTGGTCTAGACCCAATACCTAAGGCCCTACACCTAGACCCAAGAGCTAAGGTCCTTCACCATGATCTAGACCCTAAGATCAAAGGCCTTATACCATGGTCTAGTACTCGGCATAAACCGTTTGCAGTTGTGGTTGTTTCATCTATAGCTAAAGGTAAGTCGGCCTCTAAGTTCTTAGACCCTAAGACCAAAGGCCTTATACCACGGTCTAGTACTCGGCATAAGCCATGTGCAGTTGTGGTTGTTTCATCTATAGCTAGAGGAAAGTCCTAAGTTCTTAGACCCTAAGACCAAAGGCCTTACACCATGGTCTAGTACTCGGCATAAACCGTTTTGCAGCTGTGGTTGTTTCATCTATAGCTAAAGGTAAGTCCTAGGTTCTTAGACCCTAAGACCAAAGGCCTTACATCATGGTCTAGTATTCCTCTTAAGCCGTGTGCAGTGGTTAATTTGTCTATACTTAGAAGAAAGTCAGCCTTTAAGTTCTTAGACCCTAGACCTAAGACCCTACACCCATGGACTACAACCTGGACCTAAGGCCACATCCCGAGGTTTTGTACTCGTTTAAAACCGTGTGCAGTTGTGGTTGTTTCATCTATAGCTGGGCGAAGATTGGCCTTTAATAACTGTGTGCAGTTATTACTGTTTCGTCTCGAAAAAGAGAATGTTTATGCTTTTGCACCATAACTTAGAACGAAAACCCATGGTCTTATTCCTAAAACCTAGGACCTTAGACCGATACCCTAGGACATAAGGGCTTAGACTTATTGCTTTAGATCTAGGGCAAAAGGAATTTAAATGAGGATCTAAGGCCTCATAATTTAGACCAACCCCAATCCCAAGCATTTAAGGCATTATACCATGGACCTGTATGTATATGACCTTAAACATTTGACCTAAGATCTAAGACTTTAACATAAGTCTTAAGCCCTAAGACCCTACCCCATGGGCTAGTACTGGTCCTACACCATGTGGGACCGTGTAAAATGGCGTGCATAAAGATAATCACATGGATTATTTGAAAGCCCAGCGCACATGAACACCTGTGTTTGCTGTTGGGTGTTTTTATGATTTGTGCTTTCGGGCGTTTTGCAAACTCGACCTGCATATTGCAAATCGATGTGTAGACGATGCCCTTTAGTAATTAACGTCTGCGAACGTTTTCAAAATCGATGTGTAGACGATGCCTTTTAATAATTAACGTCTGCGAACGTTTTTTAGAATCGATGCCCAGACGCTGTTTAAAATAATCGACGTGTACGATCGTTTTTTAAAGTCGATGTGTACACGATGTTTTTTAATAATTTACGTCTGCGATCGTAATTTCCGCGTCGAGTTTGCAAAACGCCCGAAAGCGCAAATCATAAAAACGCCCAACAGCAAACACAGGTGTTTATGTGCGCTGGGCTTTCAAATAATCCATGTGATTATCTTTATGCACGCCATTTTACACGGTCCCACATGGTGTAGGACCAGTACTAGCCCATGGGGTAGGGTCTTAGGGCTTAAGACTTATGTTAAAGTCTTAGATCTTAGGTCAAATGTTTAAGGTCATATACATACAGGTCCATGGTATAATGCCTTAAATGCTTGGGATTGGGGTTGGTCTAAATTATGAGGCCTTAGATCCTCATTTAAATTCCTTTTGCCCTAGATCTAAAGCAATAAGTCTAAGCCCTTATGTCCTAGGGTATCGGTCTAAGGTCCTAGGTTTTAGGAATAAGACCATGGGTTTTCGTTCTAAGTTATGGTGCAAAAGCATAAACATTCTCTTTTTCGAGACGAAACAGTAATAACTGCACACAGTTATAAAAGGCCAATCTTCGCCCAGCTATAGATGAAACAACCACAACTGCACACGGTTTTAAACGAGTACAAAACCTCGGGATGTGGCCTTAGGTCCAGGTTGTAGTCCATGGGTGTAGGGTCTTAGGTCTAGGGTCTAAGAACTTAAAGGCTGACTTTCTTCTAAGTATAGACAAATTAACCACTGCACACGGCTTAAGAGGAATACTAGACCATGATGTAAGGCCTTTGGTCTTAGGGTCTAAGAACCTAGGACTTACCTTTAGCTATAGATGAAACAACCACAGCTGCAAAACGGTTTATGCCGAGTACTAGACCATGGTGTAAGGCCTTTGGTCTTAGGGTCTAAGAACTTAGGACTTTCCTCTAGCTATAGATGAAACAACCACAACTGCACATGGCTTATGCCGAGTACTAGACCGTGGTATAAGGCCTTTGGTCTTAGGGTCTAAGAACTTAGAGGCCGACTTACCTTTAGCTATAGATGAAACAACCACAACTGCAAACGGTTTATGCCGAGTACTAGACCATGGTATAAGGCCTTTGATCTTAGGGTCTAGATCATGGTGAAGGACCTTAGCTCTTGGGTCTAGGTGTAGGGCCTTAGGTATTGGGTCTAGACCACGGTGTCTGTTCGGGGATCGTGAGTTGCGATTAACTTGTAAGTTTTCAAGTCTTAACCCTATGGTTTTAGGTCTTGGGTCTAAGAGCTTTAAAGCCTAGCCCACGGTGTAGGGCCTTAGGTCTTGGGTATAAGTACTTAACAGCCTAGACCACGGTGTATGGCCTTAGGTCTTGAGTCTGAGACCTTAAAAGCCTAGAAAACGGTGTATGGCCTTAGGTCTTGAGTCTAAGAGCTTAAAAGCCTAGAAAACGGTATATGGCCTTAGGTCTTGGGTATAAGTACTTAAAAGCCTAGACCAGGGTGTATGGCCTTAGGTCTTAAGTCTAGCCCATGCGGACCGCCTTAGGCATTGAGTTTAAATGCTTAAAAGCCTAGCCCATGGTTTATGACTTTAGGTCTTGGAGTAAGTACTTAAAAGCCTAGACCAGTGTGTATGCCCTTGGGTCTTGAGTCTAAGAGCTTAAAAGCATAGACCAGGGTTTATGGCCTTAGGTCTTGGGTATAAGAGCTTGAAAGCCTAGACCACGGTGTAAGGCCTTAGGTCTTGGGTCCACAGTGTCTGTTCAGGGGTCGTGAATCGCGACTCCCTTGTAAGTTTTCAGGTCTTTACTTTATGGCCTTAGGTCTTGGGTCTAAGTACTTAAAAGCCTAGACCAGGGTGTAGGGCCTTAGGTCTTGGGTATAAGAACCTAAAAGCCTAGACCAGGGTGTAGGGCCTTAGGTCTTGGGTATAAGAACCTAAAAGCCTAGACCAGGGTGTATGGCCTTAGGTCTTGGGTTTAAGAACCTAAAAGCCTAGACCAGGGTGTATGGCCTTAGGTCTTGGGTCTAAGAGCTTAAAACCCTAACCCGCGGTATATGGCTTTAGGTCTTGAGTCTAAGAGCTTAGGTCTTGGGTCTATGAACCTAAAGGCCTAGTCCACGGGTCTTAGGACTTGGGTCTAAGAACCTAAAGGCCTAATCAAAGGACCTTAGGTCTTGGTTCTAGCCTATGGTGTAGGGCCTTAGGTCTTGGGTATAAGCACCTAAAAGCCTAGACCACGGACCTTAGATCTTGGATCTAGACCCTGGTTTAGGGCCTTAGGAATTGAGTATAGGAACCTAAAAGCCTTGACTACGGACCTTAGATCTTGGTTCTAGAAACTGGTGTAGTAGGACTTGGGTATAAGAACCTAAAAGCCTAGACCTCGGACCTTAGGTCTTGGTTCTAGACCCTTTTGTAGGGCCTTAGGACTTGGGTATAAGAACGTAAAAGCCTAGACAACGGACCTTAGATCTTGGTTCTAGACCCTGGTGTAGGGCCTTAGGACTTGGGTATAAGAACGTAAAAGCCTAGACCACGGACCTTAGGTCTTGGTTCTAGACCCTTTTGTAGGGCCTTAGGACTTGGGTATAAGAACGTAAAAGCCTAGACCACGGACCTTAGATCTTGGTTCTAGACCCTGGTGTAGGGCCTTAGGACTTGGGTATAAGAACGTAAAAGCCTAGACCACGGACCTTAGATCTTGGTTGTAGACCCTGGTGTAGGACCTTAGGACTTGGGTATAAGAACCTAAAAGCCTAGACCACGGACCTTTGATCTTGGTTCTAGACCCTGGTGTAGTAGGACTTGGGTATAAGAACCTAAAAGCCTAGACCACGGACCTTAGGTCTTGGTTCTAGACCCTTTTGTAGGGCCTTAGGACTTGGGTATAAGAACGTAAAAGCCTAGACCACGGACCTTAGATCTTGGGTATAAGAACCTAGAAGCCTAGACCACGGACCTTAGATCTTGGTTCTAGACCCTGGTGTAGGGCCTTAGGACTTGGGTATAAGAACCTAAAAGCCTAGACCACAGACCTTAGATCTTGGTTCTAGACCCTGGTGTAGGGCCTTAGGTCTTGGGTATTAGAACCTAAAAGCCTAGACCATGGAACTTAGATCTTGGTTCTAGACCCTGGTGTAGGGCCTTAGGTCTTGGATATAAGAACCTAAAAGCCTAGACCACGGACCTTAGGTCTTGGTTCTAGACCCTTTTGTAGGGCCTTAGGACTTGGGTATAAGAACGTAAAAGCCTAGACCACGGACCTTAGATCTTGGTTCTAGACCCTGGTGTAGGGCCTTAGGACTTGGGTATTAGAACCTAAAAGAATACACAACAGACCTTAGGTCTTGGGTATAAGAACCTAAAAGCCTAGACCACGGACCTTGGATCTTGGTTCTAGACCCTGGTGTAGGGCCTTAGGACTTGAGTATAAGAACCTAAAAGCCTAGACCACGGACCTTAGATCTTGGTTCTAGACCCTGGTGTAGGGCCTTAGGACTTGGGTATAAGAACCGAAAAAGCCTGGACCACGGACCTTAGATCTTGGTTCTAGCCTATGGTGTAGGGCCTTAGGTCTTGTGTATAAGCACCTAAAAGCCTAGACCACGGACCTTAGATCTTGGTTCTAGACCCTGGTGTAGGGCCTTAGGACTTGGGTTTAAGAACCTAAAAGCCTAGACCACGGACCTTAGGTCTTGGTTCTAGACCCTGATGTAGGGCCTTAGGACTTGGGTATAAGAACCTAAAAGCCTGGACCACAGACCTTAGATCTTGGTTTTAGACCCTGGTGTAGGGCCTAATGACTTGGGTATAAGAACCTAAAAGACTAGACCACGGACCTTAGCTCTTGGTTCTAGACCCTGGTGTAGGGCCTTAGGACTTGGGTATAAGAACCTAAAAGCCTAGACCACGGACCTTAGATCTTGGTTCTAGACCCTGGTGTAGGGCCTTAGGACTTGGGTATAAGAACATAAAAGCCTGGACCACGGACCTTAGATCTTGGTTCTAGCCTATGGTGTAGGGCCTAAGGACTTGGGTATAAGAACCTAAAAGCCTCCACGGACCTTAGGTCTTGGTTTTAGACCCTGGTGTAGGGCCTCAGGACTTGGGTATAAAAACCTAAAAGCCTAGACCACGGACCTTAGATCTTGGTTCTAGACCCTGGTGTAGGGCCTTAGGACTTGGGTATAAGAACCTAAAAGCCTGGACCACGGACCTTAGATCTTGGTTCTAGCCTATGGTGTAGGGCCTTAGGACTTGGGTATAAGACCCTAAAAGCCTAGACCACGGACCTTAGATCTTGGTTCTAGACCCTGGTTTAGGGCCTTAGGACTTGGGTATAAGAACCTAAAATCCTGGACCACGGACCTTAGATCTTGGGTATAAGAACCTAAAAGCCTGGACCACGGACCTTAGATCTTGGTTCTAGCCTATGGTGTAGGGCCTTAGGACTTGGGTATAAGAACCTAAAAGCCTAGACCACGGACCTTAGGTCTTGGGTATAAGACCCTAAAAGCTAGACCACGGACCTTAGATCTTGGTTCTAAACCCTGGTATAGATCCTTAGGACTTGGGTATAAGAACCTAAAAGCCTAGACCACGGACCTTAGATCTTGGTTCTAGACCCTGGTGTAGGGCCTTAGGACTTGGGTATAAGAACCTAAAAGCCTGGACCACAGACCTTAGATCTTGGTTTTAGACCCTGGTGTAGGGCCTTATGACTTGGGTATAAGATCCTAAAAGACTAGACCACGGACCTTAGATCTTGGTTCTAGACCCTGGTGTAGGGCCTTAGGACTTGGGTATAAGAACCTAAAAGCCTGGACCACGGACCTTAGATCTTGGTTCTAGACCCTGGTGTAGGGCCTTAGGACTTGGGTATAAGAACCTTAAAGCCTAGACCACGGACCTTGGTTCTAGACCCTGGTGTAGGTCCTTAGGACTTGGGTATAAGAACCTAAAAGCCTAGACCACGGACTTTAGATCTTGGTTCTAGACCCTGGTGTAGGGCCTTAGGATTTGGGTATAAGAACCTAAAAAGTGTTGGCTAAAAGCCTAGACCACGGATCTTAGGTCTTGGGTATAAGAACCTAAAAGCCTAGACCACGGACCTTAGAACTTGGTTCTAGACCCTGGTGTAGGGCATTAGGACTTTGGTATAAGAACCTAAAAGCCTAGACCACGGACCTTAGGACTTGGGTATAAGAACCTAAAAGTCTGGACCACGGACCTTAGATCTTGGTTCTAGACCCTGGTGTAGGGCCTTAGGACTTGGGTATAAGAACCTAAAAGCCTAGACCACGGACCTTAGGTCTTGGGTTTAAGAACCTAAAAGCCTAGACCACGGGCCTTAGATCTTGGTTTTAGACCCTGGTGTAGGGCCTTAGGACTTGGGTATAAGAACCTAAAAGCCTAGACCACGGACCTTAGGTCTTGGGTTTAAGAACCTAAAAGCCTAGACCACGGACCTTAGATCTTGGTTTTAGACCCTGGTGTAGGGCCTTAGGACTTGGGTATAAGAACCTAAAAGCCTAGACCACGGACCTTAGATCTTGGTTCTAGACCCTGGTGTAGGGCCTTATGTCTTGGGTATAAGAACCTAAAAGCCTACACAACGGACCTTAGGTCTTGGTTTTAGACCATGGTGTAGGGCCTTATGTCTTGAGGAGAACTTAGAGACCTAGATCACAGGCCTTAGGTTTAGGGTCTAGACCATGATGTAGGATCTTAGGTGTTGGATTCAAGAACCTAAAGGCCTAGATTACGGGCCTTAGATCTGGAGGCTAAGAACCTAAATGCCTATGCAGGCCTTAAATCTTGGGGCTTAGAACCTGAAGCCTAGACCACAGACCTTAGATCTTGGGTCTAGACCATGGTGTAGTAGGTCTTTGGTCTAAAAACCTAAAAGCCTAGACCACGGTGTATTAGGTATTAGGTTTAGACCACAGTGTCTTTTCAGGGGGGGCTGTGAATCGCGGCCCCCTTGTAAATATTCAGGTCTTAACTCTATGGCCTAGGTCTTTTTAAGATCCTTAAAGCCTACGGTGTATAGCCTTAGGTCTTGGGTCAAGTCCATGCGGTAGTTAGGAGTTGGGTAAGATGGATGGAGGTTGGTCTTCAAATACTCCAATCTGAATCTGATAACCATTTCTGATCATAATTTCATATTCAAAGAAAAAAGACCTCGTTGCCTAATGTTTGCTCAATTCATGGGGGGCTGTGAATCGCGGCCCCCTTGTAAGTTTTCAGATCTTAAGGTTTTATGGCTTTGTACTAAGGTGTCAGGCCTTATGTTTACATCTTAGTCCCGACACATTAGGTCCTGGCTGGGGGCTGATAGGTCTTATACACAGGTCAAAGCTTTAGCCTCTAGGTTTTTGAGCTTTGGACTCAGTTTTAAGGCCTTAGGCTTAGACTTTAGGCTCAACACACTAGGTCAAAGCTGTTGGGTAATATGTCCTATTAACAGGTTAAAGCCTTAGCTGCTAGGTTTTAGAGCTTTGGACTCAGGTGCAAGGCCTTAGGTTTTCATCTTAGACCCAAAACCTTAGGTCTAGGCTGTTGCCTAATAGGTCCTATTTACAGGTCAAATCCTTAGCTGCTAGCTTTTAGGGCTTTGGACTCAGGTGCAAGGGCTTAGGTTTAGATCTTAGGTCCAGCACATTAGGCCTACGCTGATGGATAATAGGCCCTATTCACAGGTCAAATCTTTAGCTGCTAGGTTTTGGAGTTTTGGACTCATGTGCAAGGCCTGAGGTTTATGCTTTAGGTCCAACACATTAGGTCTAAGCTAAACGCAAATAGGTCCTATTCACAGGTCAAAGCCTTAGCTGCTAGGTTTTAGGACCTAAGTCCAAGGCATTTCATCTTAGGAACCATGTGTAAGGCCTTAGGCGTAGATCTTATGTCCAACACATTAGGCCTAAGCTGATGGATAATAGGCCCTATTCACAGGTCAAATCCTTAGCTGCTAGCTTTTAATGCTTTGGACTCAGGTGCAAGGCCTTAGGTTTACATCTTAGTGCCAACACATTAGGTTTAGGCTGTTGGCTAATCGGCCCTATTCACAGGTCAAATCCTTAGCTGCTAGGTTTTAGGGGTTTGGACTCAGGTGCAAGGCCTTAGGTTTACATCTTAGTGCCAACACATTAGGTTTAGGCTGTTGGCTAATAGGCCCTATTCACAGGTTTAAGCCTTAGCTGCTATGTTTTAGGGCTTTGGACTCAGGTGCAAGGCCTTAGGTTTAGATCTTAGGTCCAACACATTACGTCTGGTTGATAGGTTAAAGCCTTAGCTGCTAGGTTTTGGGGCTTGTCTACTGCCTTGGGCCTTAGGAATTAGATCTTAAGAGGTTAAACTGGGTTAAAAATTGGAGACTTTTGGCCAAAAAATGTGTATTTGAAGGTTAAATATCAATTTGAAGCTGAAGGCGCTCACAAAACATGAGTATTCCCTGGATTATATTCAAAATGCTCCTTGAAATCACTGTCTGAAATTTTGAAAAATGCCCTGAAATGGGCTGATATTTGGCTAAAACCAACCAGAATCCGGTAAAAAACCGGTCAATTTGAAGGTGAAGGCGCTCAAAAAAAACTACGAGTGTTCCCTGGATTATATTCAAAAAGTGGTCATTTGAAGCAAAAAAGTGGTCATTTGAAGCAAAAAGTGGTCATTTGAAGCAAAAGTGGTCATTTGAAGCAAAAGTGGTTATTTGAAGCAAAAAGTGGTCATTTGAAGCAAAAGCGGTCATACGAAGAAAAAAAAGTGGTCATATGAAGCAAAAAAAGTGGTCATATGAAGCAAAAAGTCATCAAAAAAAACTACGAGTGTTTCAGAACCGCCCTTCTATATCTACTTTTCTCATTTCCTGTTAACATAATGGACACGACGATAGTTTTCCCTCGTGTATGGGACCGACACCTTTAATTTGATACCCCTCCCATCATTCTGCGATTTATATAACGCTCACAATTTTGCTCAATAAATTCGGCTTATAGAATTATATATATAGATAGATTATAAACAATTAACATTTTTCAACCCATACAGCTGTTTTACTGACCAATTAAAACTATTTATATTTGCTTAAATTCTTTTTTAAAAAAAGTTCCTTAAAAAGAATTTGACGATCAACGAAATTATCAATTAAAGTCTCTTCAGACAAGCATAAAATGGAAGATAAGTGAATTAATGTGATATTAAGTTTGTTAAAGACCAATAAAGAAAGTCTTAAAAGCATTATCAAAATTTGCTATAATAAGGCGACTTGTTTCTCTAACGGCCAAAGAGAAAAAAATTGATGGCACTTATTGAGTTTAATAACAAATTAGCTTAAGCTTAATGTCTTCCAATCTACATGAATCCATGTTTGTGGTAATTTAAAAAAAGTGGGAATATTTCGTTGGCTTCTACATTGGTAGTCTGTTTTTGTACATTAATATAACTTTTTTGCGTCTTTGTAAACCTGATAACGGCACGGCATTCAAGAGAAAACTAGTAGAAAAGGTTCAGGCGAATAATAACTTCTAAATTAACAATGGTATTTTTTGATCCGAACAAGAGTCAAAACGTAGTTTTGTTATCCACTGTGGTATAAATATTACATTAAAAATAATGAAAAACATTTTTATAATTAAGGTTTACCGATAGAAAGTTTTTGGATTCCTTCTATCGCAAAACTAACTATGCATATGTTATTATTTATAAACTGTTAAACTAATTATTAATTATATTTTGAAAACTAATCTTAATGATATTATTAAAAGTGATGGCGATCGCTTAAAATATCACATGTCGAGACGGACATTAGCAACGGAGAACGTAGACACGAAAGTTTGCACATTATTCAACAAGGGATGTGCAAAGTAAGCCTCAAAAGTTGGACCGAACATGGCGGTGTCTGTCACGGTGGGCGCGGGCGGTGGATGTTTTGCCTTGTACTGATGTTGCCGGCTATTGAAGTTACTAGTAACACCATAGACATTTACTTAAATTATTTGATATGCTAACTATTAGTATTATCAGACGCTTAAAGTAGAAAACTATGTAAAATAATAAAATATGTTACTAATACAAGACTTTCTTCAAGGAAAAGTCTTTCAGGGGCTGTTATTCACTTATTTTAGATTTGTTCTAATTGAAGTAAATAAAAAATACTTAAAAGTAGTAATTATCCTAGATTTTGTGTAGAATCTGATTTATGAAGTCTGAGGCAAATGTCATATTGCAATTCAATGTCATGAAAGTAATTGTTTTATTGTAATATAGTAGTTTTTTAGCGTAAATCAAAATAAATTGATGTAAAAAAATTGTCGAAGCAAATATTCTTGTACTATAAATTCAGTAGTCTACTGTTTGATCAGAATTTTTTTCCGTCCATGAATTTTGACGAAATTCTATATAGGGATAACGCTATTATGGTAGTAGTAACGGTAAGACCTAAGCCCGTGACCGTAATACTTTTCGTTTTGAGGTCCCTAGAAGCCTAAAACACCGTTCGTTCAAATTCATGTATTATGTGTGTCCATTAGTAAGATAAATCGCGATCGAAATCTTGTTCTATTAATTTTTACATCTTACCCCTACAACTTTGTTTTTGTTCATGTAAAACATATTGAGATTTAACAGCTTCATAACCCGGGCTTAGCGAGTCGCTAACGCCAAAACGTTTTGGAATGTATCCAAAACAATAAGTTGTGTTTTGGCCACCACTAGTGATAAAACACAATGAACCGTCTGGTTAATTACTGTTTGTAGCTTTTAACTTGTGTATATTATAAAATTGGTGTAGACTCTTGTGTACTCGTAAAATATAAATACATTGAATATAAAATATAGAATGCACATTTGTATCAAATAATTAATATCATTTATATTACAATAATAAGAAAAAAAACTCATTATTAGTCAATACTAAAAATTCTTTGTATTAATTGGTCCTACAGTAACAGTCCTGTCATTTTAGAACAATGAATTCAAGTTTTCTATCAAAGGTGGAGGCATTTACGAAACACCAATTATGTGGTAGTCTAATTTGTGTATCTTGTTGTTCTTAAAGTATCAGTACTGAGAGTTTTGATCGGGCGTTTTTCTTATTCAAATTTTCTTATTCCAGTTCGTAAAATCCTAAAAGTAAGAAAGTTTAACAAAGTCTGTCAAACGTAAAAATATTTATTTGAATCAAAATCACTTTGTAAATTGTTAATTAATTTATTAATATGTTTTTTCGAACTTTAGAGTTCAGAGTTGGTGCAAATGTCTTTTATTTACTAAGAACTAAAAAATTATTTATCGTAAGATTTATTGTACGAGCATCCATTACCATTAATAATAATAGTTCTTTAAGGTGTTTGTACCGGTCGAGCCCTAAAGAGAAGAATATTTTACTTAGTTCGGAAAGATCAAACAACACCAGTATTTACACATTTGCAAAGCTGATTTTTTTGTCGTAGTCTATTCGGTAGGTTTTAATTAAAAATCTCTAATTGCATAGTATAACAGTCTCCAATGTAACAGCCTAGACAGTTTATTGTCTCTGTGGAACTTTAATTACATCTACTAAAGTTAACAGACTAGGCAAAGGGACCGTATGTGTTATACTGCAAAATATAGTTTAATTAATAAACAGTTGTCACTGTAGTGTCATATTCGTATGGTAAATTTATTTGCTAGAACAACATTCTTTACATTCGTTTGATGATTTCACTCTTAAGGGAAGATAAATACCCTTATACAGTATATTAATTATAATTTCAAGAACCGTCTTAATGGTAAAACATGGCCAAGATCAAAACTTTCTTTAAACACGTGTTGTATAAATGTACGAGTAACACAGTATATCACGGTAATAGTTTAGTCCTTAAAATATTTTTGCAGCATGCGTTGGTGTTTAATGCCAAATTGGTCTGGCACATATCCAGAATAATTATTCAGCCTTTTGGGGATTCAACATTAATGACTTAAGCAAACGCCCAATTACCATACGATATATAGGCCTATTTTCAAAAGAATTGGGATCTTATGAATATACTGTCACTATACCACTTTTTAAGTAATTGTTTTCTTATGGAACCAAGTCAATACCTTAAATCACAAAGTTAAAAGTACAATATAGATGTAATTTGCTCACTCCCAAATCTGAATTATAATACTAGTGATACTTACTGCTATAGTAAATAGAAAAGGTTTCAACATGAAGGTTGGAAAGAATGATGTTAAATATATAAAGCATATATCAAACTACTTTGGGTCAGATTGAATTAACTTTTTGGATAAAATATTAAATTTACTATGTGCAATATTTAATATTTCAAACAGTTATAATGATTAAAGTAAATCAGGCTAAGGCTACATCATTACAGTAACAAATAAAATAGAATAAAAAATAATCAATTTTATGCATGTAAAACCATTAGTAGATTATCATAGTATCTGACTAATAGATACTACATAACATTACTACTGTTATGTACAAACTATTTTAAACTGTTAAATTTAACTTTTTTATCTACATTAAACTGGAACGATTTATTCTTTAATATTACCAGACTTTATGTATAACACTTTAACCTTTTTTATTTATTGATTGATTGCTTGTTTATGAGTAAATACTTATAAACTTACCACTAATCCAGTGCTTAGACTAATTTACTTTTTTTTGCAGGGCAAAATTGACGTAGCGCCGCCCCAGTGTAGGTAAGTCGTCAATTTCACTGAAAAAAAAACAGTTCTAGTCAATTACAAAATTCAATTTTTAAATATTTTATAGGAGTACAAATGTATTTATAAATATAATATAACATCAAATTTCACACTCGTAACAATTATGAAGTATCTCTCTAAAATACGATATATTTTTTAATATTAGTGTAATTACTACCTTATAAATTTAATTTATGAAAAATATATGTTAAAAACGTATATTTTGCCAGAAGGAATTAAATACTTTAAACTATTATTAAAATCATTCTTTTCAAGATGAGCCAGGTTAAGAGTAGCTGATAGTTTAGCAATTATTATTGTAATGAAATCCTGTTAAACATGTTAATCGCGATTTTCAACTCACAAATTTGCCATAAATTTTAATGCTAGGCTAAAGACCATGTTATGTTCATACAGAATGATGAAGAACGACTGTAGACAATGTCTGGTGGCTAAATAATTATCTAGCTTCTTCGTTGCAATTCCCCTTAAACAACTCATAAATATATGTTTTCTAACCCCTCAGACAGCCCAAGTATTTGTGCGAGAGTTGATAATTTTGTGGAGTTTTCAGATAATATAGTGATACCTCTTTTTAATATTATTGCTTAACTGGTCAATTTAAGAAAAAAAGTTAAAAATTTATCTAGATGCTTATGTGCAGGGTAATAAAAAAAAAAAGAAATTTCTTGGTTTGCGGTTAGATATATTGCAACAGAATTAAATTATAATTATTTAGAGTATCACAATTTTGTGTGGAGTACAACAAAATAAACTTTTTTAAATATATCATAACACCGTTACTCCAAAACACAAAATTTTTTAAAAGAGCTAATTTTTTTTATACAACTTTCTATATTTCGACCACCTGGTTCTGGTATGTATTTTGTAGAGGAGTTGCCTCATTCTGTATTTTTTTAAACACAAACTTACCACCTTAAAGCGATCGCGGTAATCAGAGGGTGATCTGCCACACCCCGAATACCTGTCAACGCTCTTAAAACTTTAAATCATGTGAAAAATTCCCTATTTTCTTGAAAAATTCTATTGTATCCTAAAATATACTCTAAAGTAAGTTGTACTTAATGTTAAATTTACTAACAATGATACATTTCAATACAATAAAAATTACTTTATGAAAATTACGTTGTAATGTACAGTACTAGTAATCGTTTCTAATTATATTGTTAAAAAATTTTGGTCAAACAACTATATTAAAATCATAATATTATATTGAATATAAACCCTATATCTAATAAATATTTGCAGCAGATCACACAGTTATAAATCATTATCTCTGATTAAACAAACACGTCGTCGTTTGTTGGGTTGTCTATGTCCACACAAAGTTTTCAAAAATACTATTTTTATCTTAAATGCCATTTACTTCAGCTGTAAGATAACAACACCCATAAAACTTCAAATAACAATCCCTCGGCTGTGGTTAAAGTTTTGAATATCCACTAAAATTTAAAACCTGGCATTAAAGAGAATTTATTACAGTATAAACCGCTTTATCGCATTCCAAAGCTGGACTACAACAATTACATTGACAGATAAACCTCAACCCGATGACGTCACAGACGGTATTGACCGGTCACGTGACCTGCCCTGTGGCGCTGCGTGGTGGCCGAACCAGCAACTAGAGCTTCCCTGTACGGTGCTGTCTCCAAGCGGAGATTCACCGAACTAGCTGCTCTATAATTACGGTGCATAAATCGTTCTCAGCTTTTCTATTTTCTTTCACACTTTGCCGCTTTCATATTTAATACTTAGGAAAATACATTTTCATCTGTCAAAGACCGACGGTTTAGCTCCCAGTGAATATTTAAAAGTTTTGTTTTCATCCGTGGGAGAAAATTTGTGTTTTTGTTTGAATGTTTAACTTATAATCAACCCCTTCATTATTTATCTTTTATTTCTCGCTTGACGTTTCATTAAAGTCATCATTGTATATTTATTCTTTATGCTTTTGCTTTCACATAGGTTTTATTTTCAGAGGATAAATTATAATGTTTTTCACAATATTAATGGTCATACAAAAGAAATTAAATATTTAAATTATAATGAATAATAGTATATTTCATCACAAGTACCGAAAGTGGCATTTTCTGGTTCGCGCTCAAGTTTTATATCCGAGGCGAAGCCAAGGATGAGATTAATTTAAGCAACTATCGGAAAATCACTTTCGGTACAATTTATGAACGGAACTTAACATCACGACGCAAAAAATACACATACAGAGTAACATAAATGGATAAAATTAAAACTATTTTATTTCCCAATTAACATTATAGTAATACTCATTATTATTAAAAAAATTATTTTTAATTATTCATTTAAATCATTAACAGTAACAACAACTGTTTTTTATTATAAAAATAAACTATAAAGAAACACGAGCGTAGTGGGAAAATGGATAACTAATTGGATGAACGGATTGAAGAGGAGTGAAATCCTGATTCATAACTGTTGGTTCCTCAGTTTAGTGCCAAATCCCGATTTCATTGACCGACAATTACGTCGAAGAAGCCTCAGATCGACTACGAATTTTCGAGTAGATTTTAGGAGTAATTTGTAAGGTCAAGTTTGTTTCTGAAGTTATTCTTCTGTTAATTAGTGAGGTGTAATTTAATGTCCCATAAGAAATGTGTGGGTTGTATAAATAACGGTGTTTAAGGCTATGTTAAACTTTGCTTGAGTTGTCAGGCATACAGTAAGCATGTGTTATGAAAACTATTTTCTGCCGGTTGTACTATAACTTGGCTAAATATAATGCAATTTGTTATTTATGAAATATTTTAAATTAAGTTATGAATACTAGAAATTATATATTTTGTATTAACAAACAATAATAACAAATATTTACTAAAATATTTTTTTTTTTTAAATGTACTTACTGAAAATCGAATATCTTTAATGAAAAAAAATAAATAAAACCATTGTCCATGCAGTTAGTATGTGTAATTTGGTAGATGTGTTATTTTTATTTATTCTTTTTTTAATAACGCGGAACTAGGATTAACTGGCTTATGACGCCGTTCATCCCAATACACGTGGAACAAGCGTAGGCTACTCATAATTGATAGAATCGAAATTAAATTTAGAGAGAGGGAAAATCAGGTGATCGTTTTTTCCTTCCCCCAAATTAGCGATTTGGAAAGAGTTATTTTCGTTGATATCAGCTGTCATCAAAAATAGCTACTTTCGATATGGAGTGAGGAAAATTATATTTTCATTCAATATGAAGCTTTGAGATTGTACAGTTTTAAATTTACATGAACAGTTTAAATAAATATATCAATTGTGAGTTTTAATTACTTGTCAAAACTACATATTATTTCACCAAATTTTACAGAAAGTTTGAACCTTAACTTCAACATTCACCTATCTAAAGAAAGACCTTAAAGGTAAACCTTATGAGATTTTTTAGGTGTTATTCAATATGTGAACCGATATGATTAAAAATGAACTTAAAAAATTTGAAACTTAGCATTTTGTTCTAGTCTAATATTATTTCAGCATGCAAATAATAAAAAGATCTCTTAGATAGATCACTATAAAAATAATTATAAATCAGGTAAACCGATTTAATTTAGCTGTTTATTTTGTGACATTAATAATAAACAATGGTTGATAACATATTAAAATTTCAATAAACAACATTATTCAGAGTTCCAAACTACTAAGCCAATTCTGCTTTGATAACAGTAGTTAGATTTGGTTACTTCTGGCTCAGGTCAGCTGCCCCGGAAGCCACGTGCCGGGGCACATAGCTTCCGGTCGTATATTAAATGAGGGGTGAGGAGGTGGGGTGAGCGTTTGAAGTAGATTTGCGCATAAATTAAAAGTTAGTTCAAGACTGAAATTCAACAATTTGGGGTTGAACAAAATGTGCGCATAAATTAACCGGGTTCAACTAAAACTTCGCATAAATTAAAAGTTAGTTCAAAACTGAAATTCAACAGTTGAACAAAAGTAGAAGTTAGTTGAAAAGGAGAGGGGATAATTGCTTCAAGGTCATCCGGAGGAAGTTTTAAAAAAGACTGAACTTCTAAGAGTTCAGTTTAACGGCGATCGTCGTACAGGTCAGTCGAAACCGACGAGCGACCGAAGAATAGCTTCAAGATCATTCCTCGCCGTCGAAGACACATCCGAAACTTGGACAGGGTCCTGTGGATTCGGTGAAGGCGAAGTTCTCGGAGGATTCTCCCTCGGGTGGGTAGTAGACGATATTTCGTGAACTTGTACTTGTTCTTGGTTTGTATCCATCTTCTTGTAGTGTGTAATTTAGAGCGGAGTAGTTGTCGGTCGAAGAGCGTATAGAAGAATGAAACAGGAATTGTCGTGAGCGCACTTATATAAAGAATGGTGGGGATGAAATAGAAAAACCTGTTGAACACAGTCGATAGGTGTAACAAGTTCGAAGTTGTGGAAACGTAACATCGAACGCAAAATGTTGTGAATAACATTATCATCAACGTGAACCTGCGAAGTTCTAACAGAGTATAACGGGTTAAAACTTAATTTCTTCCTCACTTTTGTTAAATTTGTTTTAGTCTTTGAAACCGATGGTTTGTAATTATTTCGTAATATATGTTGTGTCCGCAAAAGTTTCAATTTCAAACATTGCGTATCCATCACAAGAAGTATGTCAGACGTGTAGAAGTGAGAACAAGACAAATGAATGAGATATAACGTCGAGCACGCGAAGGTGATTCAAACAGGACGACATGTGCTAATGTAAATGAAACTCCAGGTTAGTAGCAATTAGACTTGTATAATGAAGTTGGCGAAACGTATATGTAATGAGTAGGAAGGATGTGAACAACTCAAATGCGAGTTAATTAATGGTCGCGGCGCGATGAACAATCTCCTTTTTATAACGGCTATCGCGTGGGAAGATCAGTTCCGCATGAGCGTCCAAGTGGAACCTCCCGTGTTCACTCAAGCGGAACCCCCCCCCCCCCGTGACTAATCAAGCGGAACCCCCCCCCCCATAAAAAATGGAGATTAAATCCCCCCCCCCCCCGGTGTTCACTCAAGCGGAACCCCGCCGGGTCGATGACCGGCCAATGGCCGGTCACGACCGGTTGCTAACCCCATCTAATTACCACACTTCACATCCCATGCCAGCCATGAACTACTATTGTTTGAATGAAACAGAATTAAACATGGCAGCTACCATGGAAAATTCTAACCTCAAACCTTGGTTTTTTACGTCACTGCGCATGCGCCGCTCCCACTCCTTCGTTTCATTTTTATGCTGCTATAACTTGTACTGGAGTGAGCCAACTTCACGCTACGGCGCCTAGTCATGTATTACTCACTTTAGCGCTACTGCGAATGCGCCTAGTCTGTATTACTCACTTTAGCGCTGCTGCGAATGCAACGAGTTCTCCGGATCGGAATCACTCCTCGCTATTGCGCATGCGCCTAGTCCTGTATTACTCAATTTAGCTCTACTGTGCACGGAAAGTTCTAACCTCAAACCTTGGATTTTACGTCGCTGCGCATGCGTCACCCCCACTCCTTCGTTTCATTTTTACACTGCTGCGAACTGGAGTGGATTTAAGACCGTACTGGAGTAAAACAATTCCCCCACCACTGCATTAATTACCCCCACCACTCGAAAACCCGAGGATCGATACGAGCCCGATTTTCGCGTCAGTCGTCAACGAGTTTTCATAGCGAAAAGTCGTTGGCGACTCGGTAAGAGGTTCAAATATATAGTAGGCCTATATATATTTGAACTTCTTATACTACGTTGCGTTCTTTAATGCAATGTGGTATGTGTGTGTGTGTGTGTTAATATTAGTTGTAAGTTGCACTTAATTTAAGAATTAATTTGCGCATTGCGATGTTAGTTATAAGTTGTGTTTAGCGTTAAGGTGTATTAATTTTAAGAATAATGATGGTATTTGGTTGTGTCGAATTATTTGATATTTAATAATGATGTGTTGTTAGTTTTAAGTGTTGGTATTAATAATTAATGTTGTTGTTTTGCCTTTCAGCTAGATGATAGGGGGTAGATTAACTGTAAATTCAGAAGTTCTGTTGAACTTCACTTAGAAGGGGTGGGACATCCGCACTAGCGGACTAGGTTTTTGAATTTTGTTTAGGAATATGATGGGTGGGATTAGCTTGGGTGGGTGTTAGAGTTGCGTGTCTGCATCAGCTGTTCCAGTTTCCCTTGTAATTAGTGGTTACGCTTTAATGCGGGCCGGGACGTTACGCTTTGATGCGGACGGACCAAACAAAATTGCGTCGATGTCCCTCGCAGAACGCAACTAGTGGGTTGGGAGTGGGAACCGTTAGGCAAACAGGGTGGTGGGAACAGTTACTACTGTTCCCATCACCTTGGTTCATTATAAGTCTTGAATGACCTTGACCCACTTTTGGAAGGGTCAATGACCCCCCCCCCCCCCCGTGTTCACTCAAGCGGAACCCCCCCCCCCCCCTCCAAAAAAATGGAGTCGATTTGCCCCCCCCCCTCCATCTATCTTTCCCCTTCCATCTCCCCTTCCACCTCCCGGGTCCAATGACCGGTCACGGCTTGTCGCTAACCTTTCTCTCATTAGCATACCGTTATAAAAGACGCGACGACCACGGCTAGAGTTTCATTCTGATTCCAGACGTTACGCTGCAAACAGAACTACCACGATGTCATCCCTGCCGACTACAACTTCCACTACAACCCGCTCTTCTATTACAAGTTCAACTTCTACTTCTACTACGGCTTCGACTCCAGTCAAGAAAACTCTTCGATTGAAAAATGCTCCCGACTGGTATAAGAAGCAACAAGACTCGAAACCTTCAACTTCTGGAGCTCTTCTTCCACTCACTATGACTACTATACTTGGCAGCATATTTTCACCGCCTCTATCTTCAAACGACTCCACACCATCTCAACAACAATCACCGCCGCCATCAAACAACATGCCGCCGCCACAAACAGTTCATCGTTTTAATACCACTTCATTTGAAGCTTTTGTTCATGAACTAAGTACACCTATCACTCCACTGTCACCAATACCTCCTACTCCACCACTTATTATGCATAAAGACCACGCCTATCCAAAAAATAAATCCTTTAAACCTGCTCCTAAACCTGCTCCTAAACCTGCTCCTTCAGAGCGCTTTCAATTATTAAAAGAAGAGCGTCGTAGGGCATTTAGCCGTCCCACTACTTGCCCTGAAGTGCTCACTAGGGGAATTAAGAAAGGATCAGCTTGTGGGAGGAAATGTGTTAAGAACGAACATTTCTGCCGTGTACATGTTGTGAAACATCTTTCCGAACCACAACTGACAGAAACCCCCACTGTTGAATACCAATCCGAAATTATTGCTGTGAAAGGAAATAGGATTAAGAGAGGTTGTCTATATTTTTTTGAAAGTGTTATTGACAACGAACACATTTTAGCAAATTGTAACGGCAAAAAATATAATATTAAAGTTATTGAATCCTTGCGTAAAGAAAAATCTGTTTATGAGTTAGACTCTAAAGACTATCTCCTCAGGCATAAAATGGATGGTATTACAAGGTGGGGGCGTACAAAGTAAATTCACATAGATTTTCCAAATTTTGCTAAAAATAATGGGGGAGAAACACAATGCGTTATAGCGTTGTGTTTCTCCCCCATTATTTTTTAACACTCTAAGTCTCGTGACCTACTTTTCAGAGGTCGTTGTACAGTTATATGACCGCTCTGACTTGCATAGCCAGTGTAGCTTCATATAGCGTGCAAAGAATGGTTCCTAATGAAATCTCATCAGCATTTAAAGACAGAGACTGTTGTTTCGCAAGTTAATTAGTCTTGAAATAATGAAGTAGGAAACGTATATATAATGAGTAGGAAAGATATGAACACGGCAAATGCGAGTTAATTAGTGGTCGCGGCGCGATGAACATTTGTCTTCATTATCACGCAACGACTATCTCGTGAGAAGATCAGTTCCGCATGAGCACCCAAGTGGAACCCCCCCCCCCGTGTTCACTCAAGCGGAACCCCCCCCCCGTGTTCACTCAAGCAGAACCCCCCCCCCCCCCGAGAATTAAAAATGGCTATAACTCGATAATGGTTTGATCGATTACGACAAGCGATACATCATTGAAAAGGTCTATGTAAGACGAACATTTTAGTAAAAGAAGAATTTGGTTATCTTATTTTAGTCAAAAGTTATGCAAATTATTTAAAATAAATATCCCTTCTCCTTCCTTTCCCCCCACCTCCCGGGTCAATAATTGGTCACGACCATCTCTTACCCCTCTCATTAGCATATCGTTATAAAAGCGAAGCAAGCATTGTTCACTCCTTCATTCTGCTTTCACGCGCCACACTTGTTGTTTCGTCTCTGCCGTTATTATTTGCTTTAAAAATGCTTCCTCACCATAGTGAAAACTTCAATCCTTCTGAAATTGCTGATGTTTTCCAACAGCCTGAAGAAGATGTGATAGATTATTATGATAGTAGCAGTGACAATGAAAATGATAGTAGCAGTGACAGTGAAGATGAAGATGTAATTGAACTTGATGAACAAATGAGACCAATCTACATCGATGAACAATTTCCTTTTGATACAATAGAAAGATTTATTACGGAAGCACACAAATGGCTAAATTTAGGATTCAATGTTATAATTGGTTCAGCTATTGTGTATAATGACAGTAGGTTCTTCTGTGTAACACCAAATACTAGAGAACGTATGTTGACTTGGCAGGATGATGTTATGAAGTGTTATGAGCTCGAAGTTAGCATTGGTGGCTACTTTGTCGCACAAGTGGTCTAATAACCACATTACCCTTCCCTCACCCCCACCCTATCCCCTCCCAATCCTTATTCCTTCCCCTTCCCCATTTTTAAAACTAATAAAAGGCGGACTATGAACCTCCAGGTTTTTAGTCTGTACTTGCACCGTCAAGATGAGTACTAGACTTGATGGTTTTATAGCCAATGATATTAATATATGGAGTTTGATAACAAACTTGCGTATTAAAATTGAAGAAACAATTATGGCAAACAATGGGATAGGAGTTATTGTTATTGTTTCATTACTAAGACATATTGATTTTTTGTATGATATAAAAGTAACAATCAACAATATTAATGAACTATTTCCCTGGACAATATTTATTCGTGATGAAGTTGAAAAGCAGAAAATTATAGTAGATGTGCTAGCAATGAAATATAACCTAGATAGAGAAGAATAGCTACAAAATCCTCTCCCCACCTTCCTTCACGTTGTGCAAAAAAAGTGGGGGTAGAAGTATATAAGACTAAGTAAGCGATACATAGTTTGTTATTCGAGGTAAAAGAAGTGGTGAACAAATATGTTGTCTAAAGATACTCCATTTGTTAATTATTTTGAAGTTAAAAATGTTTATATTAATACAAATGAAATGGAAGAAGACAATATAGAGGAAAATTATAACGAAACTGATAATGATTCCACGATGGAAGAAGAAATGGTACAGTTTGAACAAGAACTTTTTGAAGAAATGATAAACGATAGTGACGAAGATATAGTTAAGGAAGCTATTGATACATTTATATTAGATTCATCGTTGGATTCACCCATATCACCTTTATTGTCTTCTGAATCCGAATCCGAATTGGACTAAGGTAGTTCCCCCACTTTATTATTCAAACAAGTCTTATAAATTGAGAGTTTTGTCATTAGTAAGTCAGCATTTGTTGGAGCTACATGTATGGTTAATAATGTCTCCTAGAGATAATTCTTTTATACAATTAATTGAAATTGTGAGACAACGAAATATTACGTTAGTTCAAGAAGAAGATGAAGTTGAAACAACCGACACAATACAAAATCCTGTAGAAGAAGCGATGGAAGTAACAGAAATTGATCAAGAACCTTCAATGATGGAAATGGTTGAAACACAAAATGAATCTCAAGATGTGGAAGAAACTGTTTCATATTCAGTTTTTTGGGAATTTGCGTCAAATATATTTGTTGTAATTCAAATTGAAGCTATTAATTCTGAAGAAGTGGTGGGGGAAAATTCTCCCCACCACTAGCTTAAAGTTGGTGGGGGAATGTTCATAAATGTGCTGGTTATTTGCGTAGAAGCTTATTCGTCAGGAAACTGTCGAATAAAAATGTTCAATCCTAACGCACCTACAGAACCTTCTTCGAGTAACTGTCTAGTAAAAACGTTTCGTGCTGTACCTTTTGAACCTTCGTACTATAAAATGATAGGTATTCATGAGATTGCAATCAATGATCAAAAACTGTTCAAAATATTCTGTTCTCGACTTGATAGAACCTTACGTTTACCACCAAATACGTTCACCTACAGGCTACCTCTGATAGACAAAGATGATGTAAGCAAAATACCAATGATTCAAGTGAAATTTCTGGAAGATGGAATTCTTGTTAATTTAAGAGAAGTATATCATAATGACTATTCGAAAAGAATAGCTTTCAACTTTCTTAAGGAAAATATAGGACGTGAAATATACCAGTATCCAGAACCATTTTACAGATACCTTTTTGAAAATGGAGCAAGTGTAACGGTGGAAATAAGTATTAAATTAATGTAATTCTCCCCACCACTAGCCTAAAGTTGGAGGGGGGAGTGCATAAATGTGTTGGTTTTCTGCGTAGAAGCTTATTCTTCGAGATATCGTTGACCAAAATGTTTCGTCATATTCCTTGTGATCCAACTTCTTCGTTAAGGGAGAATCAAAGATTGAAAAGACTAGAAAAGGAAAAACAAGACCGACAAGATATGAACATGGAGTTCAATCGACTACAATTTCAAATACCTGGAATTGCAATGGGAGCACCAAAATTGAAAACCCTACACTGGGCTGGAAGTTACATCAAGTATTTAAAACTACAAATCGAAGCAAGAGATTTAAAATTGAAGAAAGTGGAAATGGAAAATCGAGAAATGAAGAAACTAATATCACATATGTCTGGTAATACTACAGTTCAAAAAGGTGAAGAAGAAGGAAAAGAAATATTAGGAATCTAAATTATCAACAATCTTCTTAGAGAATGGGGAATAGATCACTTTGTGGTAATATAATAACATGCCACTTAGTGATCTATTCCCAGTTCTCGCTTGATATCCAATGACCTTGACCTATATAAAAGTGGTGGGGGGGGGGGGGAATCATATAAGAAAAAGGTTTTAGATGTAACTATCAGTATAAGTCGAACACGATGGATAGGTTGTTGGTTCTGTGTTTACAAGTAATTATCAATAATGGGTTTCTTTACCATTACATTATGAGATCAAATGAGTGTCAAATACCTAAAGCAATTCGTGAAATGCTCATTGAATTTAAGAAAGACAATTATGGATTTGCTATCTATCTTGCTTATACTTTTAAAGATGGTACAAAAATGTGTCATGATTGTGGAAAAGCGTCTGTTTTAGATTTTGAACAATTCCAAGATGATGGAGGTAGG
This sequence comes from Neoaliturus tenellus, assembly GCA_030545055.2. NCBI lineage: Eukaryota > Metazoa > Arthropoda > Insecta > Hemiptera > Cicadellidae > Neoaliturus > Neoaliturus tenellus. Next base: position 180,699,708 of record CM061533.1, on the reverse strand, counting down.
TTAGTTCATCTTGTAAAAGGTCAAATAATGAAATTCGAAACGTGTAATAACACTTGCGACATTTGTGCACAGTGTTTGTTTGAATTTATTAAGTATCGTGCATTCAAACCATAATACCCCTTCCACATATAAAGGAGAGGGGGAAAAGAGTGGGGGTTATAATTAGGTGGGGGAACGTGTATAAATGCAGGTTGTTTGAAGAGAGTTTTATTATTGTTGCGGCATTAGAAGAAACATAATGGAATTCGAAGTGCGTCATTTCAAGATTAAATATGAAGAGTGGACCTCTGTTGCAAATTTCATATCATCGAAAGAGGAAGAAAACAAGTTGATGCAAGTGTATTGTTATATAGAAAATGAGGAAAGCCATCACAAGGTGATGAGCTATCTAAACAGACCGAATGTATCGTCGAGGAGTCCTGAATTTGTCAAATACTTGAAAGAGGAAGACGCAGATGTCACATTGGAAGTATGGTATAAAATTTGAAATGTGGAAAAACAAGTATAAATAATTATGGTGGGGGGAAGAATTTATAAGTCGGTGGTGGGGGAAATGTGATAAAAGAAGTAAAACTTAAAAAAAGAGTTCACTCTGTACGACAACAGTGAAAGATGACTGATCCTTCTGCAACACCAGTACTTTCAACTACAGATTGCCACCAAAACTTAGAACCGAAGATGTATTGCAATACTCCAACAACAAATTATTATCAAGCTCAACGGCCGCAAGTATCTCATTGTACTTCAACATCAGTGTTAAAAATGTCAAAACCATATCCAGATTGTATGTACGAGCCTATAACACCATCTTCGGCAAGACTAAGGAAAAACCTAAAAATGAGAGAAAGGTGCAAGAAAGAAAAGATAGAATTTGCAAAATTGCAACTAATAGTGCCTTCCATTCAAGTTGGATGTAGCAGACTGAAAACTTTAGAAAAAACTAACGCATATTTGTTACAATTGTTGGAAACTATTGAAGATTTGAAGAAGAAAAATGGACATTCTACCAAGTAATATTCAAACACTCATTCCCCCAGAAAAACCAAAAAAAAAAAGATAAAAATAACAAAAACCCAAAAAAATTAGATGTAGAATAGAGAGCGAGGAATAGATCACTTTGTGGTAATGGACTAACATGCCACTTAGTGCTCTATTCCTCGTTCTCGCGTTAATACCATATGACCTTGACCTATATTAGTAGGGTGGGGGAAATTGAAAGTGGTGGGGGAAAGTGTATAAAAGACGAGTGTACTATAGTCGAATTATTCTGAAAGCGAACTTGTCACGAGTATGGACTTGACTACAAGTAAAGACAATAAGAAACAAAGGCTTCGGGAAATGGCTAAGGCAAGAGAGTCTAGAATAAAGTTTAAGTTTTACAGACTACAGAGATTGATTCCTGGTGTTATGTTAGGTGAAATACGAACAAGAACGGTGGATAAAGCAGCTGATTACATTAATGAGTTACATACAGAACTAATGATAAAACAAGCAAAAATAGAAGAATTGGAACAAATAATAAGACGACACATTGAAATTTCAAACAGTCAACCAATAAACTATGTAACAAAAGATTCAAATTAAACAAAAAAAAAGGAAATGGATTTGGACTTTGGTTATTGATTGAACACTTCTTAGAGAATGGGGAATAGATCACTTTGTGGTAATGAAATAACATGCCGCTTAGTGATCTATTCCCAGTTCTCGCTTAATCTAAAATGACCTTGACATACTTATCAAAATATCATATAAGCCGAATCACAAAGAGTTATTCCTCATTTACTTGAAATGGCTCCTGTGGACAACACCGATTATCCAAGGAAACCTCTTATTGAAATATTGTATAAAATTCAACTAGACGATTTTAATATGGAAGAAGATGATAATAACAGTGAAACATCAGAAGTAGAAAGTGTAAATGATATGGATGTAGATCTAACAACATCAGAAGTAGGAAGTGTAAATGATGTGGAGAATGAAAATTTGGATATGGATGTAGTAATGTCAGAATCTTCATCATCGTTTGAATATGAAGAAGTACATACTGAAACCCCAACTGGAATAGAGAACACAAATGAACAATCAGTTAGTAGAAGATTAATGTTTCGTCCAAGACGTTTGTTTTCCTCGGATAGTGAAGAAGAAGAAGAAGAGGATGATGATGATGAAATAGTGGTGGGGGAACCGTTATAAAAGCGGGACCGTCAGAGCCCATTTCATTTCTCGGCGAAATTTCGAAGAGTAAACATCGTCAACATGTATCATTGCGATAAATGTTCGGAATCGTTTCACGATGAAATTCTACTAGATATACATAAAGAACTAATTCACAACAACACAGAAGAAGATCAAGAACAACAAGAAGAACAAGAAGAACAAGAAGAACAAGAAGAAATAACAGCAACATCTTCAACTACTTTACCGAATCTACAAGTATTTGCTTTACCCGGTAAAGTAGTAATGCATCATAAGATTCAAAATGAAAACTTGAACTTAGAAGAATTTATTAGAGAAGCAAAACCAATCGTAAGTAAAACTTTAAAAGAAGAATTGAAAAGATTGAACTTTCTTAAATTTGGTTTACTACTAGAAGCTATGTTTATAAATGCACAAGAAGAATTATCACCAAGAGGATTCATAACAAAAAACCGAACCATCATGGAAAATTCAAACATTGATTCAATAGTCGAGAATTGTATAGAAGAAATATTAACTAAACTTCAGGAACACGAAGGAAGAGGATCCGGATGGAGTCTTACAAGTATTGAAGTATTAGATATAAGAGTTCACAAACACGGATATGGACTATTGGGATCTAGTTACATTCCTTTGCCAAAAATAATTGAAAATACAAAATCTTGTATTAATGTTCAAAATGAAGATAATGAATGTTTTCGCTATGCTATGACGACAAAGTTTGTATCACAAAATCCATGTAGACCCAACCAAGAATATGAAGACGCAAGACACAGGTACAATTTTCAAGGAATAACATATCCCGTTTCTACGAAAGATATATCAAAATTTGAAAAGAAAAATCCCGGCACGTCTATTAATGTTTTTGCATTAGATAGTTCAAACAAAGTGTATCCTTTACGTATTGCAAAAGAAGAGCTACCAGATCATACGGATTTACTACTACTAACGCGAGGAGATGTGTCTCACTATGTGTACATAAAGCAATTCGATCGTCTTGTTAATAAGCAACTTTCAAAAAATCGAAACAAAAAGTTGATTTGTAAGAGATGTTTTAATTTTCAACGAGAAGGAAGACAAGGAAGAGAATGGTTACAAGAACACAAAAGATTATGTAACAATAATTATGAAGCAAAGATTAATTTACCTTCGGAAAACAGAGCATTCGTTACATTTGAAAAGGTTCATCATCAATACCGTATCCCTTTAGTTGTGTATGCGGATTTTGAATCAACACTTGTTCCAGTTGAAGATGAAAATTGTGAAGCAAGAAAAAGTGTAAAGTATCAAATGCACAAACCAAACAGTTTTTGTTTAATGGTCAAATCAACATTATCAGAAGAACATTTAAACAGATATGGATTAACTTCAGAACCTCTAGTATATCGTGGTGAAAATGCGGAAAAAATATTTCTTGATCACCTATATTCAATAGCTGGAAATACACAAAGATTATATACAAATATTGTACCAATGAAACCGATGGACGAAGAAGAAGAAATTCAACATGAAAATGCGACTCACTGTTTCTTGTGCAAAAATGATTTTACTATTGAGAATTATAAAGTTAAAGATCACGACCACCTCACAGGATATTACAGGGGTGCTGCTTGTAATAAATGCAACTTGAGCTATCGTTTACCACTATTTATCCCTGTGGTTCTGCATAATCTTAGTGGGTACGACGCTCATTTTATAATACCTGAATTAGGAAGAGACGACGGTAAAATCGATGTGTTAGCTGAAACTTCAGAGAAGTTCATAAGTTTTTCCAAAGAAGTTGGAAATGTCAAACTAAGATTCTTGGACTCCTACCGATTTTTGCCGTCGAGTTTGTCTAAACTTTCTGAAAACCTAAGGAAACAAGATTTAATCGAAACAAAGAAGATTGTAAATAGCGACAAACTGGATCTGGTGCTTCGAAAAGGTGTTTTCCCATATGATTACATAGACAGTTTAGAAAGATTTAATGAAACATCACTACCTCCAAAAGAAGAATTTAAAAGTAAACTGTACGACATGGATATATCTCAAGAGGATTATGATCATGCATGCAAAGTATGGAACGAATTAGGATTTAGAACATTGGGGGAATATTCAGATTTCTACGTTAAATTAGATGTGACTTTATTATGTGATGTGATGGAAGAATTTAGAAATACATGTTTTGCGTCATATGGATTAGACCCTCTTCATTCGTACACTTCGCCTGGACTAGCGTGGCAAGCCATGTTAAAAGAAACAAATTGTAAAATACAACTTCTTACAGATATAGATATGGTGTTGATGTTAGAATCAGGAGTTCGAGGAGGATTGACGCAAAGTGTAACACGTCATGTCAAGGCGAACAATAAATATTTGCCCGATTATGATGCATCAAAACCAACAACATTCCTGGGTTATTTTGATGCAAATAACTTGTACGGATGGGCAATGTCGAATCCCCTTCCATATGATAATTTCAAATGGATAGACCCAGAATCAATTGGAAACATAATGGATATACCGAAATATGGAGAAACTGGTTACATATTCGACGTCGATTTTGAATATCCCGAACATCTTCACGACGAACATTATGATTTACCACTTCTTCCGAAGACTGAAATTTCTCCAACTGGAAGATGGCCAAAATTATTGATGACTTTAACTAACAAGTCTCGGTATGTTGGACACTACTGGATGATACAACAGGCCTTAGACTTGGGATTGAGAATTACAAAAATTAATCGAGTACTACAATTCTCTCAATCTTGTTGGTTAAAACCGTACATTGACAACAACACAAGAAGAAGAGCCGCCGCTACATCAAGTTTTCAAAAAGATTTCTTCAAACTAATGAACAACGCAATATTTGGCAAGACTTTGGAAAACAAAAGGAAACATAAGGACATCAAATTGGTAACTGATCCAGTAAAACTACAGAAATTAGTGCAACAACCAAACTTTGGTTCATCTGTAATTATTAATGAAAATCTAGTTGTTATTTCCATGAACAAGAAGTCAGTTCTAATGGATCGTCCTTTGTATCTAGGAATGTCAATCTTGGATATTTCCAAAACACACATGTACGAGTTTCATTATAAGAAGATGGTTAACTATTATGGAAGAGAGAACATTGGTATTGCATATATGGATACGGATGCTCTAATTTACTGGATTAAAACAAATGACATGTACGAAGATCTACGCACTTTTATGTATAAAGATGATTTCGACTTTTCCGATTATCCCAAGGACCATCCAAATTACGACTACGATAGAAACAAGAAAGTATTGGGAAAATTTAAAGATGAAACAAATGGTGTGCCGATGATGGAAATTGTAGCATTAATGTCCAAACTATATTCATTTCAACTGTACATAAGCGAAAGGAACGAATATCAAGTCACGAAGAAAGCCAAAGGAATAAAAACCTCTTTCCTGAAGAAGAACGTACAGTTTGAACATTATAAAAGATGTTTGTTTGAAAATGTTGAAACAACTGCAACATTTAACACCATAAGAAGCTTCAACCATCGTCTTTTCAGTGTGAAGCAAACCAAATCGGCATTGAGCTATAAGGATGACAAGAGATACATCCTTGAAGACAACATAAGAACTCTGCCATTTGGACATTACTCTCTAAACCCTATCGACCAGTAAACCTATTCTTCGTCCTCTACCTTCTTCCTTTTTTCCTTTCCGTAAAGAAGAGGGGACATGGCAAGCCCAATGCCATGTTCCCTCTTTTTTACACTAATATGAAATGGCCTTGACCTATATTCAAACTATATAAAAGAGAAAGAACTGTTGTACGGATCAGTATTTTTACAAGCGATGTGCAAGCAACACCTGAAGATGGAAAGTGTGAAGGACAAGATTGTAAATGAACTACATAAACCAGCAAGAAGAAGATTTCCAAGAAGAAGTACAATTATTAAGGGAATGAATGATCTGTATCAAGCTGATCTCATTGAAATGATACCGCACAGTAAATTAAACAAAGGTTTCAAATATATTTTAACAATTATAGACTGTTTTACTAAAATAGCTGACGCTTTACCATTGAAGGATAAGACTGGTAAAAGTGTTACAAAAGCTATGGAAACAACGATACAAAGAAATAAATTCAAAATCAAACATCTACAGACCGATGATGGAAAAGAATATTTTAATAAAGACTTTGGAGCTTTAATGAAGAAATATCAAATAAATCATTATTCTACAAATTCTGAAGTTAAAGCTTCAATAATTGAAAGATTCAATAGAACATTAAAAGGAGCGATGTACAAACAATTTTCAAAACGAGGATCATACGTGTGGTATGACATATTACCACAACTTATAAAAGAGTATAACAACAAATATCATCGTACCATCGGAATGAAACCTATCCAGGTAAACAGCGCTAATGCTAAGGTTGTATTACAACGCATCAGAAATAATACAACACCTAAATTGGAAAAGTTACAACCAAAAAAGTTTAAAGTCAACGATAAAGTTCGTATAAGCAAATACAAAGGTGTATTTAGTAAAAGATATCTACCAAATTGGACTAATGAAGTATTTACAGTTTATAAAGTGCAACCAACTATACCTGAAACCTACTTATTAAAGGATAACAAGGGTGAATTACTTCAAGGTGGATTCTACGGACATGAATTGTTGAAATCAACAGTCGGTGATGTATATCTTGTTGAGAAGGTTTTACAAAGGAAAAAGGATATGGTTAAAGTCCGGTGGTTAGGATTCGATAAAAGTGAAGACTCTTGGATTCCTTCAAAAGACCTGGTATAGTAACTTAATAGCTCATTGTGTGTTTAACCTTGACACAAGATGGAGATTGTACAACAAAAAGATCGATTTAATATCAATAATATTGATGAATTGACGGTTGACAATGATAAGTTAAATCATGGTAAACATGGTGAATTACTACCAAATACAATAAGATGTTTAATAACTGGTCCTTCAAATTGTGGAAAAACAAATGTTGTTTTTAACCTTATAACTAATCCTAAAGGATTGCGCTTTAACAATATATACATTTTTTCAAAATCATTGCAACAACCAAAATATCAATTATTGGATAAAGTACTTGCAAGTGTACCTGAAGTGCATTTCTACAAGTTTAATGCCAGTGAAACAATTATGCAACCAAATGAAGCAAAACCATTTTCTATTTTTATTTTTGACGATGTGTCTTGTGAAAATCACGACACTATAAGGAATTACTTCGCTATGGGAAGACATCATAATATCGATAGCATTTATATTGGTCAAACATACAGTAAGATTCCAAAACAACTCATAAGAGACAATGCAAATATGTTGATCATCTTCAAGCAAGATGAAACAAATTTAAAGCATATATACAATGATCATGTAAATGCGGATATGCCATTTGAGAAATTTAAAGAAATGTGTGGCAAAGCATGGAATGAGAAATATGGCTTTCTCGTTATTATGAAGGAAGAAGATATTAAAAATGGTAGATATCGTATAGGGTTGGATAAATTTGTATTTATGCGTTGAACTACCGATGCTACATCTAGTTACACGTTGAACTTCACAGTGTAAACATGGTGAATCAAGAAAAACTATTAAAAGAAATAAAATCACTCAGTGATTCTATTAGGATGAAGAATCGTGCATTGAGGATGGGTTTAAGTGAAAGAGAAGAATTTCTAGAGACTACATTTAAACCTATTACGGAACCTTTAAAACAGATATCAGAAACTATTGGTAAACCTCGTTATGAAGGAGATGTTTTACTACCAGTTTCTAAACAAGAAGTACAAGCATTAAAAAAAGAAGAAGATGATGATTCATATACAAGTGCTAGTGAGCAAGAAGAAACAAAAGAAGAAGAAGAACCAATTGTTGAAAAGGAAGAAGAACAGCCAATACCTGAAGCTGAACAATCTATTCCAAATTTAACTCAATTGAGTAGCGATATATTACAACATGGACCTCTTGGAAGAAAATATATAATGAAAATGCTACATGACATGAAATCAAACCCGAATTTGAGTAGATCACACGTATACGGAGCAAGAATTGATGGGAATGAATTAAAGATCGGCGATTCAAAGCTTGAAATAACACAAGACGATTACATCATTATTGGTGAGCATAAATATAAAGGAACAAAAGGACTTTATGAATTAATTTTTAAAAACATACCATTAAGATATTCATCCAAAGATTTAAGTGTTTTTAAGGAAATTCTACAAAATACTAACGCTCATAAAAGAAACTACTTAAAGGATGCAATGATTAATCGTTCACGTGCAACAAAATATAACATTGTTATAAAAAAGTTGTTTCCTCCACGAAAATTGCCAACATTACGTACTGCACCAGCGGTGAGACAACCACTGAAAAGAAAATCTTTATCACTTATGGATTTATCACTTCTTGAACAACATGGTAAAAAGAGTAAAGGAGATACTTCAACATCTGGCAAAGGATTGATGAAAAATCTATACAATACGAATGTGATTTACTACAACGACATCAATAAATTGGTTGATAGAATGAGACTATTGCATGAAGCCATGGAAGCCGGTCATACAGGTTTAAATAATGAATGGGTAGCTCTGATTGACGAACTCAGGAATCGCGGCATAATCGTATAATTGTCCGCGGATATATAAGAGTTGCAGGCGTATAATGTGTCAGTTCTAACATGAGCGTCGACAAGTTCGGACGATACTCCGCGTTAGGAGTGCAAGTTGGAGAAAACAGAAAAAGAAGTGGATTACCGCAAACACCCGAAGGTGACTATAACATAAATAATAAACGTTTAAAGTTTGTTAAGGATCCAGAAGAAGATGGAGATGCAACAAATTTAAAAACAGTAAAGGAGGAAACATCTACAAGTTTAAAACTCGACAACAACCAACTGTATGATGCAAAATCTCACAGGGTTATTAATGTTGCAAAACCAGTCAACAATGGAGATGTTGTTAATAAAGGTTATTTTCTATCTGCGATGGAATACGCTTTACTGTTGGAAAAGACTAAAAGTGGAAAAAAGTACAATGCTTTAAATTATAAAATAACTAATGTTGCAGATCCAACCGAGGATACAGATACAATCAATAAGCGTTATTTGCATTCTGTAATACCAGAAAAGAAAAAAGATGGATTTTCCTTCTATAAATATACTATAAACGATATTGGATATCCTAAAGAAGAAAGTGATGGTGTTAATATTAAATACATTAAAGATAATTGTATTTTATATAATGGTGCTGTTATTGATTGTCATGGAAAAGTGTTGTCCAATCTGAAAGATGGTTCAACTCCATCGGATGCTGCTACTGTGAGACAAATGAATGAAAGCTTGAAGAAAGGAACATCCGCTTTTGTTAAACAAAATCAGGTGGTGTCAAAGAAAGGTGATGAGTTTGTGCAAGGAAGTGAAAAGTTTACCTTACTACAACTACAAAATAACAAGTGGGATGGAAAAAATAAAAGATTGTCAAATATAAGTTTAGGCACGGAAGAACATGATGCTGTTATTTTAACACAAGTGCCACAACTATCAGCTACTGGTGTTAACTTTATATGTGGAGGTAGACGATTAACCCATGTAAAATCTGGTAAAGATGATAATGATTGTGTTGTTGTGAAACAAACTATAGTTTTAGATAAAATAAATAACTTATATGATGGAAAAAATAGAAGAATATCTAACATATCAGCAGGAATAGCTCCGAATGATGTTGCTACTATTAATCAAGTTATAGCAACCTCTAATAACGATCCATCTGTGTATACATGTAATGGTAAACGTATCACAAATCTTGATAATCCTACACGTAACAAAGATGCTACTAATGTAGAGTATGTAATGAATCTTGTAGGTAATGTAGTTATTGATATGCATAATCATTTGATTAATGCATCGATGAAACACAATAAAATCGAAGATTCTCAGAGAAACCAATGGATTAAAGATGAAATCATTGATAGATACTAGTAAAACATATGAATATTTAAGTATGGAATACACAAAAAAAGGATTCATTATCATAAAGTATTTCATAGAGTGAAGACGTTGGTTACATAAAACAGCATAATGAAGACCGTATCGCTCAGTCGTCGTCAAGACAGCGGCAAGAGAGGACGTGGTTTAACATCAGCTGCATTATCCCTGCTCAGACGGATTCCAATTGGTGCTGTTGTGAATCGAGCGATAGACGCTTTACCATACGAATTACATCTGCCCGGAGGTTATCAATATTGTGGACCTGGAACTAAGTTGTCAAAACGTTTAGCAAGAGGAGATCCTGGAATTAATAAATTAGATCAAGCTTGCAAAGAACACGATATAGCATATTCAAAGTATAAAGATTCAACAAATAGATCAATAGCGGATAAAATTCTAGCGGAAAGAGCTTGGCAAAGAGTAAAATCAAGTGACGCAAGTATTGCAGAAAAAGCAGCGGCTTGGGCAGTAACTACAGCCATGAAGACGAAAGCTAAATTTGGTGCTGGAAGACGACGTCGCAGAGGAAGACCTGCAAAGAGAAGAGCTCCCAAAAGAGGTGGAAACATTAAGAAGAGACGTCGTAGAACTCGTAAAGCAACAGTAAAGAAAGCTTCTATTTGGTCAATGGTAAAAAACGGAGCAGGTTTATACCTAAGACCGTACCGTGTGTACTAAATAAGAAGAATCAATTGATAATTCCAAATAAAGCCTTAACAAATCATCAGTTAAATGATTATGTAAAATGTTTGAAAATACCATTTTTTCGAGGAGTTTTTATGAAAGATGCATTACCAACTAAAATATGGGAAAATGAAACTGGAATAGTAAATTTGGATTCCACCTATGGTCCAGGCACTCATTGGGTATGCTATAAAAAGCTCGGACAAACCGTTTACTACTTTGACAGTTTTGGCAATCTACCACCGCCGAAAGAACTGCAACATTATTTTCGAAACTCCAAAAACATTTTTTACAATTACAAAAGAGAACAACCTAACAATACTGAAATATGTGGGCATTTATGTTTGGAGTTTCTAGCGAAGAGTGTCAGTCAGCTTTAAGATGTCATCGTATACAGTGTCACTGAGTGGAAATTCATCCACATTGAAAAGTACGCTGTTCCCAGCATTGCGTCTATCCAAGGAAAGATTATGGGAAGCGGCATTACTTGATTTAACTACCTACAACTCAATTCCCAATGTTACGGAAGGAAAGAACAATTTACTACATTATTATGAAACTAAGGATGCTTCAGGAAAATACTCAGAATTGAAAATAATTACATTTCCTACTGGAGCTTATGAAATCGATGATATAAACCAATTACTACAAAAACAACTCGGAGAAGAAAATATCACCGTTAAAGGAAACAATAATACTTTAAAAGCAGAAATAACTTCAAAATATTATATCGATGTCAGCTTGAAAAACTCCATTGGCAGTTTACTTGGATTTACAGATACAAAAAAGAATATATTAACTCCTGGAACTACTCATTCAGGTGATACAACTGTTACAATATTGAAAGTCAATAGTATCGATGTAACGTGTAATATTATACACGGATCGTATAGAGAAGGAGTGAATCAGCATATTTTACATACATTTTATCCAACAGTGGCTCCTGGTTTTAAAATTGTTGAGAAGCCACAAAACTTGATATACCTACCGTTAAACACCAGTTTCATTTCAGACATCGTACTGAACATATTGGATCAAGACGGTGTTAGTGTTGACTTTAGAGGAGAAACGATAACTATACGGATACACATCAGAGCGGCAACATAAAGGTCAACATGGGATTATCATTTAAACCGCAACGGAAGAGTCGGGAGCTCAGTAGCTCCTCGACATTGGAAGAGTTAACATCGGACAACATTCGTTTTCTACAGAAGATTGGATTGAAACTTAACAACGATGGATATCCTGGATATATCTCAAGGACCGACATTCGACGAAACACTATGGGAGAAGGAATATCACACGCACAACCCTTACACTTCATCAAAATTAAACAATAACGATGAAATAAGGATTCCCATTCAACAACAAGATATTTACACATTACCGTGTGAAAGTTATTTGTACATTGAAGGACGGGTATTAAAATTGGATGGAAAAACTGCTTCAACAGTTCCTTTTATAAATAACCCGATGGCATATCTTTTTGATGAAATAAGATATGAGATATCAGGGGTGACAGTTGATTCGACAAAAAAGGTTGGTATAACAACGACATTGAAAGGATTAACATCATTAACACCGCATGAGAAGAATTCAATAGTCACCGCCGGATGGGTTGCCCCTGATAAAGACACTATAACACCGGATTCCAACGGTCACTTTGATTTTCATGTACCCTTACGATTGCTTTTGGGATTCGCTGAAGATTACAAACGAATAATAATAAATGTCAAACAAGAATTGGTATTACTCAGATCTTCAACTAACAAGGACTTGATACTTGCAGACCCTGCAACTACGGAAGATAAACTGGAATGGCAACTACAATTGGATAAAGTTGTTTGGAGAGTACCTCATGTAAGATTGGCCGATGAACATAGAATCGTATTATTGAGAAAGTTAAAGTCTGACCGTGATATTGTGATGCCATTCCGAAGTTGGGAATTCCATGAATATCCTACACTACCTCAGACAGAACGACAAACATGGACCGTCAAGACATCAACTTATTTGGAACGGGCAAGGTACATAATACTCGGTTTTCAAACTAAGCGAAAAGATGTTATCACTGCAAATGCCGGTCAATTTGATCACTGTAAAATAAAGAATTGTAAAGTTTTCTTAAACTCTCAATTCTTTCCGTATGACAATTTGAATGTCATGTTCAGCAAAAAACGTTTTTCCATTTTATACGATATGTATGCAAGATTTCAATCGTCATATTATGGAAAGACTAATACACCACTATTATCGCCTGACCAGTATTATTCCAAGGCTCCGATAATTGTAATCGATTGTTCAAAACAAAATGAATCGGTAAAATCATCAAGTGTGGATATAAAAATTGAAATGGAATTTGAAGAACCAGTAGCAGATGGAACTTCAGCATACTGTCTAATTCTACATGATAAAATAGTTACTTACACACCGCTGACCGGAATTGTGAAGAATGTACTTTAAAAAGAATTAGTACAACGACTGCAGATTTTTGAGGTTAGAATTATCTTCTTCACTTTTTGAGGTTAGAATTTCGTTTGTGAAAAACAAACATTTATGTGATTGTATAAATTTCAAGGATTTCACGAAAAACATAAAAGCGAGAAAATCATCAGTGGAAAGTTCATTTTATATTCGACCGTCGTATGGGAAACATCGTTCGCAAGATGAGTTCTACTAACGGAGAAGAAAATACACCTCTAATGGATGAGAATAGTTCAGATATAGAAAAACAAGTTGAACGAGAAATGGACGAGTTCCTCAAGTTTAACAAACATAAGAAGAGAGAAGAAGAAAAAGAAGAAGGAGAAGCTGAAAAAGAAGTAAAAAGAAAAAAGGTTGAAGTTAACATTACAACTAATATTTTAACAGAAGTATTTCTTCGGATTTTCTACCCCATTTCTTCATGCATGACGAAAAGTATTTCAGTTGGAATTTTAAAATCATTGGATTATTCACCGATTGTTATTTTAAATCATGGAAATAAAATGGTTACATTCACTGAAACTTCTTGGGAATCATTTATGAAACATTTACATCTTTTGGAATGTTATTTGAGTAACAACACATTTGGAAGAAGAACAAGATTAAGTTTATTGGAATCAAATATTGAAGTTGATATAGTGAAACATCGTGGGGGACAAATGGTTCGCTTCAGAGATTTAACTAGACATGATATAAAATTACATTTGACTAAAGAAGAATTTTACACTTTAAGTTGTACTACCGGTCCCGTCACCAGATATTTGAAACAACTAATATTTTCAAGTGCAATAATCAAAGACTATCTAATCGATACATTGGACAGACAACCTTTCGTTCCAATTCTATACGGTCCTGTGGATACTTCAATTTTTAATCGAATACCTCAAGAAGTGGATATGTGGAGACAATTGAACAACTATCACACCAACTTTAATATCGACGAAGAAGCGCAAGAAGTTAAAGAAGAACAATCGTGTTTGTAATACAAGTCAGTTGCTGACGAGACTTCATCATGGACAAACGGGTTTCGTTTTCTAATGCGCCACATATAATGGAAGTTAAAAAAGGTATAATTGAATTTCAAGCTTTTCGAGGAAATGATGGAAATTTTATTATAAAAGAATTAGTAATTTTGGATATGAACACATCTGTAGTTTATCATTACTTATTCAAACCTCCATTACCATTCAATAGACTAACAACTAAAGCGAAAGTTACAAACAAATGGTTGTACAAACATTTTCACAACTTAAGATGGGATGAAGGTTTTATTAATTATAACATGATGCCGCACATTATGAATCATTACTGCAAAGAATTCAAAACTATCTACACAAGAGGATTGGAAAAAGCTAATTGGATACAATCATTTACAAGCAACGAAGTGATAAATGCAATAATAGATAGAGATTTCCAATGCTATTTCAATGAACTTTGTATTTCATCAAAGAGTTTTAAACATCGAAGGTCACAGTGCGCTTTGAAGAATGCCTACCGCTTGAATAATTTCCTTCAACAGAATGGTGGGGGTAATGTCGGTAATAAAAGTGAGAGCGCTACCATGACGCAGCATGAGTATTACTCGAACCTCCGAAGAGACAACATCTCCGACGGACATTATTATTAACAAGAAGATTAACAAGAAGATTAACAATAACATCAAGATGGCATCGCAGAACTTTCTTCAAAATTTGGTTGATCAATTCAACGCTCATTCAAAATCAACAATCTTACCGACGAAGAGATGTTCTGAACTAAAAGAAGAAAAACATTACATCATACATACAATCAAGAAGATGGACACTTCAGTTGGTGATGCTATTAATTGCACATTGAGCGAGGCGCCGTATACAGTTGGTGACGAACCGAAGTTTCAGATATTCCTACCGAAACGATTTGTACAACTTTTACAGAATGAAGATCTTCGTGTTATTCAACCCGGCGCACTCTATTTGGTTTCACACGGACCGAGTGGAAACAACTCAACTGAACTAACTATTCATGTAACACCTTCTACTAACTAGTTTGTACATAGCATTGTAAATATATGTGTTTGTAATGGTTTCTCAATAAAGATGATATAAAACAAAAAAAAAGATAAAAGAAGCAACATATTGTTATGTCTTTGTACATAGCGATATGTTGCTTTTTTTTAAAAATTCCACGGGATGACCTTGACCCAATTTTGTGTGATAATAAAAGTGAAAATCAACTTGTGAAATTCATCAGTCTACGACTAGCTTTCGTACCGTACACATCTCGCTCTCTATAACTAAATACAAAAACTTCAACATGTCCCTAAAGGTCAAGTGTGCATCTTACGATACCAACACCATTACGAGTTTTGAACAACTTGAAGATTTAACCAACGAAATGCGAGTTTTACTTACCGGTGGTTATCACTTAACTGTTGATGTTAGTGCTACTAATATAAGGATGTTTACTAAAACAAAATACTGCGATGATGAAGTATTTCTTTCTACACAACCTACAACATCTTCATCGCCGACTGGTCAACATAACATCAAGTTTCACAAGTATTACCAATGTTAAATAACTTTTAACAAGTAAAATTAAAGAATCACGTGATCAATGTCAAGTTGATAAAAAGGGAATGATACTTGTATAAATAATCATTCGCTTCCCGACTCTCGCTGCGTGAACACCTAATTTTAAAGATGTTATACAGAATGATGATTGAACTTGATGGAAAGATCTATGGAAAAGATTACAACACTGTTGAACAAATGACTGAAGATTTAAATATATTAACTAAAGAAGGATATCAAGCTAAATTAATTTTAAAATTTCCTGAAGTACATCCACTATCGACTGAAGAACTTATCGCTATGGCTAAAGCGGAGAGAGAGAAAAAGGCTGAAGAAAACAAACAGAAACAGACAAAGTCTGAAGAAGATAAACAGAAATGAACTTCTTAAGTATAAACATTCCTTACATTAGTAAGGTATAATTTTTTAAAACTTCGTTTGGATGACCTTGAAATTACCCCCACCACTTTTTGTAATACATAAAACTGACTATTCAACACTATACACTCTTATTCTTTCACTGGACTCAGCAGCGTCAACATGGAAGAACAAAAGTACAAGTACGAACCTCGTTACTGTTGTGAACAACAATGTACAGATTTAGGACCAATGATGGTGGACGGGTTAGCTTGCACTAAATGTGAATTTTTTGGATCTTGTTACTGCAAGTGCAAAACAAAACAACTACCGCCGCCGGAATTGCGAACTTTCAAATTTTACAAATCAAGATATTTTCATACATGCTGTCCTCAAAGATGTTTCAAATTTCATCCTCTCGATCTAGCTCATTGTCAACGCACCAAGTCTCATCAAGATGATTTTTGTACACATATGATAAAAAGATGTAAATACAGGTCAGATTGGTATTCCGATCCTGTAGAACAATCGAATGTGTAATTTCAGTTTTACACTCTTTTTTAAAACTTCAATTGGATGACCTTGAGATTTCCCCCACCATTGGTTTTTAGACTTCCCCCCACCATTAATTTAAGTTTTGTATCTTATTGAATCCGCCTTTGTATTATTTCACTTCCAACACTCTAACTAACAACATGGGATCGCCTTTCGTCAAGTTTCAACATATAATAACTGACAGAGAAGAATTGGAGGAAATATTTCAAAATTTGCTCTCTGTCATGGATAGATATCCTATGAGATGGATCAGACTTGATGTTCACTATTTACGTCCTCGTGATTCTTCATCATCTAGTGAAGACGAAACAACGACTACTACTTCAGCTAGGATATTTCAATTTTCTTCATCATCGAGTGAAGACGAAACAACGCCTACTACTTCAGCTAAAATATTTGAATTGAAAGACGAAGAAGAGGAACTTGGCTATTTATTTAATAACAAGCTTATGCTCACCGACAAATAAGCCTCCTTCTTAAACATCGATCTTCATTCAATCACCGACTCTCGCACGATGAACAACTCTCCGTTGGCACGAATGAATTCTAGTTTCGAAGTAAATTCCAAAGAAGATTTGCAAGAAATATTTAATACTTTACACGAAATTGTTAGTAAATTCAACACTGTTAAAATGAATCTGGAAATAACTTACGCCTGTCCTATTTGTGATAAGGTTGAAAGTTCTGATGAAGATAGTTTGCTGAATCTTACTCCACTTACACCTCTACAATCAGACACGACAACAACAAGTACGGAAGCAAATGGTGAGCAACCTCCTTCCCCCACCACTTCATTGTGATTCAACTTCCCCCACCACCTCTTTGTAATTCAACTTCCCCCCACCACTTCTTCGTTTAACTAACGTTCCTCGCTTTCACTTCTCATTCCGTCTCCAACATTTGAACTATCAACATCACTTGTTTCAAAATTTCAAACACCAAAAAACAACACTAAAGATGGATATGATGGATGAAGTTTCCTTCGTCACAAGGATGGAAGAGGAAAAGATGAAAGAAGAAAAATTGAAATTGGAAATTAAACGTTTGCAATTGGAACGGGAAAACCAACTCGAAATATTACGTTTCTTCAAACTTGTCAAGTATGTCATCTGGGGACTCTGCCTGTACCTTATCCTCGTCGTCGGCGTTTGCTTTTACAACTCCGTATTTCATCACAAAAATTCAACTTGTATTGCACATTGATTGTATTTGTTTTTGCACATTGATTGTATTTGTTTTTACGAATAAAGTTCAAAACTTAAATCTACCTATCCCGCTATCACCGGGTAGTTCAACTCTCAGAACTATTTCCTGTGCTAGCGGGATAGGCTTTTTTAAAACTTACTCGGGATGACCTTGACATACTTTCCGTAACCCAATTATCAAGTTGAATTTCAGTTTTGAACTAACTTTTAATTTATGCGAAGTTTTAGTTGAACCCGGTTAATTTATGCGCACATTTTGTTCAACCACAAATTGTTGAATTTCAGTCTTGAACTAACTTTTAATTTATGCGCAAATCTACTTCAAACGCTCACCCCACCTCCTCACCCCTCATTTAATATACGACCGGAAGCTATGTGCCCCGGCACGTGGCTTCCGGGGCAGCTGACCTGAGCCAGAAGTAACCAAATCTAACTACTGATAACTATTTTTGTAACAGAATTTTTATCATCTTATTCCAGACTTCTTCACTCAGTGTTTAATTAACAATTTAATATTGCATATTATATAATTTTTTCATTAGGTTGATATCTTAATAACTAATTTTTCCTTAACAGCTAGCAAGAGTTTAATGTTTGGAATGTTTATATATTGCTATATAAATTTACCCCTCATAAAGTTTCAACTTTCCGAGCCTGTTTTATGTTTATATTTCCAATTTAATTGCAGTTCAAGTGTACTATTTACTCCACAACTGGAGATATTTACCGAGAGGCAGCTAATTACGCGCGATATGTTGCACGCGTGCGTCAGGCGTGTTTGATGTAAATCGACTAATTAAGTTGACTCCTCTCTTTCCCAGCAAAGCTATGCAAATGCCATTTCGCCCCGCTACCGGCGTTCTGCAAGTCTAATTCTCATGTCTTTAACTAACTTTAATACCTTCACTCTCTCAACTTGGCTTTTAAAATAACTCTTTGTTCTTTCCTTTACAGTTGGGATAAGTTTTACTGTGTACTAACTCAGCATATCGGTACGGCAACGCATCCAGTAGATTTTTCATGAGCTAAACTAATCAGTGCTTTACATTTTTGGGATTACAATAAAGTATTTGTTATTAGTTTAATTTTGTTTTTTTATTTTTATAAATGCCAAACACGTTCATTTTTGTACTTCAAAGAAAAAAAATCGAATTTAACAATTACTTAGAGTTAAAACCTAATCAGTGACTGAAAACAAAGTAACATGTTTTTCTAAGTCTAAAACATAGAATACCCTAATGTATTCGTGTATACATTAAAAAATTTAGAGGATAAGTAAATAAAATAAAGAGAAATGGACTCTTAACCTTAAATACATTATAAACAGGGTGAATCTCGTACGGTATCCTAAATTGATTACAAACAAATACTTGGTATCAAAATCTTCAAATAAAGTTATTTTCCACTTAATTGACCCCAAGTAATATAGTAAAAGTATTTTTAGCTATTTATAAATACAGGGTATTCCAAAAAAAAGGCTTCACATTTTCAAATCTCAGCATTGTTAAATGTAAACATATGTCATGTTGTACATCATTTCAAAGGCATTGTACATGTACAAACAAAAGTTTTGGTGGAAACATAAGTTAAATATCTTCAACCGTTTTAAAATGGCTGCCATTTATTTGAAAAATATGAATTGTTACTATACATCCCGTAACCAATGAATCCTTCAGATTCAAAATTTACAATCCCTGTACCGGCTGTACCAACTGAACTTCTCCACGATATGTCACATGTAATTATTATTAAGAAATTAAATTAATTTATTTTTTTATTTTCGGAAATTTGTTTTTGGTCATAAATCAAAAACTTTAAATAGTAACATGTAGTAATTAACATTTCATTTAAAGGTATTTTGATTTATAACAACTTTCTAATCTACACTTATTTTGTATCTCTAATCGTTTTTTCGTTAATTTAGAAAAATATACCATTTCCAAATTTAAATGCAAGTTATTTTTTACAACACATTAGTTAAAAGGCTTGGATCTTACCAAAAAACTTTCTCTTTGTTTGAGTACCATCACAAACATTATTGACACAATACAATATTAGTCTGCATTTTAGTTAAACCCTCGTAGTTAATTTAAAAATGTAACTCGCCCAACCGAATCACCCCATCAGCAGTTTTTAGCTACCCGGATCGTTTGTAATATCAAAACGAAATATGAAAACCGCCCGCGTTGGGGCCCGACCGTCGCGGTGGAAGCGAGCCACAGGATTAGGCTGCGGGCACGTCCACACATTAAGTGGTTTTTTAATGCCCCTTTTTCCATTTTGTATACGTGAGAACGAATGCGTTCAGATTCCATTTCGGTAGCGATACTGCTAAACGGGGATATTCAATTATAATTCGTAATATTTACAAAGCTTTAACTAGAACCGGCTTTTTATCATGACAATAAGGACA
This sequence comes from Neoaliturus tenellus, assembly GCA_030545055.2. Taxonomy (NCBI): domain Eukaryota; kingdom Metazoa; phylum Arthropoda; class Insecta; order Hemiptera; family Cicadellidae; genus Neoaliturus; species Neoaliturus tenellus. The sequence goes on along the minus strand of CM061533.1, from coordinate 180,679,284 downwards.
ACATTCAGAGAACTTTTGATAGGAGGTAGTTTAAAGTCTAAAAATAAAGGGTAGTATAAATTACTACGACCTGATTTAAAAAATATAACTTCAATATGCATGCATGTTTGAAGTATACGCAATACATAGTTAAGATACATGGTATATGATGGATTTCTGATAATATGAGAAAACACTAACTAACAAATGACTTCAAGACCCCCGGTGAATTCTTTAAAACCTGAAAGCTAAATCAAACCCTACTAAATCGGTCTCCTACTTCCATTTAAAAAATAGACTCTACAACCAAAAGCTCAAATCGTATCGACGGTGTTGAGCTAAAGCACTACGACCACCCACAGTATCTGGTAGTCACTTTAGATCAGTCTCTCACATTCGAAAGCCGTTTACAAAAGACATCGGCTAAGGTGAGAACCCGAACTCAACATTGTCCTTTGAATGGCTCCACATGGGGAGCTAACCGATAAGTTCTGCGAACCACTGCTCTGTCCCTGCTGTACTCATCTGCTGATTACTGTCCTCCCGTGTGGCTGAATAAAGAGCAAGTCTACGTCCCGCTAAATAGAGTCATGAGAGTCATTGATGAGACTCATTGCAACTCCTCTACAATGACTCCTGATTCTGAGTAATATAGATCCACCTGAATTAAGACGAAGAGATGCTCTGGTTAGGGAATACCTCAAGATCTTATCTGATCCACTGTTGTCCACCCATGATTACCTACCAGTAGTGATGATTTGGGGCTTCCAGCACAGACCCCCTATTGTATAGGGTACATAGTATACCCTATTGTATAGACTACATGGTATACCCTATTGTATAGACTACATGGTGTCTCCTATTGTATAGACCACATGGTGTCTCCTATTATATAGGGGACACAGTATGTCCTATTGTATAGACTACATGATGTACTTGTGCTGGAAACCCTGGGGCTTCCAGCACATGACGTCATCACTAGGCTATGACGTCATCATCTAAAAATAGACTATGACGTAATCACTAGGCTATGACGTCATCATCTAAAAATAGACTATGACGTCATCGTATGACCTTGAAATCTCAACTTATTGATCGGTTATTGATCTATTGATTGGTTATTGATCTGTTATCGATCTATTGATCGATTATCGATTTATTGATCGATTATCGATTTATTGATCGATTATCGATTTATTGATCGATTATCAATTTATTGATCGATTATCGATTTATTGATTGATTATCGATTTATTGATCGATTATCGATTTATTGATCGATTATCGATTTATTGATCGATTATCGATTTATTGATCGATTATCGATTTATTGATTGATTATCAATCTATTGATCTATATAGACTACATGGTGTCTCCTATTGTATAGACCACATGGTGACTCCTATTATATAGGGACACAGTATGTCCTATTGTATATACTACATGATGTACTTGTGCCAGAAACCCTGGGGCTTCTGGTACATGACGTCATCACCTAATAATAGACTATGACATAATTGTCTGATGATAGATATGACTGTGTAGAACAATTAAGTGAACATTGTTGCCAACATAATTGTTGTCTTTTGCAAAAATTCCCAATTGACACCGTTTAGTTAATTGAGAGCGTGCATGGACAACAGTTTGTGCTTAGTATATGGAGAGGACAGTTTGGTTGTAAATTGATTTAGTTTAATTATATATTTTTTAATGTACAGTTTACAAGATCTTTGCAAGAAAACTATATTGGAAACATATCAGGATGCTCGGGAACTGGAAACGGTAGTAAGTGGACTTCCTAGAATTCTGCGTCGGGAAATTTTAAACGATCACTTTAGGAAGTGCTGTACAGCTATGATTGGTTTTTATGAAACAGACAATACTAGGATTTGCTTTAATTGTTTTGAAATGAATCCTATGGAGTTCCCTCACAGGAAATTGATATTTGAATGTTATCAAATTCTTAAAAGTGACACTCCAATTTATAAATATAGATGTACAAACTGTCATGGATCGTGTGTGCAGGAAATCGAATTAAGATGTGGATGTTGAAGTGAGTATTTTACAATTATTATTTTTTACGGTGTTGGCAGTATAAATGTTTGTTCAATTAATACTAATTCGCTTGATTAACACCAGTTGAGTCTAGAGCAAGAGACAGTTATCGCTCATTTTAATTTGGCGTGATGGGAAATGTTTGTCTAAAATGTTCGTTGGAAAAGATTGCCGACATGTCGAAAGGCAGATACACTATCGATCAATTAAAAGAAAAAATATTCGATTTTAATTTGAAAGGTGATGTGGACCAAATAGTTAGGCGGTTGTCTCGCGAAATATTTCTGGAAGAACAACAAGACAGTTTAACTTATCATGAATTTATAAATGACTATTTAAAATTGTGTAGTTGTAAATTAGGTATGGAAATCACAGAGGGAGAACAGCTATTGTTGGACCTGGGATATAGCAGTTGCTGGGAGGACGTCAAAATGAGGTACAATAGTTTGCAGAGCCAACAAAATGAGCAGTTGCTCGAGGAGATATTCAGTGGCCGAACATGAACCGTTTAACAATACCCGCTCGCGTGTTACACTGGAACACCAGCGAAGATGTGTACGTGTGTAGAGATACAATTTTTAGTGATAAATTTATTCTTTTATATAACTATTTAGGTTGGAATGTCTATCATTATAAGCATTATACAGGAGTTAGTCCAAATTTTTCACATGCAGAAAAAATGATCAAGGACTATGTGCGAGGTTTAAAAGAATCTAATTGTTCTCAAGGTTAAAATAATTCTTCTCTTCTTGCTTAATTGTTTGGACAAGTGATTGCATAACAGGAAATGAGTGACTAATGTGAATTAATTAAAATTGTGTGATTAATATTTTTGTTGGAATCATAGCTTAGTAGGAAGTTGTCTTCCGCACAGTTAACACCAATTGTCACTTCCCTTCAATTTGTCCTGGTGAGTTATTTGCTTACATCAGCAATGGAATATTCACACAGCAAAACATTTCTCATTAGCGAAGACTTTAAAGTGGTTTTAAGCAATTGGCAATTGAATACGGCTATATTTTTTGTGAATAATAATAATAAATATGCTTATTTGGAGATTGATAAATGGACAGAGTTAAAGAAAAGCATATTGGACATTGAAGATGAATTTAATAAACGTGTAAATATTCAATTCCCAAGTTTAGAATTAACAGAGGGGAAAACTTTAATTATTACCGGAGATTTAAAAGTTGTTGTCAGTAATTGGAAAAATAATACTACTATATTTGTTATTAATAACGATGGAAGTAATCATTATGCATTCATGGATATGAATATTTGGAAAGAATTCAAAAACCGTATCAAAGATATTGACAGTGAATTTTCAAGACGTTTTAACTATCAGTATCCGATTGTTTAATAAACGAGGGATATATTTTCCAGATGTCGTACATTTTGGACTTCCAAGGGTTTAAAAATATTCACAACGAGTTTGTTGTCAAGGAGCTCGCTATTGTATCAACAGATGGTCAATTTTACGAGTTGCAGCTGTTCCAACCGCCATGTGATTTTAATGAACTTCCACAACATCTTCAAAAACAAGTGGTCTGGCTTGAGAAACAGTACCACGGACTTTACTGGGGTTCCGGTTGTAAAAACTATAATACTTTAAAAGATGTATTTAAGGGTATTACAATAGATGGTAACATATATGTAAAAGGTAGGGACAAACAAAAGTTTATATCCGGTTTATTATCAGAATTAAATATCAATGTAATTAATCTCGAAGATCTTGGATGTCCCAATTTACACATATTAAAACGAGAAACAAATGTTAAAATAATGAAACCTTGCTGTTTCAATCACAACCCAAAACACTGTGCATACATCAATGTTCATGTCTTACTAGAATGGTGGAAATCAGAACAGATGTTTCAAAAGAAATTTGAAAAAATTAATTTAGCCATTGAACAATGTTCTAAGAAAAATTATGAATTTATGACAGAAGATTTGATTAGCCATTTACCAAAGTCTTTTATAGTGAATTATGTTGAAAATATTGATTCAATCTTTGAAAAATTGCCTGCTAATTTAAAAAACGATAGGGACATATTGTTATGTATGAGATGTACGGATCACTTTTTTTGTTTGTCAAATAATTTAAATCCGAAACGTAAAGATTGTTATTTTTGTAAAAATAAACAGGATTATTTTTAAGTCATATTTGATTTTGTGCAGGGGCTATGTCATCATCAACACCATCATCTGATGCAAGTGGTGAAACAGCATGCTGTAATGTCTTTAATTTTACCAAAAAGGATTTAATAAAATCCGGTTTCTATCATACAAAATTGTTTGCCAGCATTGTATGTTGTGGTTGCGGTTGGCAATCATGTAATACTAAATTACCTTTAAATCATATTAACTTTATTCACAAATTACAAAATCCTAATTGTAAAATGAGTAAGAATACCGAATTAAATGTCAATAATTTTGTCCAATATCTAAGTGATGTTAAAAACATTCAAAAAATGATGAAAGATACATTCGTTAATTGGCCAAAATCCAAACCATCTGTTGATGATTTAGTTGAATCAGGATTTTATTACACAGGGGAGTTCGATGCCACGACTTGCATGTCGTGCGGTGTGACACTTGATGAATGGAAAGAATCAGATATTCCCCATGTTGAACATGAAAAAGCAAACCCAAACTGTGAACTGTTAAATTTGTTAATAAATTAATATTGTTTTATCTTATAACTGTGTTGTTTTTTCTTGAGTTCCCCTTATTCCAGGTATAATGAGTGATGCAAGAACACTTATTGCCAAGGAGCTCCATAAACAGGGGAGGGTGAATTTTCCAAGGAGACATGTTGAACTCAAGGGTATTTCAGATTTATTTCAAGCAGATTTGGTTGAGATGTTACCTTTTTCTAGGGTAAACAAAGGTTATAAATACATAATGACAGTCATAAATTGTTTTACGAAATATGCAATTGCAATTCCATTAAAGTCTAAAAAAGCTGATGAAATTGCCAAAAATTTGGAACCGATACTGAAATCATTTCCAATGAAACATTTTCAAACTGATCAGGGTACGGAATTTTTTAATAGTACAGTAAAAGATTTATTTAAAAAATACAATATTAATCACTATGCAACTTTTTCCGATAAAAAAGCCTCCATTATTGAGAGATTTAATCGCACTTTAAAAACAAAAATGTGGAGGATGTTCAGTGTGAATGGTAATTACAAATGGTTACACTTACTTAAACAGTTGGTGGATAAATATAACAATACGGTACACAGAACTACCGGTGTCAAGCCAATTGCAGTCAATAAGTCCAATGAAAAACAAATTTTGTTAAAAATTATTAATGATAGAAAAAAATATTTATCTAATCATAAATTTAATGTGGGTGATCGTGTACGCATCAGCAGAGTGCAAAAAGAGTTCACGAAAGGTTACCTTCCAAGGTGGAGTAACGAAATATTTACAGTGTGGAAAGTGCAAGTAACATCTCCGGTGACCTACCTACTACAAGACGACAGTGGTGAAATATTAAAAGGAGGATTTTATGCAGAGGAATTGAGTAAAACTAAAACTGATAACACTTATTTAATAGAAAAAGTAATTAAAAGAAAAAATAATAAATTGCTAGTTCGTTGGCTCGGTTTTGATAAATCCAAAGACAGTTGGATAGATGAAAAGGATTTAATATGAAATTCCTTAAACAGAATAATAAGTTAACAATTGTTAATCTTGACAAGTTGTTTAGTGTAAAAAAAGATGACAGTACAAAGAAACATGGTGATTTATTACCCGATTCAATAAGATGCATAATATGCGGTCCTTCCAATTGCGGTAAGACCAATTTACTATTAAACCTATTGTTTTCCCCCAAAGGTTTATATTTTGAAAATATATATATTTTTTCCAAATCCTTAAGTCAAGAGAAATACAAATTTTTAAACTGTGTTTTGGAGAAAATCCCTGAAATCGGTTACTATCCTTGTTCAGAAAATGATCAAATACCATTTCCTAACGATATAAAAAAGAATTCTATAGTGATTTTCGATGATGTAGTTTGCGAATCACAAAGTAATATTAAAAATTATTTTTCAATGGGCCGTCATAATCACTTAGATGTTTTTTACATTTGTCAGACATATAGCTTTATTCCAAAGCAATTGGTTCGTGATAATACAAATTTTTTAATTATCTTTAAACAGGATGATAGAAATTTGTATCATATATATCGGGACCACGTTACTTCTGATATGAGTTTTGATAAATTCAAGGACATGTGTAAGACAGTATGGAAACAGGGTAAGAGTAAATTTATTGTAATAGACAAAGATAGAGATTTAAACAGGGGTAGATATAGATCAGGTTTTGATGTGTTTATAGCAATATGAACGCAGGAGGGAACAATTGGTAATATATCGTCAAGCTTAATTGGTTTTAATTCATTCACTTAGTGTGCGCGTTTCCGTCAACAGTACAATGGATGCCGACGAGTTTCTGTTTGGTAATAAAACTAAAGAAGATGTTATCAAACAAATTGGCGAACTCAGAAGAAATATTAAAAAGAAACACATGGCGCTCAAAAGAGACCTTGTGGAAGGTGAAGAAATATTGGAGAAAACTTTTAAACCTATTGCTGATCCTCTAAAGAAATTAGTAGAAGAAACTAGTATTGCCAATGAAGAATTTATAGAGAATATTGAAAACAAACGTAAAAGAAAAATGTTAGATAACATTAGGGAAGAAGAAGATGATAATCAATCTATTTACTCAGCACCGCCTACAAAACGCAGCGTACCCAATCCACCTCAAGGTGTTAAAAGAAAAAAGTCTGTAAATTTAAGATATAAACCCGATTATAATAGTAATTCTGACTCAGATGATGGTCAAAATATTGAGAATCAGTCCAGTAAAAGGTTGGCTACACCTTTAGAAACTGAAAATGTGGAAATGGTTGATTTAAATCCACTGAGAACACCCCAACCACTTGGGGAAACTTTTGAAGCGGGTCCTAGTGGTGAAGAGTTTATCAGAACGCCTGAAGGTAGAGACCTTTCAAAACAGTATATTGAACGCAATTTTACTGGTAGACTTGCTAAAGAATATTTTTCAAAACTTATAAGTGGAAATAAACAAATTGATCACAATTACGGTGTGACGGTAAAAGGAAACGATTGGAAAATTGGAGACAAACAATTAGAAATTGACCACAACGATCTTATTATAAATGGCAAGCGTTACAACGGAACAAGAGGACTATATGAACTCATATTTATGAACTATCCCGATGAATATATTTACGATGAAGAAGATTTAAATAATTATGCGAAAATATTGTTCGATACAAATCTGCATCGTGTGAATTTTTTACCAACCGGAAAAATAAGGTCCAATAGGGGACGAAAATACAAACAAATTATTTCGCAAATAATCGTTCGAGAACCTTCGACATCATCCGAAAGTCATATGGATACTTACACAGATCAAGTCTCACAACGCGGAAACCCGAGCGGAAGCGGTATCCTACTTACGACCGATCCTCAACCCAATTTGGTATACTACGATGATCCAAACGAGCTTGTCAACCGATTGAGAATTCTACTGGGATCTCAAGAAGCCGGTCATACAGGACATGAAAATGAGATAAACGCAATATTGGAAGAACTAAAAGAACTTGAATCTAAATTGTCAGATCAATTATTATAGACAAATATAATTAATTTTTTTAATACAATACAATTGTTTTTTCTTTTCATTTTATTCCTTTCATTCACAGAGTAAACATGCCTATAGACAAGTTTGGTCGCTCGCAATTGACCGTGGGCGGTGTTAAGGCGAAATTACTAAGAGGGCCGAAAGGAGATGGCTTTCTTTTTACCGATGATGGTAATTACAATATGGATAAAAAGAAATTGTGCAACGTAAAAGATCCTAGTGATAGTCAGGATGTTGTAACTGTGAATTATCTTGATGAGCATATAAATAAATTAAAATTATCTTTTAAAGAGAAAATGAATAGTTTAAAAGATGTTTCTAAATTGTTGGACACAATTGACATAAAGAGAAATTATGTGAATTTCAAAAATGGTAAAAGACTTGTTAATGTGAATCCCAGTATAAATTCTACAGATGTTGTAGTGAGATTGGAATTAGATGCTGTTGTAAATAAATTTAACAATATAACTAATACTATAAGTAATGAATTAAAAAATCTGGAATCTCAGTTAAACGAGTTCAAGACGCAGACCAACACCGCGCTCACTATACTCACCAGAAACACATTAAGTATAACAACAAGAATAGATCCGTATATTCCACAAGAAAAAGAACCACCTTTGAATTCGGGGGGAGTTGTGCCCTAAAACATGGCCAGACAACGAGCTCGCGTCGCCAGTCGTCACAGAGGCTCCGGGCTGTTAAGTGCGTTGGGTAACGCCACGAGCACGGTTCTTAATAAAGCGATTGATTTATTGCCAACGGAATTACATATTCCTAATTATCAATATTGCGGACCGGGAACTAATTTGAAAAAGAGATTGGCACGGGGAGATCCTGGAATAAATAAATTGGACTCTTATTGCAAGGAACACGACATAGCATATTCCAAATATAAAGACAGTAGTAACCGATCAATAGCGGACAGGATTTTAGCTAATAAGGCGTGGGAGAGAGTTAAAGCCAGCGATTCCAGTATTGGTGAAAAGGCGGCGGCTTGGGCGATAACAAACATTATGAAAGCAAAATCTAAATTAGGTGGTGGTGGTGATAGAAAAAATACGGGAAGAAAGAAAACAATTGGAAGAAGGCAAACCATAAAGAAAAGAAAATGTGTAAGGAAGAAAAATAATTCTAAAGCAAACAAGAAAAAAGGGAAAGGGTTGTATTTAAGACCTTATAAACAAGGATCGGGATATAAAAAAAAACAAAGTACTCATCGGAAGTAATTGATAATTTACCTATCAAGCCGTTGACAACCAGTGATATTTTAAAATGTGTTAAACAATTGAAGATACCTAATTTTAGAGGGGTTTTCATGAGAGATTTGCTTCCCATTAAGATTAACGATATGGAAACAGGTGTAGTAAATTTGGATAGTATATTTGGCGAGGGGACCCATTGGGTGTGTTATTCAAAAGTGAAGTCTCTTGTGGAATACTTCGATAGTTTTGGTAATTTGAGACCTCCCACAGAGTTAGTTCGCTACTTTAGATCATCTCCATATAACGTAATAATTAGATATAATTATTTTCCAAAACAGAATTTCAACAGTGTTATTTGTGGTCATTTGTGTTTAGATTTTTTAAACACTCGGAAATGATTTGCCTGACGGGAAACAGTTCGTCTTTGAGATGTACCCTATTCCCTCCATACGACTTAAGCGGTGCAGACCAATGGGAAATGGGTTTATTAGATTTAATGACTTACAATTCAATTCCAAATGTAGAAGAAAATAAGAACAGTAATATATACATTGGAAATAAGATAAAAATTACGGTTCCAACTGGCGCTTACGAGGTGGAGGACTTGAACAATTATATAGTTAAAGAGTTAAAATTGAAAAGTCCACAAACCACTTTTCAACTGACGGCCAATAATAACACTCTAAAAAGTGAATTAACGTGTTCAGAAGAAATTGATTTTACCCCCGATGACACCCTAAGAAATTTATTAGGATTCAACAATGAAAAATTAAAACCTAATATATGTAATATATCTCCTAATCAAGTGGCCATTAATAAAGTAGACATCATAAGGGTCACTTGTAATATAATCAAAGGATCCTACAGGAACGGAGTGGAAGGACACGTGCTACATGAATTTTACCCGGACGTCGGTCCTGGATTTAAAATAGTCGAAAAACCAACTGTAATTCAATACTTACCGATTACAAAGCAAAATTATTTGGACGAGTTCAATATAAGACTAGAGGACCAAAACGGAGATTTAATTAATTTCCGCGGGGAACGGATTAACATCAGAATTGATTTAAGAAAAAAGATAAAATAATGGGCATTGTTTTCCCTGCTAAAAATAGAGACATCACCGTTTTTAAGCTCGCTGTTGATAAAAGGAATTTTAACAAAGACAGACCTCTTAGTCAGAGTCGATCTCTCAAACCGTTAACACTGAGGAATCGAATATTTTTAAGCTCTTTACCAATTTTTAAGAAAACTACACGATAATGGATGGTATTTTAGACATTAAAAGCGATGTCACTTACGATGAATCCATTACGGATTTTCAATGGCATTCGCATAATCCCTACAATTCAAATTCATTTAATAATGGTGATGAAATAAGAATTCCCGTGCATCAAACAGACGTGTACACTCTGCCTGCTAAAAGTTTCCTACTTATTGAAGGAAAAGTGGTTAAATCCGCAAATAATAGCGATGATACAACAACAGAATTAGTTAACAATGCAGCGGCTTTTTTATTTGAAGAAATTCGCTATGAATTATGTGGGACCGAAATTGATCGCGTGAAAAATGTTGGAATTACTACAACTATAAAGAATATACTTACCGCACGTCCGGAAGACAGCAATTGGATGAAGAACGCCGGATGGAACATCTCGACCCTCGCCAACCAAGATGATAAAACTAAATTTTCATTTTGTGTTCCACTTAAGTTATTATTGGGATTTGCAGAAGATTATACTAAAATATTATTGAATGTCAAGCAGGAACTCGTTTTGTTGCGCTCATCAACTGATAAAAATGCAATTGAACAGCCTGCAGCCTCACTGCATGACTGTAAAATTACAATCAGTAAATTGGTTTGGAAAATGCCTTATGTTCGTGTTGATGATGAAGTGAAACTCTCTTTACTTAAAGTAATTGATTCAGACAGCTTTTTACAAGTTCCCTTCAGAAGGTGGCAACTGTACGAGTATCCCACATTACCAACAGGTAAATCACAACAATGGGTTGTAAAGACATCTAGTTTAGTCGAGAAACCAAGGTACATAATAGTGGCATTTCAAACTGGTAGAAAAGATCAATCAGCAAAAAATACGTCACACTTTGATTTGTGCTCTATGGACAACATTAAGTTATATTTAAATAGTAAATATTACCCATATGATAACCTAAACGGGAACCAATCATTATTGTATGATTTATATTCAAGATTTCAATCTTCATATTACGTTGGCAGTGATGATCTGCCTTGTTTGGATAAAAAGACATTTATTTCAAAAGCGCCCATGTTTGTGATAGATTGTTCAAAACAAGTGGACACACTTAAAACGGGAACACTAAACATAAGGCTTGAATTATTGGTGTCTTCTGATTTCCCCGAGAATACATCAGCTTTTTGTTTGATAATTTCAGATGCATTAATTCAATATTCTCCTCTATCTGGTATTGTAAAAAAAATTATGTAATTGTAGTTGTGTGAAGGTATAAATAAAAAACACATTTATGAATAACAATTATGGTTTTATTTATTATATATCCATACACACAATACATAATATTTACAATTGGAGAGTACCTTTTAACATCGCTTTTATTCAAATACAATAATAATATATTTAATACATAAAATAACACCGTTAGTCAAGAACAATATCTTCATTTTTTAAAGAATGGTGGCCATAAGGAAGTGTGTTGATTCCATCCTTTAAAATTACTCTTTTATCGTCATTTGCACTTAAAGCAATTTTGTTAACAGTTACTGTTTGCATATTGTGTTTACTTGATTTAAATAACCTTATATTCTTTTTTATTTTTACATTATTGAACAAACAATTTTTATAATCATCAAAAGTGATATGGTTCTTGACCACCGTCTTAGTGATACCTTTGGCTTTTTTCAAATTCATCCTTTTTTCCATTTCTAAATAAAAGTCATTCATAGTTTTAAATGTATACAGTTTTGGTCTAAGACCAATAAATTCAATTATAATGATACCGTTACATTCATCTTTGAAACAGCCCAACTTTTTCTTATTCTCAGAAGAATAACACTTGTGATCTGTTGGATAGTCAGACATATCCATATACTGTTTTAAATCCGGATGATTAAAATCTTCATACACATCATTTGTGTATATTAAATAGAAAAAAGAATCCGTGTCTAAATATAAAAGCTTTATCTTTTTACCTTTAAAAAAACGTTTAATCACGTTATAATGAAACTCATACATTTTATATTTACTTAATTCCAACACAGTGAACCCTATGTAAATGGGTTTGTCAAAACAGATAGTTTCTCTGGCCAACTCTACAGAACACAAGTTTTCACCAAATATAATTCTATTTTTAAAATTAGGTTTTGCAATCAATCGGTTTAGTCTTTTTTCATTTGTAACTAATTCAATGTTAATTCTTTTTCTAATATTTTCGATACTTTTTCCAAACATGGCATTATTTAATAGTTTATAAAAATTTTTATCAAACTCGTTTGTGGCTTGTTTTCTTTTTTCAGTATTAAAATCTATATAAGATTTTAACCACCTACTTTGATGAAATTTCAATATCCTATGATATTTAATTAGTACTAAGCCGTTCTGTAAGGCCTGTTTTAAATTTCGATAGTGACATATATAGTTAGTTTTGTTTTCAAGAGTAGTTAACAATTTTTTATGTTTTGACCACTTAGAACACTCTTTGTTTGGTAAAAATGGCAAATCAGCGTGCGCATCATGAAGATATGTAGGGTATCCTACATCACATTCAATTATGTAACCTATCTCACCCTCATCAGGGATCGACATGACATCAAAATTGGAAACTTTTTGTTTACTGAGCCACTTAAAGCCTCTTTCAGGAATTAATTCTGACATCGCATAACCATATAAGTTATTTGCGTCAATATAAGTTAAATAACTTGTTTCTTTGGAACTGTTAAACAAATTCCCCATGTGAGGATTGTTGGCAACAGCATGACGAGTGACACAAGTTGTAATACCACCTCTTATACCTTTTTCTATAAACAGATACTTATCATAATCATTTAACAATTCTAATTCAATTTTAGTTTGTTTGAGCATGGCATCAAAAGTAAGAGAGGGAACAGTCAAATAATAGGACGGATCTAAATCATAGTTTTGAATACAAAGAGTGCGGAATGTTTCAAAGACATCGGCTAAAAGGAGTACATCCATACGTAAATACAAATTACTATAATCTCGCAAGCATTTACATTTAAACTTATTCCATATACACTTAGCTCTGTCATAATCTTCATCACTTATATGACTTTCTGTCATTTTATTGAAAAAATCTTCCTTTTTCGGTAGTTGTTCATCTTCCAATTTGTCCCAAGAATTTGTATAATTGTATGGATATACTCCTTTCGCCTTTACTAGTGGCAATTCATCTTCATTGAAAAATTGACTTGTATGCTTGAACCCATCTTGAGGTAAATTTTTAACTAGTCTTTCTAGACTATCGCTTAAAAATTTAAAGCTATCAACAAATCTAATTTTAATATTGCTTGATGTATTTTTAGTGAAACTGATATACTTTTCAGATGAATTAGGTATAACTGTAACATTGTGGCTGTCACATCCTAATTGTTTAATAATAAAATGAGTATCGTAATTTGCACTGTTATGAATGAATACAGGCAGATACTTTTGATTTGTCCTTTTTAGATTACATTCATTGCACAATATTGATCTGAATTTTCCCGAAAAATGACAGTGGTCTTTCACAGGTGGACACATAGCGGAAAATTCAATATTACACAACTCACAAAATTTACAGGATTCAAATTTTTGTTTTTCAAATTCATTCAATGGTATCATAGGTATGTTAGTTTTTAACAGATTTCCAATAGAGTTAGCTAATGATATGATATAACTCATAAACTCGCTAGCAGCATCTTTTCCACAGTATAAATACGGTTCCTTAGGCAATTTCGATTTAATAAAATCAGGCAAACTGTCATCAAAAACTAAGTAAACGCAAAAACTCATTGGTTCATGATTTTCCTCTATTGTTGTATGCCTACTTGATTTGAGATTTACTTCTTTTAAAATACATTCAAAATCTGCGTATAAAACCAATGGCAATCTAAATTTATAGTGAAAGTTTGAAAATTTCAATATCTTAGGAGCGGTACTATCGTTCTTACACTGTGGCATTAAAACTTTTACCGGTTTATTTGGAATACAGTCTTGTTCATGGATTTTAAGATTTTTTTCACAATTATCCCCACTATAATGGTTGAGACATCGTTTACAAAAAACCTTTTTGGTCTTATTCTTTGTAACTTGTCTACTTACAAGTCTAGAAAAATTTTTAATATAACAATAATGTTTTGTACCACGGGAGTTCGTTAAGAGTAACAAATCAAAATGAATTGGCTGGATCTTTGGGGTTATTCTCAAAGGGTAAACTTCACTTTTATTATTTAAGCCATAAACATTAACGCTTACTTTGGAATTACATTTTTCAAACTTCTTAACATCTTTCAAAGATGTTGGGAAAGAAATAGATGAAAAATCAAACTTGTGAAGCAAATCTGTGTATCTACTATCGACCCTGTGTAAATTTCTTCCTTTCACATATCGGGATAAAATAGACCAAACAAAACATCGTTCATCATTATAATTTTGTGGATTAATTACAGCATTTTTCAATTGAATACACTTTGGCAAAGGTATGAACGAACCACCTCCCAAAGGTTTATATTTACTGAGTCTTAACAGCACACCATCGACAGCATAAAGAGACCAACCACTTCCTTTTGAAGAACTAGTTTCCTCTTCAGTGCATAGTTTCTTTATTAATTTTCTTAAGACACTTGAAATTGGTGTGCTGGCAAACACCGCAGTATTTGAGGTTTTAAACGATCTTGATTGTAATTCTTCAGAATGGTATCTTATGTAAGTACACTCAACTATTAAATTGAATTTCAAAACACCGTATTCAGACAGGTGATTCAATAATATTGTTTTAATTTTTTCTTTGATAGCGATGAGTAATAAGCAGATATCTTTATACAAATCTGATTGATTTTTATAGTAAAATGTTTTTAAAGCACCTCTAAACGCACTCCTGATTTCTATGAAATCATTTGTTGGAGGTATTGATAATCTATCAATCTGTCTTCTATATTGATTCCAATTATTTTGATCGACTTCCATTACGATAAATAAAAACTAAACCGCTTCCATTTTACTGTTGCAGTCAGACCACTGAAAAATATGAAAAAAACTATTTTAAATCATTGTCACAAAATTTAAAAAGGTTTTATTTATACTATCCCAGTGGATCCAAATCCGGAGGCTCCTCTATCAGTACTGATGTCCAAAGATGTTAATTCAATCACCTCGGGAGTGATTGCATTTTCTAAAATCAGTTGAGCAACCCGATCTCCTTTTTTAATGTAAAAATCATTGTTAGAATGATTAAAAAGCAGTATGCCCACATTGCCCTTGTAATCCCTATCAATAACCCCCGCTCCGACCGAAATAAAGTGATTTAATGCCAATCCCGACCTAGGTGCGATTCGACCGTAACAATTTTCGGGAATTTCCAGAGCAATATCTGTTTTTATCAAAGCCTTATTATTTCTTGGTAAAACACAATCATGAGCACTTCTAAGATCATAACCTATAGCCATAGGGGATGCTCGATATGGTCTATAACCATTTTTTGATAGTCTTGAGAATCCCAATGTCACATTGTTTTTAACAACTGAAAAAAATGAAATAGAATTATTTTGTGTAAAGTGGATACTGCTAACGAATTTATGGTTTACATAAACTTACACAATTTTATTTCTTAGAATCATTCGATTCAAAGGAATCAAATTTTACATTCTTAATTTTACCGGCCTTACTAGCTGCGGCCGACAAAATATCTACAATACTTCTCAGAGTGTCTTGATCGGTCGGGTCATTATTGTTCAACAAAAATAAGCCCTTCTTGTTTACTTTCTGCCAATAAAATTTTTCACTTTTACAATTTTTCAAATCTTTAGTGTCGCTAATCTCTATTTTAATCAAGTGTGTTCCTTTTTCACCCGGAGTGGTAATTCTACGTCTCATGCTGCCTGTATTATAGAAAAATTGTTGACTTATTTTAAAAGACGAACTTTGTTTCTTATTAAAATGTTTAGCAAAAGGATCCTCATCGTTATCCGATTCAGATTCGCTTGATGATTCACTCACTGAAGGAGATTTTTCTCTTTTAAATTTTTTTGATAGTTTTTCCTGCTTCTCGGATGAATCTTTTCTCTTAGGATATTGGTGTTCATCATTGTCAAAAAGTTTGAGATTGGCTTTAGTTACTAATTGTTTAGATTTAGTAGGAACACTGTCAAATGTTAAGATTTGCCTCACGATATTACCAAATTTCTGTACCTGATCAAAACTAAAACTTTTGTCTTTGAAATTCTTTTTCTCAAACTCAGGGGCCCAAATGGTTAAAAGGTCTTCAAACTCGATATCAATACAAGCAGTTTTTTCAAAATCCTTTGCACTCATCTCGGGATCTGAGGCTACATTATCATAAAATATTTTGAAAAAATGTTTAAGACAAGCGAACATTTGTGTCAACATTGGGTCATCAAATATGTCATCCCTTTCTTTCAGTCCATTTACTACCCTGTCCCAAGCCACTAAACTTGTCAATCCAATTATATGCAAATTTTCTAAAAGCTGTAAGATCGTGAAGTAGACAATACCGGGAGATGATCGTGATGGCCCCGGCTCGGCCGTAGATGCTGCCGCCGGCTGCTCAACATTGGATTCTTCGCATAGGTCAACGATCTCGCCCGCGTTCATGACTACAAAAAAAGGGATAGTATAAATAAACCGAAAATTAATCAGATTAAATTAGTTTTAAGAAAATATACGACTTTAATATTTACATAAAATTTACTTTTAAAATATTATTGTTTTACTTTCATTTTTTAATTACAAATGATATGACTTTTGACCACTATTCAATCCAAATTAGTTTTAAGAAAATATACGGCTTTAATATTTACATAAAATTCACTTTTAAAATATTATTTTTTTTAATTTTTTACTTTTAATTACGAATAATATGAATTTTGACCACTATTCAATGCTTAAATATTTTTGATTGGACTTTAAAAAGTATTATTTATAAGGCTTTAAACTGTTCTGAGGTAATGCGGTTTACTTACTTTTGTTTTTAGCCACGAATGGTTGCACCGCTAACCCGCTGTAGAATTTGGTAGAATGCCTCACTTTGGTAGACTGCCCTGCTGTCTCGGTGGTTCGGTCCCTCTCAGTCTGTTCCGCAGATGAACTATAACACCAACAATAAAAACATAAAGTATTTATAAAATAAAAATAAAAAATTCAGAGATATACTTTTTTAATTGCAAGAAATAATCAATATTTTAAACAAAAAATGTTGAATATATTTTATATTTGCAATAATTTTTCTAATTAAAACTTTTCAAATAAAAGTGTTTGTAACTCATAAAAAGCTGGTAAAGCTGCGCAAATATTAAAACCTTAGGTGTGAAATTTACTTGAAAAATTATACAATAATTACAATGGAATAAAATTTTTAACATATGGATATATTGTTTTGTATCAATCTACTAAAATGCAATATTATTCATCTTGAGAAATTATTTATAACATGACTTACTTTTAATTTAATCACCACTGGTATGAAGACTGATCGGTAAATGGACTATAATTTAGATTGACGAATCTGTAACAAAACAACGATGTCTTATAGTTTTGTTTAACTGTTTAAATTGTTATTTAATCTGAAAAAAGTCATTGATTAAAAAATTACAATGTATAACAAAAGATTAAAATATTTGATAAAATTGTATTTTCAACAAAAAACAAACACAATAAATATTTATACAAAGTATTTTATATCAATTTCTTTAGAGTACAAAACTAATTCTGAATTTTTTTTCCAAATTCGTTAAGTTATAATAATTGAAATAATTTCTGACAAATAAAAAGTTTCAATAAGACTGTTTAATATTAGTGATATTTTAAAGTGTTAAAACATTTCTTTGAGTGTTAGTGTTAAACATTTACTTACTTGAATAAAAGCGACGATGAGCGAAGGTACTCCTTGTTCGACTGAATGTGAAATGAGTTGTGGTAGCCAAGGTTTTTAAATGCTGCTGGTAGTTAAGTGGCTTGATGAAGTTAATTGCGGCGAGGTCTCAATTGTCACGACATGTTTGTTTGCTCCACTGGCTGATGATACGACGCAACTCGTTAATTATTGGTTCACTACTTCCTAGAAGTTTCGCGTCTTCAACGAAATTCTCAATGTAAGAAGAGCCATCAATTATAAAAAAATATTTCCCCAAGTTGTTTGGTGAACAATATTTTTCATGAAGAGTATGCAAATCATTAATGTATTGAAAACTTATCTGTTCAATTTCTTCCGTCCTACCTCTCCTTATTATCCCAGAAGCCCCAGGGTTTCTGGCACAAGTACATCATGTAGTCTATACAATAGGACATACTGTGTCCCCTATATAATAGGAGTCACCATGTGGTCTATACAATAGGAGACACCATGTAGTCTATATAGATCAATAGATTGATAATCAATCAATAAATCGATAATCGATCAATAAATCGATAATCGATCAATAAATCGATAATCGATCAATAAATCGATAATCGATCAATAAATCGATAATCAATCAATAAATCGATAATCAATCAATAAATCGATAATCGATCAATAAATCGATAATAAATCGATAATCGATCAATAAATCGATAATCGATCAATAGATCGATAATCGATCAATAGATCGATAACCAATCAATAGATCAATAACCGATCAATAAGTTGAGATTTCAAGGTCATACGATGACGTCATAGTCTATTTTTAGATGATGACGTCATAGCCTAGTGATGACGTCATAGTCTATTTTTAGATGATGACGTCATAGCCTAGTGATGACGTCATGTGCTGGAAGCCCCAGGGTTTCCAGCACAAGTACATCATGTAGTCTATACAATAGGACATACTGTGTCCCCTATATATTAGGAGACACCATGTAGTCTATACAATAGGGTATACCATGTAGTCTATACAATAGGGTATACTATGTACCCTATACAATAGGGGGTCTGTGCTGGAAGCCCCAAATCATCACTACTCCTACCCTACGTGACTAGTCGATTGAGGTCCTGAAAACCATCTTAGCGAATAGGATGGATACAAATTTCTAGATTTATACTGACTGGACTTCCTCCTGGAACTCTTTCCAAGGTCGGAACAACTTTTTGATGACCCGACCTTAGCAGCAGGGCTTAGTACCCTGGATTTATCTTTATAAGGAGAGGTAATACATTTTTATTTTAGAGATTAGTTTTACACACAATAAAGCACGTGCTTTGCACTGCAGAATATATTATTTATTTTGTGATTTATTGAACTTTGCTATTACTATTTTCAACTATGTTTGACCATATTACTATGACAGCCATACGATATAAATACATGAATATATACAGATTTAGATCAAACACGCATTGAGATACAGGTTTAGAACACTGGTATCAGAGTGGGTAGATGATGATTCCAACAGAGAAGTGGAAGATGAGTTCGCTCAAAGCGGTTAAGTTTGTCAGTCCGTCAAGGCTTTGATGTAAGCATCAAACAAACTTTGAAAGTTTTACACAAATAGAGGGCCTTTGTGATTCAATGATTCAAGGGGGTGGAATATAACGGGAGATGCGTAACGCATACCGCTATGTTTAGAAGCGATTAAATATAGATAAACACATTTTGATATAAGTGTACAGTATGAAAGGTTTAAGACATTACTCCACTTAATAAAAGTATTTATGAAATGCGTCTTGGTAAAATATCAATTCCAAATTCCAAATTTTGAATAATTGTCAATCCTCTTTTTTGCTTCTTGACAAGTTTCTTGTCACCAAATTGATTGAAATGCAAACAATTAACATAGTACATTTAGAAAATACAAGAATAAGTTAGATTCAATTTACATTAATCTTATTCATTAAATTTATTGTGTTATATATATTTATCTTACATTCTGTATATTTTATCTACTCAAATGTGTTGTTCGCTTAGTTTTTTTTTTAACAGTCCCCTGCTTAATAATAATAATTACTGATTGTGATATACTGATCATATTTGGATCAGGTGTTAGTGTCCCAATCAGTGTAATAATCATAAGCATACAAATAAATAAAAGACGCAATTAAAATACCTAAGAACTAATTTTGTTCAAAAACTTTTTAAACACTGTTATTTAATTATGTATTACTCATGTAAAAAAATGTGCAATATATCTTGAAATTAAGTTATGCTCAATAATGCAATAGCTTTTTGTGTTCTTTATACATTCCCAACATATAAAGGACAAATTAACAATATATTGCTTTATTTATTTGAAGGATATGTTTTCTTTAAATTTCCTTACGTTTCTGTGTTCATATTGAGGCCACCCCATCCGAGGTAGGCACCCTCTCCGCAAACCCCTAGATTAGCAACATCTCACGTCCGCACATTTAATTTTCCATGAGGGATGAAAGCCCCATATGCTGCGTGTGAGAACCTAAATGCTAGTTAAATAACGTAAATACTAGGCTACCCATAGAAGAGGGTGGACTAAGAGGGATTAGGAACCTCGAACATTTTCGTTCATACTACATAATACAGTATTTTGTATTTACTGTATTGTTGTGAATTAAGCGACATTCGTATAAGCAAAATAAATCAATTACGCATTTATAAACATAGGGAAAGACACGTTTATTAATCGGAACTATACGGTTATTTTTACTCTGAAGTTTTGATAAATTTGTTATTAGTCTTTTGTAATAAATATTATAGATGTAATTATATTATCGTAAAATTAAAAGTACTAAGCAGCAGTTCTAAATGTTTAACAACTTAATAATTCTTGTATTTATTGTTTCAGGAAGTGTTTTAGGCCTTTCCGTATACAGACAATAACGAATAAACTACCTTAACAATATAAGAGAGTAAAGTAATTTAAAACTAATGAAATCCGCTTTTCCCATGAATGTTATTCATGAATGAAGTGAAATATTAGATCCTTAATTTTTTTAGTTAGAAAACGGATAACGTGTTGCCTTTATAGTTTTTCTCCTCAAAGAAGAAAAATACTTTGTAAGATGTGTAAATCAATTAATTTTTTCTCTTTACAGTAGTTCTCCAAATCAGTTTCCTCATTATAGAAACCCCACATTATATCATAGTGTAATTAATGGTAAAATATTGGTTTGTATTAAAAATCTTGACTTAAAACAACTTTTTTAATTTACCTAGAATTTCTTTCGGCGATGCAAAAGTAGCAAGCTTATCAATGTCAGGGCCCGTAACATCAACAAGAAGAATATGAATTTGTCAGAAGTGAGGCAGGAAAGGTAGATGATGTCGAGTTGAGAGGAGATCGTAATCTCCTTTGACGTGGAGAGGTTTGTTGCCTGGAGACACTGAAGGAGCATCCAGCACCGAGCTTTTATAACTTGTCTCCGTTAAAATTACTCCATCTACGCTCTGTTATTGACACAGTTTAAGTCAAGCCATTTTATCAGTATAAGTGTTTTGTTATTGTCTAGTTTTTGTTACTGTCGACCATGAGTATTAAATTTAACAGAGTTCTGAGTCTTTATTTATACTGTAGCAATAACATTTTATACATTATGAATTATGAATAGTTACATGAAATTTTATTTTTTAGATGCGAAGAAAAAAAATAAAAAATAAGAATCCCAGCTTGAGTTTTAAGCATTCAAACTTTCTATGAACATTAAAAGGATTACAAATGAATCGCTTAAAATAACACTCGATAATTTTGGTTTGTCCGTAACAAGTTCAGTATTTAATTTGGTTATGTTAAAAAGTGTTTTAATTTAAATATTTGTTTACGGAATAGAAAATGGGAAATTATTTCGTGGGAAAGAAACTTGATTGACAAGAATTTTCAGTCATATAAAACCACCCCAAATCGACTTACGTAGTGCATAATTACATTTTTCATTCGTTTTTGTGTCCTAATGTAAGGTAACAGATTGATTAAGAAAAAGTCTGATTTAGATTTAATAGAAATTCAAATTTCAGTCTCATTGTTGCTTGTACAAGTGACATATTACAGCTAGTATAGTTATAGTATGTTCCCAGTGTCTACGGACAGTACAGGGAAGGAAGGTGTCAGGGCGAGTGATGTTCACATTAATTACACCCAGAACCGCTGTCAGTCACAGCTGAGCTGCTCACCACCTCGTCCGCTGTTGCTTCTTATAGTTGGGAATATACCTTTATTTGGTTATATTTGGTTAAAGGTCAAGTGAACAACTCAATTAACTAGTGTAATAGTAAAACTAATTATAAATCGTCTGTTCTTATGTCACCGCAATTATAAGGCCTTGCTGAATATAAATATTTTAAATAATGGTGTTGTACTTTTAAGTATTTGAAATTCTTTGATTTAAAAAAACTCTAAACACACACATTTGTAGAATGTCAACTTGTAGAAGCCCTCAAAGCTTTAGACACTCAAATACATTACTGATTTTCAACAAGTTTTCATCAAACACATTCATATTAAAAACAAAAATGTTTTTAGAATTTATATTTATTTAAATTATAGGATTTGGTTAAAGTTATATGAGGTTTCTCCTATTTAAAAAATACTTAACCCGTCTACCATATTTTATATTTATATTTATAAATCTTTAAATAAAGCAACCTTCATTGTTGTATGTATAATTCAACCTCAAAACGCATCTACTCCCAGTTTTGACCAAGCTTGCATCTTTTTATAATTAGCTTTTGCTGCCCATATACTGTACCGGAGGAAAAGAAAAATGAATGGATAGGAACAATTCCGGATTACTTTTGGCCCCAAATCCCCACGCAATTTCCGAAGGAACACAACCTAAAAGCTACAATATCTGTTCATTGATATCTCAATATAAGGAAGTGTTTTATGGTAATAACAGTTTTCTTGCAATCGATTCAATTGATGAACTGTTTAGTTTTGCCACATTTAATATGGGATTATTTTAGTATTTTTTGCAAGTAATTTTTATTTTAAAATTATATAAATTTATACAATTATATACACATTATACATGCAATGTCTGAACCATATTTAATCCAGAAACACTGAACAGTATTATGCGTGAAAATAATATTAAACTTAATTATGTAAATAATGCAATTCAAATATAAATTATTAGATTTAATATTAATACATTATTTTTTAAATTCTGTAATATAATTTACTTGATCCATAAAACGTATTTATCGGTCAGTCTTTATTAGCCAGTACATCTATCCATTGTTATTTTTCATTAATATATTATACATTATAATAATAATGATATAACTGGGTATATGAGTGATTTAAGGGCTCTCCTTTGAATCCATAGGTTGCCGGTTCGATCGAGAGAAAAGTTAGTAACTCTTTGTAGATTTAAAAATTAATCCACTTGACTTTTGTCATTGGGCTATTTTTCATGATGCTATAAAAATGGGTCGACGTTAGATGGTAAAAAACCAGGGTTTGGAAAATTTCTCTTCAAAACGTTATAAAATGCCTCAAGCGTCAATATACCTAAAATAAAATAAAAAAATTATTGAAATTGATATAGTCTAAACTTCATGCGAAAATCTTTTCATCAATAAAAATGTGTAGTGTGGGCTATTTGACTTAGTAGTGTAGTACTATCAATTAAATAATTAATTAAATTGTTTACGGTATAATTTTATGATTTACATTTGTTTTTTAAGTGTTTGGGAATAGTTAGTTATTTATTTAGTTATGAAATCTTGATCACTTTGGCAGCCATACAACTACAAAAATGCAATTGTACAAAAGCCATTCAGTATTCTACAAATAAATAAATACATATTAAAAATATTTCTTTAAAAAAATAGCCACATTTTATATTTATGCTTTGAATGATTAAATAAAGAAAATTACTGTATAGTATCAACAGTTTTTGTTTTATTTGTTACTAATTTTACTCAGAAAAGTATAATAACAGTAAATACCTTGAGAGAGCTTCATTGTTTGGCCCCAGGGATCTTTCGAGCATCATTTTCAAGAAAGAAACAAACTTTAATTAACTGAGAAGACTGGGCCGAGGTGGAAAAATTAATTTATTAATGATAAGCTTGTTTACTGTATTATATTTTATATTTGCACCAATATACTGAATTAAACGTAATAAACTTGTATGCTGTTGTTAAAGTTGAAAGAATAACTATTTTATAAAAGTAAAATGGTATTGTTTTAGATTGTTTATAAAATAATTTACACATGTAACGCATTCATTTTCGTGAAACAATATTACTATAGCCAATACTAGATATAGGGTAAAGAGCCGCTCTCAGAACGTCATGATGTGCTTCGCCTGTGCCAATTTTCCTAGTTTATTCGGAGTTTCCAAGTCAGATAAAGGCGGTAGGAATTTTAAATGAAAGCTAAAGACTTAGGCTATTTGATCTATTTTTCATTTTTTATTTCTTTATTTTGAATCCATATCAAGCTAAAGTGGATTAAATATGATCAAAGTTAGATCAATTTTAATGTATTATAGATTGATCTCGATTCAAAATAAAAAAAAAATTAAAAACTATATCAAATAGCCCAAGTTTGACCTTTCATTTGAAATTACTCTCACTTTTATCGGACCTAAAATAAGGCTAAAAATTGGAGAGGGTGAAACACCGAACGATGCATTTTTGTATTCTCAAGACTCCCAATATAAGTATACTGGCAGCCTCTGTCGGTACCCGCTGAAATTACTAGACGCTTAGGCTATGGACGTATTTAATGAATAGCATTTATTAATTCAAAGCCTACTTTTCGCGGCCAAGTCTCCTTCTTCACCATCATCTATCTGAGTCTTATGCTACTCAAGTGCTGAAGTGTAGCAGCGTTTCTTTATCTGCAGTGTTTACACCAAATACGGATATTGTTTCTTGGCCTCAGTATGCTTGTAAACAATGCGAAACGTGTTCAGGTAGTTTCAACAACGTCCTCTAAGAATAACCTTTTAGCCGCCTCTTAAACAAATAGTTTTAACAACTATTAATATACAGCGTGGTTAAAAAATATACTCCTCATTTTATAGTAATTATTATTTGTGATTTGCACAGAATCGACTATTAAATGTTTTTGGCATTTTATCAATTTATTGATTTTTGTTTGGGATATTGCCCTCAGCTAAAGCAGAAAGTACCAAATTAATACTTGATTTTTAATTTGATATTTATAGTCGTCTATTACGGGATGAACTGACGATTACGGAAATAAAACTGCCAATTAAAAATTAACGTGCAATAGTTGTGTCTGTTATATATTAATTGGTATAATATCAACATATGAAATTAAGATTTAATACTTTAAAATTTTAACCTTGTTTTAAAGAGCGCAATGATATGTTTTGCTACAAAAAAGAGAGATAGTTACCGTCTGTTTATTTTTGTTTCAACTGAAATTGTTTGGGGATTTGGAGCCAAGAATAATCGAAAGCAACCTTTTGTATTGCTTCCTGGTTACATTGTTGTACTTCCAAGAAACCTACAACTTAACAACCTGTTTTCATATTGAGCTATAAATATTTACGGAGAAAATGACAAAAATAAAACACTTATCTTAGGGATGTTGTTCAGTTATGAATCATCTAGCACTTTTGTTGAGCAACTAAAAGTCCATTGATTCAATTGCTTCAACAACAAACATTTGTTACTTGCCATTTATTTTTTGCTCAAAATTTATTTTTAAAGACTTTTAAACAGTACTGGTTTAATTTTTAAAATGACTTTCTTTAGGACCTCATAATAATTCACATATGTTTACACAGCTGAGACATGATTACGAATCAACCTGTGGAAAGGTAATTCTATTAATGTTATATTATATTATCATAGTAATATCATTACTATATAGTCGGTTTTTTTAAACCTGATCCTTCGAGGGAGAGATGGTGGATGGGGTTTGTTTATACTTGCTACTATCCCATTGGCTGAAGCCTTTTGGTTTTTTGTTGTTTTTTTGTTGTTTTTTTTTGTTTTTGTTTTATTTCACTGTTGCATACCAGCTGGTAATTTTACATCACAACATATTGTGTATCAGTTTTACAATATTATTGGTAGCAGTTGTTTTTTAATCAGTTTATTTTAGAACTGTTACTTTTTAACAAGGAATAGGTTTGGCTTAAAAATATAACAGCTGACTAGGAGCTACTGAAAAACATTATAAATTATTTAAAACGTTATTTGAGGAAATCTGATACTCGACACTCGTTTGTCACGAGTTTAAATGTGTTGTTTACAGTTTAAATTTTTTGTTTACAGTTTAAACCCCTCCCCCACCCCAATTTTCTCGAGAGGGATCAGGTTTAAAAAAACGGACTATAGTAAGATGCACGAAAATATTCCGATGTAATTTTAACAGCTGTGCCCCCCTCGCCACCTCTCACCCTGCAATGTTGTCATTTGTGGTTATGTTTACCATGTGTAATACAGTATAAAATTGTGTTTCAGAATAAATCTGGCAACAATGTATCGACTTACATCGGACTATTTTCGTGAATCCTACTATAGTATGGCGGCGGCGTGCTGCGGGCTGAACTAATTTGTATTGCAATAATTATAAAATACTTTTTTATATTTTACAAATTAAACTTTGCACACCGTTTTACAGTAATAGAAAACGTAAAAATGTAGATCTAATTGAATTGTCTCCTTTCTAAATCGTACATATTTTTATCGCAATACTTTAATTTTCCAAAATATATTAATACTTCTTTCCTAATCTATTTTACTTTTTGTTGAAATTGCTAATTATTTCGTTTACTTTTATCTGACTAATCTGCTCTTTTTAAGGGTCTAGACACCCGTAGATAAGACTCTATTTTATACATTTTACTTATATATCACATTATACCAGTAATGTACCTTTTGTAATGTACACATTCAGTGACATTGTCTTTCATATGATTGTAAAAAACCAACAAAAAATTGAAATATAAATTAAACAATAAACATTCATAATGAACGGAAGTAGATGGTGCAAATAATGTATAGACCTATTAAAAAAAGCATGTAGGCGATGGCTTTAACATACCAGTTAAAAGATTGACTTTCTCAAAGTGGTTAAGTTTGGCAGTCAGTCGAGGCTTTGATGTTTGCATCAAACAAACTTTGAAAGTTTTACACAAATGAAGTCCCTTTGTGATTTAAGTGGTTGAAATATTAGGGGTCGCTGACGCATGTATACTTCACTACAATCAGGATGAAATTTTAAGTTAAGGAATGTGCACGAAATATCAATTGATCCCCAATAAAATATTGCTTGATCTATTATACGCTTTCTACTCGATGTGTGTCTTCATAAAATATTAAATATTATTAGTGTTGATATTTTTAGTTTTTATAAAGTTAAAAATCATAAATTAATGGAACCAATTTATGAAGACATGAAAATTTCAATATAGTTAGTCATAAGGAGTCTTTATGAAATAACTCAATATGTAAAATTTGTAACGGCCTTATGTATTTCGCTTTTACTCGACAAGTTTCGTTTGTCAACTGTATCAAAACAATACACAAAGTTAAATTTGGCCACTTCCTGAATAGTTTGCTCGAGTAGCTCACCCTCTGTTTGTCTTATGAATATTACACCTTCCTCCCCTCTGCATTCACTCCTTACCGTCCCCACGAACATTGTGAGGAATTATATAATGAAGTTAAATTACCAAATGTATTACGTTTGCATGGTGTTTTGAATTTAAAAACTAAATTCCTCTTCACATAGTAGAATTGAAAGAGACATTCATTACTCGTATGCAGAATTCACATTTTTTCAAAAACAAATCTAAACAATTTATACATTTTCCATTGGGAAATTCTCAAACGATTTCAAGAGTAAAAAATATGTAGAAAACCTTAATTTTTAAATTTTGTTTTGGGGTAGTTAAATTGGAAGTTATATCTCATAAAAAGAAAGCAGTTGAATTGTGAATCTTTTTAAAGAATGTTTGCTCACAAAGGAAATAAAAATCCTTGTACAACTAACTATATAAATAAATTAGTAACCTACAGCTTTTAGTGGAGGGAGATCAGTAATCTATACTTATTTAATACGATAAGGGTTTTTTTGTCTTGAGAACTCCTCCTACAATTTTCAACCGATTTTCAAGTTTTTGGTGTCGTTGGATAGGGCTTGGTCTGTAGTTGTTTCCGCCAAAAACTTATGAGAATCGGACTGAAAATAAAGGCGCTATCCACCATTAAAATCTCAAAATTTCCCATTTAAATAACATTGGGATTGAATAAAGCATTTTAAACATGTGTTAATAATCAGCTGTAAATACGTGTTGTTTTGGTGATTACAGATGCTCACAATATTGGATTGGTCGGATATCATTGGTTTAGAGCTAAAAGTAACATTTGTATTGTATTAAAATAAATTGCTCGATTTCGAGCAACACGTATACTAGTTATTATTAAACAACTACTAGAATGGATAGTAAGGATTTACATTACTGAGCATGTCATATAGAAATATTTCTCTTGAAATTATTGACTTCACTTATCTTAATTAAGCATTTATGATATTTCATACTCTCATTTATGGATTATATTTGTAAGGTACTTGGATAGGGCAATATTCAATAAGTATTAAAGTAAGTATTTAATGAAGTAATTTTATAATAGTATATTTCATAGTAAGAACCGAAAATTGGTCATTGCATGTTCGAGACTATATGTTTGAAATGTGAGATTTATCATGCACTTCAAATATGGTCGAGAATATGCAAACCACTTTCGCTCGAGTTTTGAACGATTGATACTTTTCGCTACCCTACAAAGACAAAATTTAATTCAAACAGACAATAAAATATTTATTTACTACTGTTAATCACTAAAACAACAAACAAAACATATAAAATATTCCTAAACTAATGACATTTTAAAGTTAGGTTTAAATATTACTTTAATTTTAGTTTAAGAAACAATAACAAAGGTTTGTTTGTTTATATTGGTGAAATGAAATAAAAAATATGTTAAACATTACTTTCGGTTGTAAACATTCTCTTTACGTAGTAAACAATGTAATGGTGAATTTTCTCAGGTAATAAACATAAATCGCAAACAGATAATTTCACAGTACTGTAGCCAAAAAAACTATTAATAAACCAAAAATAATTGATTCATTAAATTTTATAGAAACAAGATTTCTACGAAAAATGCAGTGGTGGAGAAATATTATAGGTAGAGAGTTATTATGTAAACCTAAGCATAGAGAGATTAATAAGTACAAAATATGCAATTTTCTCCTTAAATTTTTCACAAACAAATTAGGGTCACATTAATTGATACATTTTAAGCCATTTTTTTTATTTTAGAGGTTATTCCTTTTTTAAGTAAAAACATTTTAATACTTTTAAGTACAAACATGATTCTTCATCAGGATATATGATATGAGTGAAAATGTTCATCAAAATATAAAGCGGTTTATAGGGTTTCTTTTGACGAGATTACATGATTCCAATGAACCGGGCAGATTGAAATACTCTAAAACAAAGATCCCAATTAAGAGGCTTATATTGATTCGTACAAAGCGGTTGTGGAGCTT
The DNA here is from genome assembly GCA_030545055.2 of Neoaliturus tenellus. NCBI lineage: Eukaryota > Metazoa > Arthropoda > Insecta > Hemiptera > Cicadellidae > Neoaliturus > Neoaliturus tenellus. The sequence goes on along the minus strand of CM061533.1, from coordinate 180,649,693 downwards.
CCCTCATCCGAAAATACAAGAGATGTATACCTATATGAGACACGAATCCACGTAGCACGTGAATATTATTAATAATCAATAAGTAAGAAAATTCAAAAATGGATGTTAAATTTCATATCATACATGTAATATTAAATATAAAATGTAAGGATTTTTTATATCGGCTTTGTTTAGGCACTAGTTATAATTGTTCGGATGAATAAGCAAATTTCACTTTTAAATTAAAGTTCAATTAGGAAATTTCTGAGGTGATATTTTTTGTGAGGTAACTATTTAAAATCATTTGGAATATATTCGATATCTCTTTGTACCAAAATAAATAGACCATTTCACAGGGGTCATTTCACATTTTCTTAAGAGAGATGTAATCATCACCTCTACCGTTTTGAATCCAAATCCGAAAATGGTTTTCATAAGCTAAAGCATGAACCTATTCTTACTTTCCTACTTGGTAACCGTAAATTTTATAGCCATGTTTCTTACGGAGACATGAAAGTAACATAATAGGCTGATTCTGGTCTCCTACTATTAAGTCTTCATTTTATGTACTTATTAAAATAATGCAAAACTTTAAAAATCAGTTTGAAATGATTCTTTATTTTGACAAAAATATATGGAAGTAAAATAAATTACAATTTTTAATAAAATATCCTAACACTGTTTTCCCCACTGGAGAAAAATTAACAAACTGTTAAAATGAAACTTACAATGCTTGTGCAATGTGAGACACTACAAGTAGCGTCCCGCAAACCCGGACTAAAGTGTACCGAACTGTGTCCAGGTTTGTGAAATGTCCTACTCATCGAGAAAATATTAAACATAAGAAAAAAGACGAATAGTTTATTTTTCCATATAAAAACACTTATTTCTATCATAATATACATAATACTACAAGCTAAAACATAAATACCTCATCTACTTGAGGTATATGAAATAACTAATAAGAAAACGTTATCACATTACTGTTACATACCCCGTGTGTTTTTTATTGCATTTTTTAGTAGAGTAATTATAAAATTAGCACTTTCCCACCATGACTGAGATGTGGAGGGTAGTGATGGACAGGTTGTAATTAAAGTGGACAACAAACACCCCTCTACAACCCCTACTACCCCCTCTACTACCCCTAACACCCGTCCATCAGCACCGGTGCAGTCGGCATCCTCTATCTACTACATGGTTGAACTAAATATGTCAAATACACTGTGAGACAACCTACTTATTTATACATATCTTTTAAATAATATTGCAAACACTGGTCACCAATTTATATAAAATTCTGTTTGAAATCCCAGTTTTAAATGTAAATTTGTATGAAATTATAATACTAAATAAGGTGTTTTGGTAATTTGCGAGTGGTTGCCCGAGTCAGGAGACTGTATCATACATATTATTACTCCACTATACAGTCTACTCATTTTGGCATGGTTATACAGTATAGTTTTAAACCATGAGCCTAGTATTATGGTAAAGTTAAATTACGAAATTTTCAGGTGTTGAAAGTGAAGAATAAAACTTTCTACAGTCCAAACTAACCAAATTGCACTTAAGATCAGTCATATTAACGTTAACTTTATACATAAAGAGAAAATGACTATAGATGCATATTAAAATAGTGAACATGCTTATTAAAATAGTGAGAATTGTAAATCTTACCCAGCTCCAACGACGTTGATAGTTGATTAAATATCCAAATATTCCGGTGGATTCTAGCGACCTATGAGTAGGAATGAAATTGATATTGTACGTTTAAGTGTCAGGAATATTAATGCTCTTTAATATTATATACATTGAAAAAATATTGTATAAACAAAAGTTTAGTAAAGACCATGGTAATGAATAAAATAAGATAAAAAATTTTATCAATTTCACTTTTTTCGACCATAGATTGTAATCCGAAAATTACATGTTTTTGATTTTTCGTTCGGGGTTTTGCATTACAGTAGGCTACAAAAATAAAAAAAATAATATAAAAATTGGCATTGTTTACTTTTTAATATTTCTTGAATTGCATGAGAAAAAGTTGCGAATAATTAGAAATAAAGAAATAAAATGAAATATTCAAGTATTATTTTTAAATGCCTATCCAATTGCGCAACAATCATGGTCATTATTATGAATATGGCTATTTAATATGAAATAAAGTTGAATATAATCAAATATCTTATTGGTCAATCTGACTTCTTAAATATTTTTTGGGGAAAATGTTTTTTCTTTTGACCTGCAACTTTTTTTGTCTATTTACATTGTTTATGGACATTTGTAAAATATTTGTTTTATACCAAATCTGTTTATTCAGAGAATTTGTCAAAAGAAAACATTCGCTGACGCTTTTTCATCTGAATATTCAGCGTACAAACCTATATTTGTGCACTCGGTATGTGGTGGAACACAGGGAAAGGATTAGTCCAGAACACGCTTCCTGGATTACTGTAAAAGTCCCCGCATGAAAGGATTTACAATTTTAATTTTACATAAACTTTTGAGCAGTCTTAAATATATGCTAAATGATGCTATTGACTTAAGAAATAGAATTAATTAATTTCAATTATAGTAAATTCCTATGATAAAATAGTAAATTTGTTTGAAACAAATCAAACAAGTCAAGAATACAACTTGCATAATTTATAAAATTAAACTGTTTTACTAGCTGATATTTAGTGAAACAATGTTGATATAGGCTGAAACAAGTACAAACAATATATGCTTATTACTTGTACCATTTTATTTACAAAAGATTTCCATCTTCAATATTGTATTTAAATTCGGTTGAATATTTTTTTCAATAAAATAGAATATTTGGTTAATTTTACTATGTAACAATGCATAGCCTACATTTACTTTGATTTATTTACGTTACAATTTTTCAGTTCTTTTTAACTTCAAGTCACTAAACATATTTGATTGCTTTGATATATAAAAAAACCTCAATCATTTTGCACCTAAATTCATCAATACATATAAATTATGAAATGAAAAGTACCATTATAGATAAATTTATGGAACCAGTAATATATGCTTTAGATATAGCGTAAATAAGAGTAAATACCTTCAGAGAGGCTTCATTGTTTGGCCCCAGGGATCTTTGGAGCATCATTTCCAAGAAAGAAACAAACTTTAATTAACTAAGACGACTTGGAAGAGGTGGAAAAAAATAATCTACTAAATGATAAGTTTGTTTTGTTATTTACTTGATAACTTTATTCATAATTTTAAATGGACAAATTTTTCAGCTATATTATTCTACAAGTTTTGCTTTCTGTGTTATGGTTATGAGGAATACTATTTAAGTATTGACCAATATGACCGCAACAAAATAATATTTTAAATTGTTTAGATTGTGGATGGTAAAAAAATATCAGCACGAACTTTAATAAACGCTCACGAAGGGCTAACACACCAACTCATTTGATGCATTTGATGGGCATCCCTTCATATTTAAGTCTTAGTGTTTTGAACAGATTATGATTTTGTTAATAGTGATTATAGATTCATGTTTTACTTTATATAAAATAAATAAACTATGTATTTTCTCTTCTGACAAAACATCTGTGAATAAGTTGTACACTATTTACACTTTAAATTTTTTAAATAGGTTTTGATATTTTTTATCTTATGTTTCAGATAAAACCTCTTTGAAGATACATTTTTGTGTTTAAGTATCTTCTTTAATTATACAACAAATACCCTCTTATATTTTTTACTAAAGAAATTATATTTATTTTAATTTCACAAATTAAAGTATTGTAAATTACTTAAAATACGAAAAAAATTTTACAACCAATATATTACTATACATGAAATTCCAATTTGTTTAATTTATAAAACATTTTTAATATGGTAAAATAAACTACAAATTTAACACATGAAAACATTCAAAAACAAATATTGCATTTTACTACATTAAAAATTATTACTGTGAGACTCATACTGGGTTTACCGAGCCATGCTCGTTGATGTTAAATAATAATTTGTGTTACAGTATCATATTATTCAGCATATTAAGTTAGCACCAACAACTTAATAGTAAAATAACTCTTAATTAATAAAGTACCTAAATAAACTAAAATTAATAAATTCATCAATATAATACCTATTCAAAATTAATTAAAAGTTTGTTAATGTAAAAGAATGGGTCAGAGAAGTGATCTATTATTTTATCTTTCGTTACTATTTCATTACACAAATAGCAAACAATAAGACCAATGTTAAAAATTACAGTCTTAGAGCTTAATTGTAAACAAAAGTAGATTTCTCCTAGGGTTAAGGCTGTTTCTAAAATTATTTTTTGGTCAAGACTCTGAAATGCAAAATTTAAACAAAATCTACCCTCTAGATTTCGAGATCGTGGAAAATACAGACACTACTCGTATTAGTACAGGATATACACATAAATACAATACAATTTAATTCAATATTTTATTTTTTTATTTTAATTTTATAAAGTAACCTCCTAAACATTATTCAGTAATTAATAATATTCAAGAAAGCCAACGAAAGTATTTTTACGATGGATAAATTATCATAGAACAAAACCTTAAAAACTGTAATTCTAACCAATACTACACTTATTAACACTTTCCCAATTAGCTGCTTAGTGACAACATAATAAACGTCCCCTTACTTTGTCTAAATACGATCCATGCACGGATCAAAAGTCTATGCGGAAAGGGTAAAATAAGCCTTCCTCTAAAAAATCTTTCGTCTTTAAAATCTTCCCGAGTTATATCTATAAAATAACTAGGAATAGTTGTATTATATTTGTTTTCAAGCCTACGTAATTTTCAAGGCTCTTTTGTTACACTTTCAGTAAACACTTTCGGTATACTTGCAGTATACATTTTCAGTGTATACTTTTGCGGTAAAAACACGAAATAACATTATCATTCCAGGGGTGGGATCTGTGACCTCGAAGCTAGAAAGCTACACTGCTATTGCGAAATCTAGAGATTACTTTTGAAAAATAAACATTGATACATTATTATAAAGTCATACTACAATACTCTATTTTATTCTACTGCTACAGCTTGTAATTTTCAGTCTGTTTGTTTTGTGGTCGAACTTGTCAACTGTATCTTAACAATACATAAAGTCAAATTTGGCCACTTCCTGAATGGTTTACCGGCGTAACTTCACCCTCTGTTTATCTTGTGAATATTACACCTTCCTCCCCTCTGCTCTTGACGTTATATAGAACATCACGTAGATGTTATTGTTCTGTTACGTATATGAAGGATATTTCTCAAAAACTGGAAAGGATAATATTTAAGTTATTGATATCATTTTTATGGTTAACAATATGGAATATTGCTTATGATATTACCGGTTAACCTTATCGTATGTTCTATCAAGTTATGTTTTAAAAATATGAATTGTGGTCAAACCCTGTTAAATTATCGTATACATGAAAATTAGTATTTCAAAATAATGATAAAGATATATTGTTTAGAATACCTGTCATTAATTACATATTTAATTAGTACAAAACAATTATTTAACAGTGATACCATAAACTATTAATCATTAAGTTATACTGTATATTTAGTTTATGTGCAGAGACCAAGTTGTATTATTAATATTATTATCAACATTATCATTATAATGATAGCTGCATTTCCGTGTATCTGTTATGGCTTATTTCAGATTATCTGAGGCCAAGAACCTTGATATATGACACAAGATACGGGCACCGCACGCAAGATGGATGCTACATCTGGTGTAGCGCAAGGCTCGATCTTTAACTTTTGGAAAGTCGCCTACTACAGTCTCTTTTTATCCGAGATGACAGACGAGACAGATTCAGTCGAGTATGCCGACGGCTTTGCGGCACTCATTGCTAAATGAAATGTTGAGTTTGCCCAGCTAAAGCTGTACCAATTCATGGGCGTTATGAATGGATGGATGAGTCACCACGGGCTGTCCCTCGCCATGAGCAAGAGAGATTGTAGTCCTCACGAAGAAGCGGAATAACTCCATTGTTAAGTTGAACGTGAGAAAATAAGTAGTCCAGACGACGTGAGTTGACAATTATCTCGGGATTATGGACTCAAAACTCAGCTGGAGGGATCAGTTCTTCCGCACGGTGGACAAGAATGCCAGGAACGTCACTCATCTCAGCAATATTTTGGCCAATGCCACCGTAGAAGACAAATAAATGATGTCCATAGTCCAGTCGTTGCTAGTGTAGCCTGCGGCTATAAAGTGTGGATAGATGCTCTCACTACAAAGTAAATTAAATGAGGATTGCTTGAGTTACGTATCAGTAGGACTCAGGGTCGCATCCATGTACCGTACAGTGCCCGAGCTTGCTGTCCTGGAATCGCTGTTATACCTGTAGCTCAGCAGATTATCTACGATGTAAATGAGATTATTCGTAACGCCCAAAACCCTGTTAATTCATACTATTAATACGTACAAATATAAAAATGTATGTTCTTACGGCACTAACTAATTAGTCAATGAGTTAGGCATTTTGTTCGGAAAGTTCTCCTATCCAAGAAGACCGAGTTAGACAGTATTCCTGTCCACATACGAGTATTTGGAACAATAAACGGCTGGATTCCGAGTGAGCCTTAAAGAACGAAAGCCAAGTGGCCTAGTTCCGATGTAATGCTATAACTTTTGCCAAATTTGTTATTGTAGTTTCTCTTAGTACGAGATAGAAAGATAATCTATCAGAGGCAAGTTGGTGTCCGCATGCACCACACAAGAACGCAGGAACGTTAGCGAACTACCGGACGTGGCAGGAGAGCTGAGAGCTGGAGGGTCGTGGACGATGGACTGCGAGACTCATTAACCTGATTAGAACCTGGGTGTAAGGGTGGCATGGTAAGGTGGACTAATTCCTGGCTCATTTCTTGTCGTGAGATGGCTATTTTCATTCGTACCTGCAAGGATGAAGACCGGTAAACCTTACTTCATTTATTGCCCGATCGTTCGCGACGACGCGGAACACATATTCTCCCGTTGACCACGTCAGGACCTCGTGGAGACCACACGACATCTTGGAATGCTAGTGGTGGACTCGTTTTGCATGAACATGCTGGAGAATGAGCACATGTGGTTTCGCTTGTCGCATTTTGTCCGGAAAGTTCTCTTATCCAAGAAGACCGAGTTAGACAGCATTCCTGTCTACATAAGGGTATTTGGAACAATGAACGGCTGGATTCTGAGTGAGCCTTAAAGAAAGAAAGCCAAGTGACCTAGTTCCGATGTAATACGATAAGCGATCTCAGGCTGGTGTCCGAAAGTGAAAGGGGAGTTTTTAGTAGGTAGTATTCGGGATTTGTTGTATTAGTCAACACCACAGGTTGGCCACGTGTGTGTTTAAAAACATTTCTCCTCTCCCAAAAGAAAAGAAATATTCATAAAGCATTGCAAAACTCTTTAACTAGAAGTAAGTCTTTCCTAAAGGCACTCAAGCGTATAATTATTAATAATTGTATAATATTTTTGCAATATTAATAAAACAAAGTACACAGTCGTGTAAAAAATTATTTGTCCAAGTGTAAAAAGTGTAAGATGACAAACTTGCCATTTTCTAAATTAATTTTCTGCCTCGCCCAATCCTTCTGCGTTAATTAAGTTTCTTTCTTGGAGATAATATTGGCATTTCCCAAGGCTAAACAATAGAATTGAAAGCATCTGTTAAGAAGTGTATACTAAGAACAGCACAAACACATTTTTAACTGAAGATAATAGTCTACCAACAGAATGTTAATGATAATTTCCTTTAAAGTATAATACAAATAAGCATTCGCTTTATTTAATTTATAAACTCATATCAAAGAGCTAAGCGTTTGTTAGTAAGCGAATATTTCAATACATATTTATAACTGACACAGACTAACAGTATGTGATGTTACAAATAATCTTAGGCCTAGATTTATTACAAATACAAAAGGAGTATTTAACAAAAGTAAAATAGTCTGATGACTAAAGTAGTAAAACCCACGTGTTAAAGATTCAACGTGTGGTCCAGCAAACAGCAAATTAATACCAGAGCGCAGAATCTTACCGCATAAGGTTAGATTAAAACACTCTGAAGGTCGGGTGAGTGAAGCAAACGAGGACGTCTTGAACAGAAACAATGTTATTTGAACTCAGGATCAAATGATAACCATATGTTACTCTGTGAATGAATTATCACAGCAAAAGAATTATTTACCAAGCAAATGCTCGCCCCTCCCTCCCTCCTCTTGCCAAAGACAACATTACAATAAACGTTTCATATAGTGTGTGGTTTGAATTAATACAGCCCTAAAAGTCGTCCCAAGCATGTACGACACGGAACTTAAACTTTGGCTAGTAATACTTAAAACTTACACATTTAACATTTAATTTGGAAATGCAAAATGTTATAACCTTTAAAAAATGTGAAAACGTTGAACAGTCTTTTGATAAATTAATTACAGTACCAGTAAAAAATCCTTCCTCTAAACAATGTGTAATGTCAAACAATTTTACCTTAGTTAGTAAAAATATGAGTGGACCGGAAGGTTGAACATATAGATTACAATTAAGTGCTAACTGTCCATGAGGAAGATGATATATTAAGGCGTTATAAAAATATGAGTTGGAATAAAATTAAGTGATAAAAAATTCACTATTGTCGTTTAAATTAGACGAATGGACTGAATTCATAATTGTGATTTATACAATTAAGCCAGGGTTGAAAGATTCATTTCAAGATGGATATGATACAATTCAGTACATACTAAAAGGGTAAATAAAAATTAAATATAATTAAGTTTTGTTTTCCTTGGATAATCCACAACCTATTTTACTGTCTCATTGACTATGAAAGCAACATTGGCCCAATAAGACGGAGATTTAGAGGGGTAGTGATGGACAGGTTGTAATTAAAGTGGACAACAAATACCCCTCTACAGTCTCTACTACCCCCTCTACTACCTCCCACCTACTTCACCTTAAATTAAACATCTAACTGTGGTACAGTTTTATAAATATAGGTATTCTTTGAAGGATAATATTTTGATAAACTGTCAAATTTAAGTGAAAATTGTAATCAGAATATTATCTAATTTATAGATTTTTATGATCAGTTTTGAATCTTGAAAGGCTATATTTTACCTGTATCTGATATGAACAATTATTTTAACCTATGAAGTCCGAACTAGACCTTATGTCGGCTGATCTGGACCTGAAGCAACCTGATCAGAAAGTGACATAAAATGATATTTTTTTATTGTCATTTGTGTGTGTTTAACATGACACAGCTATGTTATATTATCAATATAACCGAGGTAGAGTATACTACATTAATACTCTATAATATCATTTGTTATCTTATTTTTTGTCTATATGAACTACTGCAAGTTAGACTCCTCAATAGAAATGTTCATTTTTAAAAATTGATAAAAATATTTCCATAATTTATAAACTAATATAGGTTTCTTCAAAAGACTATTTTTCATTACTTTTAACGTTAACCAACTTTGCGTGGAGGTATTTCTAAACCTTTCTTTTGCAAGGACTGTTCATCTGAACTTTCAGGTAGATTTTTGTGGTGATGATTTGAGCGAAATGCGGTGGAAAGTTTTCCGAAAATGCTTTCTGGATTACTGTAAAAATACCTCCATGACGGGTTTCCAGCTTTAATTTTACATTGATATAAGAAAATCTTAACTCAACATTCCGAGCTAGTAATGGTTCTACCAATGATTTTTGGTAATGGTGTTTTTGATTGAAGATCGTGTTTGGAAACAGTTTTTGTTTATACCATTATTTGTATTTATATTTGAAGTTCAAACTATTGTATAAGGCTCAAATAGGATCCTATTTATTTTGAAATATAATCGAACTTTTAAGTAAAGCAAGGTATTGCAATAATACAGTTGTTCACAAACAAATATTTTTATTAAGTAAATATTTTACTAGTTAATAATGTCAAGTTAATATTGTATTCGTAGATACAAATTTGACGATAATTAATTTGATTCTCTTATTTTCAATGAAGAATTATTTTCTTTTTAACTATTTTATAAAAAAAAATTGACAATTTTTTCACGACACTATAATAAGTTAGAAAATTGTTTTTTAAACGATGATGGCAATATCTTATAAAGATTGAACAAATATAATAAAATAATGTGATATTTTATTTATAAAAAAATTACATTTAATACACTAATTAATTAAAATTACTACAATCATCAAGTTTTAAAGAAATATACTTTTCACTATGGAAAGTGCTAAACATTTAAAGACAAATTGATTTGGAATGCTGTCTTATTAAAACATTGTTATTTAGAACTAATTAATGGCTAGAGTGTTTAAGATAACGTTAACCGGTGATTGTATACTCATTAATGGTAATAAAGTCGCATTATGATCCACACGATGTTAGTTCTCGACCATGATGTAGTGTCCCAGGTCAGGAGAATTACGACCCGACTGTACACCACATACACAACCTCATTAATTATACACAGGACACGCCACCGTGCGGTCCACCCGTCCCCACCATACTAGACCAGACTGTACTTTATTACCATAAATAATGTTGTTAAAACATAATGATAATACAATTCAGATAGGTTTGTAATAACTATAAAAAGTGATTCCAAGTTCGAAAAATATACCCAGTTCACAAAGGTCCTCTCCTTTTTTAATGTGTTTAAACAGCTACGAATAGTGAAATTAGACTAGGAGTTCAGCTTCGACGGTCAGAAACATTGCCATGTTTTTTAGCAAGCCAAAAGAAATAAAAGTTCATTTAATTATATGCCATAAAATTCTTCGTTAAATTGCTAGCCACAATTTTGTTTATTACACTTAATAATTTTTATTTCTGTGAGGGATGGACGGAATTTGTTTATACTTGGCATGAACCTTTATTACAACAATCTTAGTTTAAATTTTTTTGACCAATGTTTGTTAAAAAAATGGCGGCCATTTTAAAAATAAAATATCCCAAAACCAGTACATTTTATAAAAAATTTACAAGAAAAAACAGTTGATAAATTTAATTACCTAATCAATGATACCAGGTTTGTAAGGATCTGACGACATATAAGGGAGTTATTGCAATTTTGCTATTAAAATTACCTTAATTTGCATTAATTACAAAAATAAATCAATGTTTTTTGTAGGAAAATCTCAATATTTCTGTAATTTTTTGTCACCCCCCTAACAGACTTGGTATTATTAATTAGGTAATATTTTTTGTATTTTTTTTATCCTGTAAAATTTTGGTAAAATTTTCTGGTTTTGAGATATTGCATTTAAAATGTTGAAAATGGCCGCTATTTTGAAAATACATTGTTGCAATAAAGGTCCATGCAAAACATAAACCCAATCCATCGAACAAAAGCAAAATGGCGGTTAGCGGGTTAACGAAGCATTTTGACATAATTATGTTCACACTATTTTTTGTTTCTTTTTACTTGCTGAACAACATGGCAAAGTTTTGGACGGCCGAGCTGAACACCTGTATTCAGGGAAAGTCTTAATGACTGAAAGAGGATTTTTTGTGTATTTCAATGCATTACCACTAGCTCCTAACCTAATCCGCCTGTGATTGTTGCAGCCGCGCGAGTGACGCCGCGCAGAGTGACGAGTGCCGTGTGAGCAGTGACGCGAGTGGCGTGACGATGAGTGATAGTCGCGAGTGACGGTGAGGTGCGTGACGCGTGACGCGATGGATTCGTCGCTGGGGCGTCGCAGCGGCGGCGTGATGAGGCTGCGGAGGGAGCGCCGGGGCGAGGAGTGGAGGGAGTGCAGCACCTCGGAGGAGGAGAGGGAGCGGGAGGTCTACTCCGCGGGACTCGCCTCCATACTGGCCGGATACGCTAGTGAGTATGACCACGGATAACCTGTACCAATGAGTAGATGTGGCGACGTTATTTCATGACGTATAGAGGTAGAGGGTGGGAGAAAACGTATATACGGTCAAGAGGTAGGGAAGAAAGAAACGCTTGTCACAGGACTCAGACCTGTTTCACTACAACTATCGATAGTTGGAACAGCCATGTGCATTAGGTATATTTGATCGACTACATATTGCATAAAAACGATAACTATTATTGGCATCGTTGAAAACTATGGAGGAATCAATCGATCTGAATCGAGCTATCGATTATTGAAAGCTTTCGATCAATCGTATCGGTTCATCGGTTGCCAGTTATAGCTCCCTTGGCGAGCGATCTTGTAGTTCAGCATTTCAGTATTTTAACTTTGCTTGACCACTCTATACGTTATGTTAATAACGACAACATATTTACTCAATGCCTGTACCAAACCATCACCGATACAGCAAAAAAACCTATTATTACAGCCTAAAGTAAAGTAACTGAGAGATAATATGGATTTTCAAACCAAGTAGTGGCACTGGTGATCCCTATAGTGACTATCTCTGCAAACACTTGTTATAGAAATGTCTGGTGTCTGCTGCTGTGCAACACCGCCTTTAAAAAGTCAAGCCTCTAAAAAAGTTACTATTATGGTTTTCAAAGCACTAAAAATAGAATTATTCAGGATATAGTTTTTTAAAATATCATTTTAGATTAAGATTTATTTCATTTATTAATTTGTTTATCACAGACATCAGGGGCGCTAACGAGTTCTCTTATTCTGAGTACCTTGAATTTCTCCGAGTTGTTGGTTTTTCTAGTTGTATGCTACTAAACTTATCAGTAGTGTAAGAAAGAATAGGACGGTAACATAGTTTTCTTTCGAGTCCCTCAAAAGCCAAAAGCATTTGATTTCGTTTTACGATGCCCGTCTTCTCATATCTGGCTGCGTAGCTGAGTGGCAATAGAGCTTGATTTTGAACGTTAAAGTTGTCGGTTTTATCCTGAGAAAAGTTAGCCATTTTAAATGGTTCAAAAATATTGTTGGTCATTAATGATGGTCACCAGGTCATTAATGATCCTGACAAACGAACAAAACACATCTAATCTCATAAATCTACATCTAATCTCATAAAGTACATCTAATCTCATACGTTACACTCAACCTTCAGTCATACCCATCTTAAAATTGAAATAAAATATCACTTTATGGAAATGTCTACTTTTTATGCAAAACTATTGTTAGTTTGTAGAATTGCATATATTCCCATGAGCTAATTAAACACGGTGCAGTTATTTGATGTTAATAACTAATATAAGCATATAAAAAGTGGCTATTCTTATAAGACATTCCTATTAAAAGAAAATAAACCAAATAACATATGATACTCAGTTAATTATCAGTACGGTAATGTAAAATTCATCAGAATACAGTGAATATGGAAAGTATAATAATCAAAAGATAACCTTTGCAGTCCAGTTCAGTTGTTTTAAAGGAACTTGGAATTTGAGCTTATAAGCGAGTTATCGTCCCTCCATGGCTACAACCAATGTAAACCGCCCATCAGAAATGCGAATTGCTGTTACAATTGAAATAAAAAGGGCTTGAACAACTTCTGTTAGATCACTGAACAGGAAAATTTTAATTAAAGATTTCAAACTACCCAAACATGCAAAAAGAGATAAATTTTGTTATACGTATTAAGACAAAGACAAAAATTTTAATTGAATGTCAATTACAATGACCTTGAATGAGCTCATACTAATTTATTGGTTGTTGAAATTGAAATTATGGTAATTAAAACAAAAGTAGGGTAGACCGGGGCACGTTTACGCGGATTTTTTTAAATAATTTTTATTTCAATTCTATGTTGTTCTTTTGAAGTTTTAAACATGACAGTTTCATTCGGTGGTTATTAAGGTTTAATTTTATATACAGAATGTTAACATTTTTGTTTTTTTTTTACCATAAAGAAAAATATTATTTATGTAAATGTTGGGTGCGTAAACTTACCCCGGGCTTGGGGCAGGTTTACGCACCAAGCGGGGTACATTTACGCATACTAGAAAATGGTAACAATAGGAAATAACATACAGTTAGTTAATCATCTATAATTATTTTATTAGTCAAACTGAAACAAACTTTCGTTTTAACTATTAAAAAAGTGAAGCAATTCAGTCCTCATCATTATCATCATCATCAATTATCATCATCATCATCATCATCATTATCATCATCACAGTTTATGCAGACAAAAAATAGTTTGTTTCCGGTACAACATTCATCATGGGCCCACCTTTTGCATCGGAGACACTGTACCCAATCTTGCCCTTGTTTAGAGTTTTTGTAACGCTTTAAACAATAAATACACACACAGTTGTCATCTTCATCTTCTTCATCGGAATAATCCAATCTTTTCCTTTTTCCTAATGTCCTCTTCCCTTTCAAATTAGTTTCTTTTTTTACATTTTTGTTGTTATCTTCTTTTTCAGTACCTTTGGAAGAAAACAACGCCTTTAATAACTTCTTCTTTTTGTTTTCTTGTGCCTTTTCCTTTTTAATTCTGGCTTCTAATTGTTCTTGTCTAAGAGATTCTTTAACTGGAGTATCAGTGAGGATTGCCGACTTCCTTTTCTTCTTCCCTTTTTTTGTACCAAGTCTTGGTCCTGATTTTTCGAAGGGTCTAAGCTCTTCAGGTGTTGGATAATCCACATGGGACGAGGTAGACGGCCGACATGGAGAAATGGTTGGAGCATCGATCGGCATTGACCCAGAGACTCCACTAGCACTGCTATTGTTTGGATCAGTCGAGGTCGATGGATGGTTCTGGATGGTCTGGTTAGTTTCAGACGTTGGTTCTGGTCTGTCAGTCACATATGATGGCATAAAGTCAGCATCCGTAAAAATTAATGGGTTCAGTGGTGAAATGCCTGCAACTCTAAATCCGGCCATTATGTTAGCAGGAGTAGCTGCCAAATGTATAGTTGATGCCAAAATACACGGTATGTCATATATTGTCATTGGACGCTTATTACAAGATATCCATGAATCACATGCAGTGTTAATGAATTTTTTCAAAGGGCCAAAAACACTGCGATCGAGGGGTTGCAGTTTATGACTGCAGTGTGGTGGAAAAGACAAGAGTGTCACACCACTGTCTTTAAAAAAGTCAAGTACTTCTGCAGACAAGTGAGATTCATGGTTGTCTAAAATCAGGAGACATGGTTTTTCAGGGGAACACCTAACATGTGTCACAAAATGCCTGGCAAATTTAAGAAAGTTTTTTTCTATCATCCAACCTGACGGATTTGCATCACCGGCACAGCCTACAGGACCATCTCTCAAAAAGTGATCCTTAAAGTTCACTCTTGGGAAAACTATGAACGGGGGAATAAATGTTCCGGCAGCACTTACAGAGAGTGCTACAGTTACTAATGTGCCTCTCTCGGCGGAAGTCATTCTTCCAATTTGCCTAAAGCCTTTACGGCCAATGACTCTGTCTGGTTTCTGTACCGTCGTTATGCCCGTCTCATCGACATTCCAAATGTCAGCTGGCCCAACCTTAAGTCTTTTTATGACTGATGTTAGATTGTCAAAAAAAGCTGCTACATTGCTCCTGTTAAAACTCGTAGCACGAGCTAAGCTTGTAGCTTGCGGGGACCTAATTGAGAGTCTGTTGTGTCTCTTCAAAAATGCAGTAAGCCAGTCGGGTCCTGCCATTCCATTATCGGCCCATGACTGAGGAATTTTTCTCTCACAAGCTACGGCATACGTGTATGCAAAACGCCTTACCTCTTTGGGTGAAAGGCCAAAATAAATGTCAGATGCTTTAAGGAGGTATTTAACAAGTAGTTCTTCGTGTTGTGGCTCAAATACGTTTTGATGCCTTGAATATCCAAAGTGAACAAACTTACGAGGTTGTGTCGCTTCTGGAGCCGGAGCCGCCACTACAGCTGGTGTCTCTTCTAGATCCGGAGTTGAAACTATAGCTGGTGTCACTTCATTGTTGAGAACAGCGTCAACCTGCAATGGTGTCTCTTCTAGATCCGGAGTTGTAACTATAGCTGGTGTCACTTCATTGTTGAGAACAGCGTCAACCTGCAATGGTGTCTCTTCTAGATCCGGAGTTGTAGGCCTAACTATAGCTGGTGTCACTTCATTGTTGAGGACAGCGTCAACCTGCAAGATAAAATTTTAATGTTTGTAGCTGGATGGTACAAAACCAGGACCACAGATATCTCTCTTAGATTTTTGAAATGAGAACAGTTGAGACTAAAATATCCACAATGCAGCAGACCTGCATATTCAGCGAATTTCATACGCTTCAATAAATGATTGAGACAAAGGCTCACCTCCTTTAATATCAACGCAAGTCTATAAGTGGCATCCCAAAAATATTCTCCATTTTTGTGTAACATGGGGAATGATTATGCACGTTTCCTGCCACGAAACAGCAAAAATCGGGGATGCGGTTAAGGGATCTGTATCCCTCTATGATAGGCCTATAATGAATGGTTAGGGACATTAAATAATCTTGCTTTGTAAGGAAAACTATAGTTAGTATCTTATGAAAGAATTACAACTTACATTTTCCATCGTGTGATTGGTTTTCAGCTCATATTCACTTAGGTTGGCCCACTTTTTACAGTAGTTGCCCACTGTTTTGTCATTGAGCCCAAACGCTTTTGCAGCTCCTCTTATCGTGTTTTCTCCACGCCTAACTTGGAGAACTACTGTTTTCATTACTTCTACATTCAGCTTGCCTCTGTCGGTTTTGGGAATGTAATTTCTCACCATCTGTAATAAATCAGAACATCATTTTAAAAAAGGAAATATTTAACTTTACTATTTTAACCAAATTTTCACTCTAGTTGACTAAATAAAAGTATATTAGGCTTAAATGATGACACACAAGATTAAACAACATACAAAACTGAAGATGGAAATTAAAACTATTAGTAATTAATTGTTATTTATTATAAAATTATTATTAAAAACTATGCGTAAACGAGCCCCTAAAAGTCGGGGCACGTTTACGCAGTCAAAGGTATGCGTAAACGTGCCCCGATTCAACTGCGTAAATGTGCCCCAACGTCATGTTTTATTTGATCTTAAATGTCCATCGTAATCCATTAAGTTTCTTTACTTGCAAATGCATCACTTAACTAAGGAGAAACTGCTGTTTATTACTGTATAATTGTTGATGATAAATTCTGCACTCATTGCTAACAATAAGCTTCAAAAGATATATAACAAGATTTACTCACCTTGTAAGAAAACAGATCCGATCCACTACTTTTGCAATACCACAGCTCCACTGACGCCCAAATAGTTGTGGAAGCGCCCGTTAGATAGCAGCATCAACCTGACATGACTGGTGGCGCGCCCGCTATAACCGATTTTGAAATAATGTCACTGCGTAAACGTGCCCCATGCGTAAACGTGCCCCGGTCTACCCTAAGGAATGATATTGGATGTGTTGCCTTAAGAAATGTCTTAAGAGTGTAATTAGTTAAGTGAAATGATGTAGCTTCATCGTTCTGCTTTAATAAACCTAGTGTGATTTTCTAGTATGTCTTGGCTATAAAATAGTTTTGAATTGCATTTCTTTTTTTTCTGTCACATCATTACTAAAATATCCGATTTAAACATCAAAGTAAGACAAGTAGACTAATATTAAAATCATTTAATTGTGAGACAAAAAATTTTGTTTTCGTATACTTAAAACTTTCACAATCTTATTTGATTACAAATGAAGTAATATTCCTTACAATACACCAAATTCTAAGAACAATTTATAATATCACAAAATGGAATTTAATAACATATTAGTTATGCATACTTTCCTTTGAAGGTAAAGGCAATAACCTAACCTCCTACTTCTATATTACATGAAAAATATTTATAAACATTTATTATCCATGAATAACTTTATGTCAAAGACAAAGATAGGATTACATTTGTGATTTAACAATGCAATAATTGGGAATCAACCTGCCATTACCACTAAGTGTACACTTTTACACGTATAACATATGTTTTATTAATATATTAAAGATTAATATAAAGCTTAATATATCTTTTTCTGCATTTGTTTAAGCATTTGATTAATTTTTTCTACAGTAAATTTTTAATTAAAATCTTTTTTACTTTGTTGTAAAATGTTTTATTTTTAACTTTTCAAACGAAATAAAGAAATCCATTAAAATAATTTTAAACTCTCCTTAGCCATTCCGATTTGTTTTATTATCATCGCAATAATTTGTGAATATATTATTCCAGTAACCAGTAAGAGGCTAGTAACCCGTCTTAATTATAAACATGACGCTCGCCGCATTAACAGCAGCAGCGCGCCGTGCGGTCGACAATAACACTAACTCATGTCTCCTCCGTTAATAATTACTGTCGGCGAGTCAACAAGCCTAAGATGCATGGTGTGATGGTAAAACATACAGGTGGCCGACGGGCCGGGGTCAGGTCATATCCACCACGATCTGGCGATGGCTGCTGATGGTGTTCCACAATGGGGAAGTCTAGAAGTCAAATCAAAACTGGGTACAAAAATACTACGCAGTCATATCGATAATATATAATTAAATTGTTTTTGTAGAATCTTCATGAATACAATATACATACATAAATGATTTTTGAAGATATAAATAAATTCAATAAATAGAAACATTTAGATTGATCAATGGTGTGAAAGAATCAAGTTTCTCGTATAAAAAATTGCAAACTGTGTTATGTGGATTTAAAAAATAATTTAATAAATTTTTTTTATATAGATGTACAGGGTGGAAGAAGTCTAGAAACGATAAAATATCTTTAAAGTATTTATGTAAGAAAAATAAAACTTTTAAAAATGGTTTTGAGTGACAAAGCCTACTTCCTTAATACTTATTATATTTGGACCTCCAAGCGGGGACGACCACAAGGAGTTAGAAGAAAATCTTAAATGTAAGCATAGATCAATTTGTACATCAAACCAAAGGTCTCCGTAGAAAAAATTCCGCAAAATTTTAGTTTTGTTACCTAAATACCTTTAAAAATATTGCATAGTTTCCAGTTTTTTCCACCCTGTATAAGCTTACATACATAAATATGAAGATAACGACGAGTTAAACTGAAATAACTTGCTAATTTATTTAACATGTTGTTTATGATAATGCTATTGACTATTGAATTTTACTGCTATTGCATTTTTTGATTATGCATAAGGAGACAGTTGTATATATTGCGCATTGGTAAAATATAGATGAGAGAGGGTGGCTGAGAAGTAAGAATAACACCTCCCATCATCGCTACGTTTTGTTATTTGGCATGTTTTAAAATATGATTAATGAAAACTCACTTGACAGTAGGGCTATATTAACACAAGAAACTATATTCATTGTTTTACTTTCTGAAGTGATAGGAATGTTGGTTATCAAAAATTGACTGTTTAGTTCTTTACATTTCGCCTTTGCACTTTCCGCCTATGTTAACCAACCTACTCAGTATTAGGTATACTTTTTTAAAGGACTATTTATTTCAAAATCTTATTTTATCTTAACACAGTGTGAATATAGTCTAATAGTGATGTGTAAGTAAATATAGACCCTGTTATATCTCCGTTAGGTAGGCAGGCAGCCGATCGCCACCAGTTCTGCCGGCCCATAACAAGCAGGCCGGGATGCCGTATAAATGATTCAGTGTGGCATAAACGTCAACGGCGCCGCCACCGCTGAGATATTCTCACTATTTTCGGCATCTAATAAGCTACAATTTCCCGCACCTTCGGAATACTGATTTCGTAGTTTCTCAGAGATATATGTAAATATACAGTTCATCGTTCTTGAAGAAGTTTCGAGCATTTCGTTATCAACTCCGAACAAAAAAACAGTTTTCGAACTTTCAGCACATCGTTTACTCCATCTGAGCTGAAAAAATATCAATGACATAGACTTAGCTCTGGTTTTTTTTTTCTTAATAAAAGTGTGATTTCAGTTTGTAAGTTTCAGATTCATTATAGGGTAATTATATAGTTAAGCGTAGCCAGTCTCAAACCTTTTACTATTTAGGTTACTTTTTCTAAAATATGAAATTATTACAAATGAGATACTTTTCCAGCGTACAAGAGCAAATTTATGAATTTACAATCCTTGGGCACATATGTAATAAAATAAAAACGAATCTTACAATATTGGCTAAATATAAATTGTTTGAGTCCCCGATGAATGTTTATAATACGTAAGAAGAGAATTTGTATGTAATAAAATAATAATAATAATCTTGCCTGAAATAAAGAGTGTTAACTTGTTAGTACAGTGTGTTCAAACCTCAAACCTTATGAATGTCTACGATTGAGAAAGCCATTAAAAAATAAAGAAAAAACAAAAAAACAGAAAAATATAAGGTTATTAATGTTGCTGTTTTGGCCTAGTTTCTAAAGATTATGTAAAAAAAAATCAAGTATCATATCAGACATTTTGTTATGAGAAACATGTAATTTTTTTATACACAATAGTAGAAAAATAGTAGACAATTTAAGTGTTAAAATTTCTTTCTTTTAATTACTTTTTTCTTTTTTTATCAATTTGTATATAAATTTTTCAAACACAAAATAAGGCGGTTACTAACTAAATGAAACACTGCTACCTGTTTTGTGGTGGTGAAAGTTATGTAGGATTTATAACATACTGCACATACGAGATACTTTATACTAATTTCGCCGATTGTGAACAAAAAACACGCACAGACGTTAATAAGCATACACCAACTAACCTATAGAATTATAAACATATACTATAACTAACTTGTAGAACTGATATTTTGGCGTGGTAAAAATAACACAGAACATGATATTTAAACCAAAAGTTAACTTTTAAAAATACTCGTACTGTAGTATTAAAACACTTATACATATTTAACATGAGAAAAATTATTTAAAAATCTTATAATTTAAAATCCTCTTTTACTTGTCAAATGGGTGTTTCCATATCTCTAGCGCCATTGTAAGTTCAATGAGATGGAATGATAAAGAAAAACTGTGGTTCCCCCAGGATAGCTGCCCCTACGATAAATCTGTGACCACCCTCAAAAGGGACACAATTGGGACCAACCGAGGGGCATCGTGTCTTTTAGTGTCACAGTTGAACATTTGAAGCTCACTTTTTTAATTAAATGCAATACTTTAGCTCACTTAAAAAAATTGTTTTACAGGTACAAATATTATTCAATATTTTTAAAGCAACTTATTTTCAAACTCTGCCATGACTGTTTTCAGTAATATGCATGACTGGGGCCATTGGTGGGTTAGTGACTTGGAATGATTTTGTTACGTGGGAGCTTGGCTAACGGGCGTATCCCTTGATATAAATTTGTGGCTAACCTTGAAAAGGTCACGAGTTGTTGCGAAGAATGTTTGATGAAGATCTTATTACTCCACAATAAAATAGGTGGGGACAATAGTAAAATGTTAAGTCAAGGGATATAAAATAATTTATCTTATGAAAACTGATTAATTTTAAATAATTTACATTTTGAATTTAAAGAGAACTATTAAGAGAAATATTTTGATTCGATTATAAAATAGGTGAGATCATATTATTAAGCGAAGATTTTTGACATTTCTAGTACACTAAATTCAAATATGAAAATAACGTACTACTATACATTTTTTGTACTTAGAACAAAATTTGCTACGCCGTATATTTTCTTTTCAGTAATTGAAGTGCCAAGTGCATAAAAATTTTAATAAATGAATATCTCTTCTTAGAAAAAATGTTTTGAAGTTGCATATACCGCGTAAATATTTTAAGTTCTAGAAGAAAAATAATTTGTAATACCATTTTAGTGTATAGCTTAAACAAAAATTAATTAAAGTAAAAAATAAAATTGTTTGCCATTGAGATAATGTTATCGTATTTCAATTAATTCACAATTAAATTTAAACATTTCAAACCGATTTCGCATAAAATATTGCTATTTAAGGGCTCTGAAAATGAAACAGAGGCCATGCACAATCTACTTGAGAGGGTGCTTCAGTAACATTGCTGATTGCCTAGCGACCCTGCAGCTTACGGGTGGATGTCGACCTTTGTTATTCATTTATTTCAGAGAAACAATTGCCTCTTCAGGCTTTATTGCGTGTTTTGCGTCTCAAAGACCTTTGTAACTTTTATCTGACATGATATTGTTTGCAACACATTCCCTTGGAAACCGCCGTCCCCCAAAATCATATAGACTGATATAGATTAAAATCTTGTTATACTAAACGTCATCACTGCAATTCAACATTTTTTCTTTTATAATAGTTTTTTTATATATATTTTTTGGAGTTGGACCTCGTATATTGAACTTTTTATATCTGGTTCTAAACCATTCTGTCGTTTATACAAATGTAAATGTTATTAGGCTTCTTTAAAACTTAGTTCATAAATTTTAAAAGAGGACGTTTTATACATACACTACGGTGCCTTAAATTTGGAAAGACGATGCCGTTTCTCGCTTCAGATAGGTTAAGAGGTTACGTATTTTAGTTTAAGATGTTTTAAATTTTACTTTCATTGTGGATTTGTATGGCTATTGTTATTTTGCTGGTTGTTATGTAATGCATTTTTCATTGATATATTAAATTTCTTACTGTTAATTCTATTTTGATTGATTCTTAAGATTTTTTTATTTTTATTTTTATTTTTTTTTGCGGCGTCTTCTTCTTAGCCAGCAGAGGATTCGAGTTCGTGAAAGGTGGTCACCACCTGTAAGGAGTTCTTAATAGCGTTTGTGTCAAATGTAATCTAACTTAATTTAAGTTAAGATTTCGAACAAAATTTACTCGAACATATTTTAAGGCTTAATACTAAAATGATATATATCATGCTTTAAAGTCATCATTTGAAATTATTACACGTTAAGTAATATTTACTATCCGTTTTTTAATTATAAAATACTATTGATTTTTAATTAAAGTGATAAAGTTTTTAATAATAATCGCATTTCTTTGAGGTCAGAAACGCTTTAAACATTACACAAAAACAACCGAGGCGTAAATATTAAGAAAATAACGAGATGTAGGCCTAGGCCGGTGAAATGTGATTGTGTCGTTTGTCTAGAGACAGTTCCGTGGAGACGAGGCCCAAGATTGAAAATGAAAATTTAATAACAACAAAGCGAAGTGGAGCCCCGTCTCGTCGCGGCTTTTGTTGTTACATACATAACCGCTGCGTGTTTATCGCTGGAGCTGCGTAGACAGGGAGGTAAAGCCTTGTAAACAGTTGTGTTTGGTGTATAGAAAATAGGTCGTAAGGAAATCAATAATATAGTTCATTTTTCTTTAGTGAGCTTTTGTGTTTTACGATATTGGTGACTAAGAATTATATATTTAACTGAGGCTTTTTACAAAAATAGAATAGTAGTTTTCATTGCCAAGAGCAAAAGTGGCACTTTTTAGTGCAGAATCGTTTTTTAAGACGAGGCGTCGCCGAGCTTTTAAAAACGATTAAGCACTAAAAAGACACTTTTTTTCAAGTGATGAACAACGTTTTTTTTTATCATAATGCAGAATTACACTTTTAATCATTAAACATATTAACTATAAATTTGTATTTTTGAGATTATATTTGCAAAGTAAGTAACATGCAGTGTTTAAATTTCAGTCATTTAGGCTACAAACAATGCTTTAATATAACGTTTGAATTTCACTAGTCTAGTCTGCTTAGAAAATAATTAAATAACACTAAGAAAACAGCTGATTTTTCAGTACTAGGGCCTAAAAATATTCCAGCTGAATTTTCAGTCCTAGAAAAAAAAGCATTTTTGGTACTATTGAGAGAACAAATAACAGGCTGATTCGTGAAGAATGATAAAAACATTTTGTTACGTTGATTACTTCACAACAAATTATTCAACTTAAACAGCATGGCAACGTTACTTTAAATTATGATATAAGGCAAAATCAACGTTTCTCTGCTGAAAAATCAAAATTTCCCGGTTATTTATTGTCAGATACTAGCAAACTTAGGTATTTGTCAATTTATTTGTGTCATGTAGAATTTAGATAAAAATCACTCTTTTTAAAATATTTGTGTTAAAATATATAAAGTGGCAGCCATTTTGAAAACATACCTCAGAAAAAAATAATTTTACTGTGGATGTTGGTATTATTACAAAAGTCCATTAAAAGTATGAATATCTTACATAGATTCGTCGCCGATATAAAAATTACTAAGCAGAAAAAATCAAATGGTGGATATGATTGTAAATATGCATATTAGGACATACCTTCATATGAACCTTTTCGCTCATTTTTACCCAATTAGTCATTTATGAAAATTGGTGACGGACTTTAACGACACCCTGTATATACATTCACCATCAAGATAGTGATGGTTGAATGAAAAAACTTAAACCGAAGTTTTAACTTAATTATCTTTTGGTTACCTTAGTATAGTAATTTTATACCATGTTTAATCAAATTCAAATTTAGTAATTTGTATAATTTAACCTAGAAGATGTATCAAATCCCTAACTCTGAGTAGAATACACTAACGTTAAAGAAACTCCTCTCAGCCACTAAAATTTAAACATTTCACTACAACACCAACATGACCACCATTATTTTACATTGATTCAGACTTGTATTTTTACAGTCACACGTCTTGTTTAGCTTCCAATGTTAGCCACTAATATGGTCTAATCAGACAGACCACTCAATATTGCGTTGATTTTTATTTGTTAGTTACACCACAGCCCATCCTATAGACATATCCTTTAGTGTAATCTAGTGTAATCACACATCTGTTTGTTTTCCTAGGGGGAGAGCCGTACCTGAGCAGTGCCAGCGAGGAGGTGCCGGTGACGGAGCGACGGCCGCCCAGCGGGTCCAACTCGCCCACCCTGCCCGCCCACTACCGCCACCACAGTCCTAGCAGGCAGGCCTCGCCGTACCCCATCGGTAAAGAGACATCCATACCTAGTATTTAACAATATTGTTTATACTATAAGTAGAATTTTAAATCCACTGCCTAAATGGCCATACTCCAATACGGGTAGACTTGGTATACCAAAAGTTCTCGCAGCAGACTGTTAAAAGTCTGGTGGTTTTGATTGAATTTTACCCTCCCATAAGAATAGCATTGGCCCGAAACTTTAAATGGTCATAGGACATTTTGTCCACAAAAATGATCGTGCATGTAAAGAAAACTCTACCAATCTACCCATCGTTTACTTCAATTTGACATATAAATCACAAAGAACGGTTGACAGGTCAGCCTTTTCACCGTGTATTAATATATAGGAGGATAGTAAAAAAGGATACGTAACTATAAACCCTTAAACGTTGAATGTAATTTTAAACCTATAATAATCGAAATCTCTATTTGTACGGGTTAATCACTATAAATAAACAGAATGTCTGAAACCAGTATCAGTAATATTATAGATTTTAATCTAGTTTTACATAGTTCATTATTGTTTGAATTAATTCTTCTATAATATTTATTCATTCCAATACCCTTAAAAAGTTAAACATATTAAATAATTAGAAAACTAATACATTAGGGAAGTGAATTCAGATTCAATATGTTTCATATGACGTTCCAGAGTCGACCAACCTGACGTCGGGCACGTCGACGCCGAACCCCAGCCTGAGCCCCCGGTTCGCGGGCGGCCGGTCCCAGGGGTACAAGAAGCCGTCCTCGCTGAGTGGCGTGGGCGGCGGCGGAGGCGGCGGGGTGGGTCCTAAGAGCAGCACCGGCACGCTGGGCAGCAGGAGGAAGCAACATGTGACGTCATCCTCCAGCATGACGTCATCGGCCAGCAGCGACAACTGCTGCCATAGTGACGTCACCTACCCGGAGATGGACCGCAGGAAGGACCTGGTGGGAGGTTGGTTCATTTTATTTCAATCTGTATCTGACAAAAGTTTCGGGGCATTACAACACAAGATATATTTTTGAGTTATAAATGTAAATTAAAAGTAAATATTAGTAAAAAATATGTAGAGATAACCTAACATAAGTTAATACTGTATAATCTACGAATAATACACTATTAAATGTATACTAGGGGTAACTGTGCAGCGCAATGTGCTGCATATTTCAAAGTGCTTGGTGATCAAACCTTGTTCCATGGTGATTTACTTAGTTTTTATTTTACATAAAATTTAAATCATACTGCGAATTAGTTTCCATCTTGTAAGCGGTTGATCAATCAATGTTCATCACTTATTTTCCAACTTATTACTGTGATATAGTGTTGAAATGTTGTGGTTGTCCTTTTTGGTCCAAATTAGCTAGGATTACGTCATAATGCTTATGCTAACTATTATCTGTATATTTAATACTGTATCATCCGTACGGTACATTTAATACCACACCAAATACGGACATATAGTGAAACCAACATTATATATCAAATTGTTAGATACAGGTACCCTTTTTATTTGGCAATTTTGTTATATTTTTATAATGCAGGTCCATATAATAATAGGTCAGTATAGTTGGTTATTATAACTTTGAATTGCCAATAGATCTATAGATTATCAATATTAACAAAAAATATGTGGAAAAGTTTGAGGTTGGACGAAGATCAAATTAGTTGTGAATAAATGATCGTGACGTTTGATTTTGAGTAAGTTTTACTTAAAGAAAAAAATGACCTTTTTTCATTAGTTGCTTGATACCCATAGAAATGATATAGACGATTTGGTATGTTACTACTCTCCGTGTTTAACTTATAATTTATTTTCAATTGCCTGTAGGCCTATCACCTGTTTTAATATTTTAAAAAGTCATGATTGTTTGTTTACGTTTGGAAAAGAGTAAATAAATAGTTCTTGATAATAAACCGCATACACTCTCTTTTCTTTTCTAAAACTACTACACTATTTCCCTACCAATAATTGTTTCATTCTGAGTCCTCCTCCGGAATAGAAGTGGTGAGAAACAGCAACCATGATGATGATAGTGGGGGCAGTGGTGGTGGTAATAACATTGTTTTTAAGGAAAATTATGTTGACATTTAAGAACAAAATATTTTAGGAATATTTGTATGGTTACCATATTTGACATTCATTCCACGTCTAAATACGTACTGATGAAACATATTCCCCGAATTTCTCTCTGAGAAAATTATTATTGATCAGGTAAATTAATAATGTTGTTTATTTGTTATTTAGAGCCGACCATGGCCCACTGCCGGAACGGCCAAAAAGATAGATGTAGGGTGGAAAAAAACGGATTTTTTAGCTAGAAAACAGCTAGGGGCCTATACAGTATTGCATATATCTGTATTGTACCTGTAAAACATTATTTAAACATCAAGGTATGTATAATAACAGAAAAATAACAATAATCTATGTGTAAAGAATCGTAATGTGCCGAAGAAGTCTTTCATGTTTCGACAGGCTTTGCAACAATGGAAGCTTGGAATTACATGCTGGTCGGATTCTGGTTCGGATATCGGGAGGTTGGCTAAGCGAGGTTCTACTTTATTTATTTATATCTGCACATATTGAATACGTGGACAACAAACTCCTTCTCCGGTTTTCAACCGATTTTAATAATTTTCGTGTCACCTGTCGTGAAGCTGTTTCTTAAGTAATATTTTAAATATCCATAAAAACTGAAGGGCCTTTAAAACTCTTAAAATTTATTATTTCTATATTTGATCTAGAGTACCTGGGTGCCGAGCAATTACTCGATGAAAGGGCCATTGGATTGTTGTCCGGTATTAGTCCAAGAGAATCCTGCAAAATACATATCAAACGGCTTCAAGTTCTTCCACTTCCTTCATTATTCATACTCCAGTGTCTTACGTTTGTTAAAGCTAATCCGGAAAGTTTTTTTGAAAATAATCATCTTCATCAATACTCCACCAGAAATTCCAACATTTTGCAATACCCAATTCATAGAACGACTTTTCTAGAAAAATCACCTTTTTACTCTTGTTTATAGATCTTCAACAGTTTCCCCCGAAGTATTAAACAGGAACCTTCAATTAAATAATTCAAAAAGCTGGCTATAGATTATCTTTTTCAGAACTGCTTCTATAGTCTCTCTGAGTACTTGACACACGGCACAGGCGGGGCTTAACGGGCTCATATGCTTCCAAATCATGTCATGAGAGTCTTTCCCAGTTGGTGGCATTTGTTTTCTTATTGTAAATAGTTTTTGTCTGTTTTAACCCACACGAAACAAGATTTTTGTTATTTAGAATAAGCATTTAGGCTAAGACAACATTGTGACAAATCTACTGCCCAAGCAATCAATTGCATGTAAGGGCGTCACTAGATACTGTAAATAAATAAATAAATAAATTCAAACAATTCTTCGAACTAATATCCTGTAGAAGTATTCACATGTTGAATCTGTAACACGTGGATTCTACTTCGATTGTTAACAACTGATTTAATGATTGTTAATGTGGTTATTTTGTTTTTAAATTCAATTTAATTCCTACAACTATACAACTTTTCCTTGTACTATACAATTTATTTATCTAAACATTCATAATAACCTGTATAAAGTATGATTACAAAACTGACAAACTGTTATTATAGAATAATTCAGTAATTTAGTTAGTGGCTTCAATAGAAAAAACATGTTTCTACTAAGCATGTGATTTGTGCATTGACAGTTGAGACAGCTGCTTTCAGCCACTCTTTCGCGTTTTGATTTTTTAACACTTTGAGACCAATGTAAATTTTTTTTAGGAAGTTCAGTATTGTAATAACGAAATATTATTTCCCTAGCATAGAGACTAAGATAAAAAATTTATCCCGGAACTAAGTTATTTTCAATATCGAAACTTAAGTTACTCAATTTCGATCAACGTGTAAGCTAGTTATTAACGCAAAGACGATGTACAAAAAATTACAAAAAACCTTGGTTATTTTGTAAAGTTTTTATTTAAAGAATTATTAGTACAATACCACACTTAGATCTTTATTGTGAATTACATAGGTTTTATAGTAAGTTTTCTCCAAAACGGAATGTGTTCATCTCAATAGTGATATTTTACAAGGTGGATGAAAATTATCTTTATATAAGAATCTGCGGCAACATAATCAGAACACTTCCCTCAGAGTGGTATTTAAGCATTTCCAGGAAACACTGAATTGATTGATACGATAAGGAAGACTTGCAGCCGCAATCAGTTACCAAATCACTTAAGACAGAGCAAAGGTCGCCGTCTGTGGCCCCCGTCTGCAAGTTACCTTATATGTCAGTCTTAGACAAGGCGGTGCAGGCGGTTTCAAAGTGACGTCATATACGACTACTTGTCTAACTTTGTATACAATGTAGTCATGACCTAGGATACATGATGCATCAGACAGCCACTAATTGATAACATCAATGATATGTATAGTACATCAGTCCACGATAGATATTTCCATACATAATATGTATACATAATTATATACATAAGTCCAAAATATGTATATAATTACACCACGATTAAATAGCTCGGTAACAATATTTAAAAGTAGAACATTTTTTTTAATTGAATAACTTATGGTGTTGACATTAGTTTATTTTTTGTTATTGAAAAACATGCCAAGCTGAATCCTACCGCTCGTCTGGTAGAAAAAAAAGGACTAAATATTAGTGTTACATGGATAGTTAATAGATTTATTTTAGTTATAGCTGTTGTTAATTAATACAATAAAACTGTTTACAAAATTATACCAGTTGAATATATAAAAGGAGATGTAACGTTTTAAAAATATTGTCATGTTTTATTATTTTCTGTCAGTGTCTGTTAATTTAGACCTTCTTTCCCTTCAATGATCTCGGAGTCTTAGTAGATTTTCTCAATACGTGTTATAAGTTCTACATTCATAGACAGGTACATGTAAATTGTGTTTTTACTCAACTTCAAACCGTGTAGTGAAACATTATAGTATCAGTTTTATATGGTAAAATCAGATTACGTATATAGTTTATTGCCCATGGATATAAATTTCAATAATTTCCCTCCCACTCTTAATTCCAATAATTTCACCATCGTGGTGCCCGCGTGGGTCTTTCCTAGTGGGTTCCACTAATCTGCCAAGCGCAAGCTAATTATCGCGGCATTACTGCTCTAATCGTCCTTGCAGACCGCAACATCAGAATCCGGCTCGTCAATGTACAACGCCTAGCAACAGAGGGCAGCGCCATTGTGTTTGGTGTTTCGTCCAATTCAATAACTAAATATTGATTTGGGTACTATATATTTCTCACTAATCAATCTGAGCCATGAGAATTTTCAAGCTGAAAATACTAATGGATTAGGACCATAACATAGAAATAATATTTCAGATACACATGCTTGGGGTCTATTGAGTTAAAAAATAATAGTGATTATTACACCTACGGCCGTTTCACTCATTTAATGGAAATAAAACTTCGTTTTTTATTTTATTTTTTTAATTTAATATTTATACCATCTTATATAAGATTAAACTCTTAAATATTTTAAAACTTTACTAATTTTTAATTTTTTACAGATAAAAAGGAATATTATATTCTATAACGCTATGTAAAATTATGTTCTAATAAAGTATAGTGGACTATAGGGAAATCTAATTATTTTAATACCTGTATATCTTTTAGGAATACCTGTGTGTTCTAAAATTCCAAAATTACCTTTTCAAAAACTTGAAAAATACATAATACAGAAGTTTTTTTACCACTAATGATGAGATGTCACGTGTTAAACAGGTGATTGAAGCCAATAATGGATGTTGTGCTGGAGACGAAGCAGAGTAACAGGATTGTCAACAAGTTGGGGCATGTCAGTGTCAGCCTAACTTGTGCTTTAGCAAAGTCTATAATATGTGTCAACTCGAATGCTCTTTGATTAGGGGGTAATGAAGGACGGTCAGGAGTAAATCTCATATAACACATCACAGTTTTTATCAAATCTTGTTGCTTTTCCTCCCTTTTTGTCTTTATAAAAATTAGAAGAGTAGCAGTAAAAATATAACAGGGTTTTGACCGTTCCCCGTCAAAACGTTAACAAATTCCACTTCCGTATATACACTCAAAATAAAATATCACTCAAAAGCATTGTCTGCATTTACTGTTATATTGAAGATTAATTTAAGTAAAAAATTTCCAGTAGCATTTTTATCTAAACTACTCAAAATAATATAGAATCCGGAATTATTATTGATTAATATAAGTTCCATGATTGTATACCGCATTCCTGGTACCAAAAAATATGGAAATCATTAGTCAATAGCCTACATTCTGTAATTTGAAACGTACTGTTCCGAATGATTGCTTTGAAACTTCGGACAATGCAATCTGCATAAAAACAATAGAGCCGCTATGTTCCAAACAAATCATTTGCGTAAAAATTATACAACTTAGGTAGATAGGGGAAAGTCGGCTAGTATCGGACAGCGGGTAGTATCGGACAAACGCTGTTTCCAGCTTTTGCCGCTAGAGACAGCACTGACTAGGACATCAGCAGAAGCACCAAGGAGAAAGACTATGTGAGCGCCATTATGCGTTTCGTACCTCAATAATCGTCTGCGCTGTTACATTTCTTTTTGTTTTTGTGACAATTTCTGTGCACGTACGTATGTTTGAGACATCAATGTGCTAAACTGAGTCAATACTTTTATGATTCAACACCACTATTTGATAGTAAAGAGGCTTTACTTTGTTTTGTAGGTGAATGGTTATTTTAGTTTGGTTATTATGGAAGTGGTAGTCCAAATGGCGGACCATGTCAGTCGGGTAGTATCGGACAAGCTCGCGTCGGGCAGTATCGGACAGAATGGATAGGTTGTAAATTGTTGAAATAATTGTAAAAAACTATACGTAATCAATAATTAACTCCCATTATTTATTTTTAGGTTCTCGAACATCATTAGAGATAAAATGAACAAAATAAAAAGCGCAAAGATAGACTTAAAAATATAAATAATGGACCAAGGCCTTCAAAGGAGGAAAATAAGAAAGTTTTGAAAAAGGCAAAAGACATAAATGTAAAAAAAAAATATAAAAAGGCAATTACAGTTTGTAGAAAGAAGTAGGTCTGAAACACATTGCATTATTTGTGATGAGACATTTCAATAAAACTGGATACAATGTTCACATAGAAAGGGTTGGCCTCCCGAAAACTGTGCTCAGCTTGAGGACAGCCATCTCTATTATAAGTGTATGATATTTGTGTTGGGCACGAAGCAAAGAAGAAAAGACTTTAAATGGAAAAACCAACAAAGTTTTGAGCCAAAGCGATCTTAATTTTGTGACTTTGAAACTCAATTTCCTTTATTTAAACTTAAGGTTATCAGCTAAAAAACTAATAGTGAAAACCATTTTTTTATACTTATAGTTAAGTTTTTTATAGTGTTGAAACAATTTGTTACGATAAAAGTGTGTTTTCAGGCTGCAAGTGGTTTTATTTTAGCTACAAGCAGTTGTAGTTAAACCTGTCCGATACTACCCTCCAAAAATCAAATGGGCCCAAAAGTAAGGGTTAGAAAAAGTGTGGAAAAGTTATACATTCATTCATACAATAATTATTATATTAAATGTTTGGATAAATAACATTTCAGACTTTGATATTTTGCATATCAAATTATCATTTCTTTTATCACTAATTAGAAAATCGAAAAAAAGCTTAAGGGGATCCGCCACCTCTAAATGGCATTTTTTGGCATTTTTTGACATTTTTGAAAAATGTTATTTTTGTGTTCTATATACTTTACTGAGTATGTGTGCAAAATTTCATGAAGATTTGACCATTTTTTCATATAAAAAAGTTAAAAAGTATGTGCGGATGCACTTACATAAGCGGAATATATGTGATACATATATATATGGTGTATATATATATATATATATATATATATATATATATATATATATATATATACCATACTACATATATACTCAGGCTAGCCGGAGTGTCGCCTGGCCTGAAGACTGCGCTGCACGCTGCTCGGCCCGTTTCCCGAAAGTTGGATTTTCTATGTTTTAGTGCATATAAGTTTGAATAAAATCTAAAGTAATAAACATATTGCTATGAAATTTTTACCACTTTTTCTTTATTATATTATCAACATTTTGTCTTATGGAAATCACTCTAACTGTAAATATAAGTATTTATTTATTTTTTCAAAGTTTTATTGAAAAAAATTTAAATTTTAAAAAGTTTGTTTTATTGTAACTTTTTTTCTAGTTGGGTTACCTAGGTTTCCATAAGACAAATGTTTATTTAGGCTATAAGGAACAAATTATAAAAAAAAGCATGACAAGTGGTTAAAAAACAAAAAAGTTATTCAAAATTTTAAAATGGTCTAAAAAAACGTTAAAAAACATTAATATTTGCCATAAAAAAAATATGAGGGATGAAAAGAAAATAATAACAACTGAAATCCTCATTACTAACATCAATAAACAAAAAAAATCAATTCCAGCAAAATCAACCCAAAATTTAAAAAAAAAGTGTTAGAGGTGGCGGATCCCCTTAAGTGTCCGATACTACCCGACAGTTTTAATCTCGAAACATACAATATTTCTACATAAGATTCCATAAGAGATTATCATATTGGATTATTTAGAGTTAATAAAGTAAATAGTTATTAAAATTTTTAATAACTATTTAAATTGAAATATTAGACATTTAATTAATAAAATTAATACTTACGGATATAATGTTTAACTAAAAATTAATAAAATTAATAACACTCTATGTCAGTTATTATTATTTTATAAAATTACTTTCTGACTTAAGTTGAATGATGTGCGTTGTTACAAAATAGTCTTCTAACACTGTTTATTTCATATTAACATTTTGCAATTGGATTTAAAGTTTATTTAAATGTTCCATTAAAGGGGCTTGGCTTACGATATTGAGACAGTAATAGACTTGGCGGTAGTTGCCTAAACTTTGACACCGCCAAACAACTTCCTGGAGAGATAGATTCAGCTTGATGTTACTCAGAATGGATAGCTAAAAATAGTATGAATCTATCTGGGAAAATAATGTTTGGCTTATAATTTGTGGGATTCGGCTATTATACTGGAACTTTAGAAGATTTTGTTATATTTTTCAACCTTTAATGTAAACTCTATTAGAAAATTGACTAATCTAGAGTTAAGTTCTTAACCTACTGGTAACCCTTTTTGCATTAACGAAACTCCAGTACCAGTTATTGATGAAAAGTAAATACCTATTCCTTTTTCTATTATGACAGTATTAGCTTTAGTAAGCGTGAACTAAATATTTAAATTTAATTTGTAACTTGATTTATCTAAGTAATAGTAGTTTTACTTTTCATTCTTATAATAAAATATTATTAAACTAAATAATTTTTACTTGTTTAGAGACTCCTGCTAAGGGCAATATTTTTATTAAATTTAAATTTACTTTACACTAAGACATATAACATTAAATGAAAATCGCTAAATAATATTTATTGGAAAGTTGAGGCATTAATTTAAAATTTTAAAACCCATGGTTGATGAATAGCGTTTGAATATTTTTTATAAAACTAATTAATCATTTGCTTACAATTGATCTAAATGTAGTATTTACAAATCGCGTAAAAGTTTAATAATTTAACTGTAGTTTTTTACAAAAAAAACCCTGTTTAATAAACTTTCCTATAATCAGTACGAATCTCAAAAGATTCAATGGCGATATTTTACGGGTGTTGGGGAAAACTGGTATCATTAGAGTGGATGAGGGCGTCGTCATATCTCATAGCGATACGCCGAAGGCTTTGGCCACGTTTTGTGATAAGGTCGTTGAATTATTTATAAAGTATAAACTTACGGGTGGGCGTGTCCCTCCGAAATCTATTTTGTTTATGTACGTTGACCTTTTTACTTGATATAAAAATATGTTGGGACGTTTGTTTAACTAACTTAACTCTAACTCTATGATAGTATAACCATTGATGTATTTTTAAATACATGATAAGTATTGTTAATCCGAAGAAGACAACTTCGAGATTAACTTAAATATTTTAGATAGAATACAACTTTGGAGATTACATTAGAAAGAAAAATATGTTTTTATTCAGTTACTCTGAGATTTAATACCAATTATAATTTTAAAGATGTCAAGGTACAAAATGCAGTTTGTAAATTAATTTTGGTTTGTATTTGAATATTAATAAAATAAAAAATCACAATTAATAGAATGTAACTCTTTTATATTAAATATATTTATAATAATATATTTTATGTAAAATTTCTACAATACACATTACTTGTAAAAAGTATTTATTTTGAAGTATCAATCGATGGAGTGCAACATGTAAGGGCAGATAAAAATAAGCATTTACTTTGTTTTTTATGACAAGAGAAGGTTATTCTCAAAAGATATTTACGCCTTTGTATGCCGGCATAAGAATAAACTTTTAAGTGGAACAAAAACCACTTCTTTACGTGACATAAACTTTATTTTTCTTTATTTAATAACAAAATATTAAGTTAGCACAGAGTGGTTATAATATAACTCTAAATACGAACATTTAATTTGAAACCACATTTCAAACTGGTATCAACTCAATGTAGATGATATCTAATAATGATGAATACTTATATTTAATATCAATCACAAATTAAGAAAATATAAATTAAATACTGCACTGTACTTATTTTGTAATTTTTTATTAGGACACATTTATTAAGTGGCACAAAAATGAGGCGGGTATAAAGATCATCAAGTATAATACAAAAATTTATTTTTAAACACTATTTGTTTTACAGTATGAAATAATATTTAGGAAAAAATATAAAATCTCCGACTACAATGTCAAGTTTAAAAAATATATAAACGACTATATTTAGCGACTATATTTCTAGCGAGTGTATATGTTGAAAGTTATCAATTTTTGTAGAATCAGTAGTGCGATTGTGGTTCAAAATTTGATTGTCTGCCTTTTGTAACCCATCCATCGATTGGGAGTCGGTTTTACAAATTGGTATAACAAACCTTTAGTTTGATGTACATGCGAATCTATAAGACATAAGATGTAAGATAAGATTTTTTTAAGACAAAAGAAAGTCATCATTGGCTTTCTCCCAATGGAAAAGTGTCATAAATAGAAATGTACAATAGTCACTATGTATCCATAAATGAAGTATTAAGACGTATTATGAGATATTAATAGTTTAATCCCTTTAGATCATACTGTGACAAAAAGAGAAAACAGAGGAGACTAAATAAAAAAATCAACCCTTTTATTAATATTTATTATCTGATAAGTAATTTAACAAAAGCTTGATAGTAATTTTTAATAAAAACTTATTAATATAAACTTTCATATTAAATATTAATTATTAATAATCATTATAAATATTATAAAAATGTGCCATATTTTTGTTCAAGATCTAATTGAAATATAGCTATGCACATAATTTGTTACAAAATTAAAGAATGTGGGTTCCTTTTACATAATATAGTTTTGAATTTCTCTAGGCGACATCTTTTATGTAGGTACCCGAAGCAAACACTTACGGGTGACTTTTGTAGGTTTTGGTGGTATTTTTTTTCGTTGCAAAAGGGACGGAAAACGAGGGCTCATTAGAGAAAGCGCAGTGCTCATCATTTTGAACATGAGTCGAGATGGTCTCCGCTCTAGAATTTCGAGATAAACTTTCTGAATTATTTATATGAATTGCGATGAGAAATACGTTAGGCATAGCTTTTTATATAATGTGCTTGTGTTTCTATTTTCATAAAAGTAATATAATCAAATTAAAGTTTGGTGAAAGTTTGGTATTCTTTTTGCGTAAATGCATATAGGCTGAAAGGATTTATTTTCAAACTTGGAGGTAACATATCAATGCAACATTTTAAGAGTAAATAAAGGTAACTTTAGAAGTTTGAATCTAGATAAATTACTTTAAATATAGGAATATACTCTGATTAGTAAGTTAAATAATCCCTATTTGATGCATACAATACTATATTTGTATTTAGATTTTTAGAGTGGTGTTTCCCAAATGAAAATCGTTACGGTAAAACCTACCCCCCCTTTAAATACGGTAAACTACTATGGATATGTTCCATATCATCTAGTATTAGGTTATTTCATCAGTCTCTGTTATGTTGCAAAACGCTTTAAAGATTAACGTGGTCGTTTGCTTATTAGCATTTCCCACACTAAATTCACTATATATTAGTTATTTACAACGTAAAACAAAATTTTTAATTATATATTATTTTTTTAGTTAATAAAACTAAAAAATAATTTTTAATACTGTCAATACCATAAAACCCATTTACTCCCTGTAAACTAAATCAAAACATGAACATCACAAGGAGAAGTGAAAATTTAGGACGGAATTAATTTAAACGGTAATAACGTTTGAGAGCGTTTCCGGCGGTGGAAGTACAAAGCAGATGACGTCACCGCGTCGTTTGGCTGCGTCGCGACGCGGCGGGGGCAGACATCGTCGACGACGAGACGCCTCAGGCACGCCTCTGTAGAGGGCTAATTATCTGGAAGTAGAGGAACCCTCGTGGAATGAAGGGTAAAGTCAGAAAGTGGAAGTTGTAGGTTGGAGTTTTGGATGCAGATTTGTTTGGGCTTTTGTGGTTAACGATCGTTTTTACAATGCATTCTATGAAGTTTAATTTATTTATAGTAGTTAAAAAGGAAAAACGGTGTTTGTCCTGGATAGTTTCCGGGTAGGATTAAGTTGCCAAGGGGTATGGAAATGAAATTTAAACGTAACTACAATTCCAATCTTTGCTAACCTGTACTTTATGCTTAGGCCTACCTTTATTGAAAAAACGGTTTTATAAAAATAGCAATAGTTTATGTATCAAATTAATCATATCGATGGAAGTATTTTATGAGTTCTATACAAACAAATTGCATAAAAATGATTCCATGCTTCTTAGAAACATTTTTTTTACTGTTGATAATCCAATATATAATAAGGTAATGTTAAAAAAAGGTGCTACATTGACTTTATTTCAAATCTTACATCCTTCTGCTTGATGGTTCAGTTACAGTTCGCTGATGTTGATGTTTGATGTTGCAGAAGCTAGAGACCAGTCCCCGCCGGAGCCCGCACCTCCAGGGGTGCCACCCACGGGTCCCTCCCTGCACCATTCCTCCTTCGGGCTGATGTTGATGTTTGATGTTGCAGAGGCTAGAGACCAGTCCCCGCCGGAGCCCGCGCCTCCAGGGGTGCCACCCACGGGTCCCTCCCTGCACCATTCCTCCTTCGGGCTGATGTTGATGTTTGATGTTGCAGAGGCTAGGGACCAGTCCCCGCCGGAGCCCGCGCCTCCAGGGGTGCCACCCACGGGTCCCTCCCTGCACCATTCCTCCTTCGGGCTGATGTTGATGTTTGATGTTGCAGAGGCTAGGGACCAGTCCCCGCCGGAGCCCGCGCCTCCAGGGGTGCCACCCACGGGTCCCTCCCTGCACCATTCCTCCTTCGGGCTGATGTTGATGTTTGATGTTGCAGAGGCTAGAGACCAGTTCCCGCCGGAGCCCGCGCCTACAGGGGTGCCACCCACGGGTCCCTCCCTGCACCATTCCTCCTTCGGGCTGATGTTGATGTTTGATGTTGCAGAGGCTAGAGACCAGTTCCCGCCGGAGCCCGCGCCTCCAGGGGTGCCACCCACGGGTCCCTCCCTGCACCATTCCTCCTTCGGGCTGATGTTGATGTTTGATGTTGCAGAAGCTAGAGACCAGTCCCCGCCGGAGCCCGCGCCTCCAGGGGTGCCACCCACGGGTCCCTCCCTGCACCATTCCTCCTTCGGGCTGATGTTGATGTTTGATGTTGCAGAAGCTAGAGACCAGTCCCCGCCGGAGCCCGCGCCTCCAGGGGTGCCTCCCACGGGTCCCTCCCTGCACCATTCCTCCTTCGGGCTGATGTTGATGTTTGATGTTGCAGAGGCTAGACACCAGTTCCCGCCGGAGCTCGCGCCTCCAGGGGTGCCACCCACGGGTCCCTCCCTGCACCATTCCTACTTCGGGCTGATGTTGATATTTGATGTTGCAGAGGCTAGAGACCAGTCCCCGCCGGAGCCCGCGCCTCCAGGGGTGCCACCCACGGGTCCCTCCCTGCACCATTCCTCCTTCGGGCTGATGTTGATGTTTGATGTTGCAGAGGCTAGGGACCAGTCCCCGCCGGAGCCCGCGCCTCCAGGGGTGCCACCCACGGGTCCCTCCCTGCACCATTCCTCCTTCGGGCTGATGTTGATATTTGATGTTGCAGAGGCTAGGGACCAGTCCCCGCCGGAGCCCGCGCCTCCAGGGGTGCCACCCACGGGTCCCTCCCTGCACCATTCCTACTTCGGGCTGATGTTGATATTTGATGTTGCAGAGGCTAGAGACCAGTCCCCGCCGGAGCCCGCGCCTCCAGGGGTGCCACCCACGGGTCCCTCCCTGCACCATTCCTCCTTCGGGCTGATGTTGATGTTTGATGTTGCAGAGGCTAGGGACCAGTCCCCGCCGGAGCCCGCGCCTCCAGGGGTGCCACCCACGGGTCCCTCCCTGCACCATTCCTCCTTCGGGCTGATGTTGATGTTTGATGTTGCAGAGGCTAGAGACCAGTCCCCGCCGGAGCCCGCGCCTCCAGGGGTGCCACCCACGGGTCCCTCCCTGCACCATTCCTCCTTCGGGCTGATGTTGATGTTTGATGTTGCAGAGGCTAGAGACCAGTCCCCGCCGGAGCCCGCGCCTCCAGGGGTGCCACCCACGGGTCCCTCCCTGCACCATTCCTACTTCGGGCTGATGTTGATATTTGATGTTGCAGAGGCTAGAGACCAGTCCCCGCCGGAGCCCGCGCCTCCAGGGGTGCCACCCAAGGGTCCCTCCCTGCACCATTCCTCCTTCGGGCTGATGTTGATGTTTGATGTTGCAGAGGCTAGGGACCAGTCCCCGCCGGAGCCCGCGCCTCCAGGGGTGCCACCCACGGGTCCCTCCCTGCACCATTCCTCCTTCGGGCTGATGTTGATATTTGATGTTGCAGAGGCTAGGGACCAGTCCCCGCCGGAGCCCGCGCCTCCAGGGGTGCCACCCACGGGTCCCTCCCTGCACCATTCCTACTTCGGGCTGATGTTGATATTTGATGTTGCAGAGGCTAGAGACCAGTCCCCGCCGGAGCCCGCGCCTCCAGGGGTGCCACCCACGGGTCCCTCCCTGCACCATTCCTCCTTCGGGCTGATGTTGATGTTTGATGTTGCAGAGGCTAGGGACCAGTCCCCGCCGGAGCCCGCGCCTCCAGGGGTGCCACCCACGGGTCCCTCCCTGCACCATTCCTCCTTCGGGCTGATGTTGATGTTTGATGTTGCAGAGGCTAGAGACCAGTCCCCGCCGGAGCCCGCGCCTCCAGGGGTGCCACCCACGGGTCCCTCCCTGCACCATTCCTCCTTCGGGCTGATGTTGATGTTTGATGTTGCAGAGGCTAGAGACCAGTCCCCGCCGGAGCCCGCGCCTCCAGGGGTGCCACCCACGGGTCCCTCCCTGCACCATTCCTCCTTCGGGCTGATGTTGATATTTGATGTTGCAGAGGCTAGAGACCAGTCCCCGCCGGGGCCCGCGCCTCCAGGGGTGCCACCCACGGGTCCCTCCCTGCACCATTCCTCCTTCGGGCTGATGTTGATGTTTGATGTTGCAGAGGCTAGAGACCAGTCCCCGCCGGAGCCCGCGCCTCCAGAGGTGCCACCCAGGGGTCCCTCCCTGCACCATCCCTCCCTCGGCCACCGCGCCAGGACTACTCCTGACAGCGTCTCCAATTACGTCTTCCCTTCTCAAGGTGCGTGCTCAACGCCATTAAATTTCAACAACATAAATTACTCAATTTCTCCTGTAGCATTAGAAATGCCAAATAATTTTTTGCCTTACCAACGATTTGCCTCTACTGCCAGTACTCTGCAAAATCCAGTTTACCTAGGCATTCTATTAGGGACACGATCTTGCCAAGTCATACTGGTAGACAACTCAATGCAATTTCATTCACATCTAATCTTCCTCTCTTAAAAATATATATGAGTCTCTTTTCATTTTATCCTACGATCGTCCATAATTCAGCCACATCTAATATATATTGTTGTATGATTGCGTTATACTTATTTTAGCTTTGTCAGTTTGCTTCCAAACAGGTTGGAAAGACTCTATTAAAACCCGATATTGATCCCAGTCTTATTTGAGAGTTCTTCTATTAAACATGTAGTTAACTGTAAAGAGAATCAATTTCTTGCACACCTACATTGTTTCTATTTAATGCTTTTGATACTACAGTACTAAAATTTGGTCACTTAATGTGGTAAGAAAATATAAACTTTTGACGTTGCATAATCACTAATAGTTATCTTTTTATATAAAGCCACGCAGATTTAAACTAAATTTTTTTACAAATTTAACACTGCATAATGTTCTCCACATAAATATGTTATGTACATTAGGTCCTGTTAAGCTTTTTTTTATTTGTATAACGAAACAACGCCGAGATCGTTTATTATCTTCTTAATCGTTAAAGTTATAATTTAATCAGTTTATAAAACCAAATTCAGCTATTTAGGCAAATTTTTAGGCAAACATAAATTATGTATGAGTGTAAAATGGGTGTGATGGCTTGTATACCTTTGTTACTGCCTCAGAAAATTCTTTTAGACATAGTCATTTACTAATAGCCCAACATTTAATGGCAGGTTTGTCTAGTTTCGAACCATTGGAAAGCTACTAACTTTTCTCAGGATTGAACCGGCAACCATAAGGTTCAAAGTCGAGTCCTATAACCACTTAGCTACATAGCCAATTCGTAATAAAACTCAAATACCAATAACTAAAAAAGTTCCTAAAACTGTCATATACATTTATTAAATTTCAAAAATTCGTTAACCATTAATTTTGGTTTGAGTATTGGAAGTTCATTGCCTTTACGAAAGATTTCTTTATATTGTTTTAAATACTTAAAATAAAATTTACGTTTCCTGACATTTAAAATTTAGATTTGCCATTATTGAGGTTTTTTAAAAGCCTGTATGTAATATGTCAGTTCTATTTTTACAATATTTTATTCAAGCTATAGTCATCATTACACTCAATGTTCTCGTTTAAATTATATATACAATGACAAACAACTCCCTCATCACCAATAATTGGAAACTCATTTGCATCAATATCTCATCAGCAAGTTCCAAATTATATGATTAAACGCTCTAAACTGAAAACTCATTTGACTGATAGCAAACAACGTTATGTTTCTTTTTTTCATGAAAAACTTTCATGAAAAAGATCTAAAGAAAATATTAGCAATAAACAATATTACATCGTATTATAGTAGTATGAAGTATCAGTAAAGAGTTATTTATAGTATGTAAATAATGTTAGTAATTTAAGACTACCCTTTTTATATACTACGTATCTTTAGCCACATCGTTTTGCCAGTTATGAGAAGACAATTTTTTAGAAAGAAATTCGACAATTATGTGTACGTTACATGGGTGTAATTTTTACAGAATATTTATTAGTTATCATAAAGTTTTACAGCTTATGGAATGAACATTACGTTAAAGAGTTAAATTATAATGACATACATAAACATCTAAATTTCTTTAGTGTAAGTGGTATTTATTTTTAAATTATATTTTGTGAACTTATTGATGTAAACTTAATAC
Source organism: Neoaliturus tenellus (assembly GCA_030545055.2). Lineage (NCBI taxonomy): Eukaryota > Metazoa > Arthropoda > Insecta > Hemiptera > Cicadellidae > Neoaliturus > Neoaliturus tenellus. The sequence continues at coordinate 180,607,297 of CM061533.1, read as the reverse complement.
AAATGGGTTTTAGTATTTAAGATGATATCTCAAGTTCTTATATTATTTTGTTCATACTTAAACAATCCCTAATAAAAATAAAAACCAGTTATAAATACTTGTTAGCAAAAAATAAATACAAATTATACCAAAAAGGTTTTGTCTAGAGCGACTTTTTAAGTACATTAAACACAACTATAACATCACAACAACAAATAAAGAAATGTAGTATTTTCAATAAACAAAATTTAACAAAAATTCTGTTAAAACTTCAAATCAAAATTGATTAAAAATATTATCATGGTTTTGGCGAAAATTGTGTACAAGGATGAAAAAAGATTTTGATGATGTGTACAAATGTGCTTATATCCAACGTGATCATGTCCTAGTTGTATTTGTTACCAATTCATAAACAACCTAGAATCAACAACACCATATTGATTTATGTTATTTTTTTATTAAAGATTTAATCATGTTTTTTAATTTAAAAATTTTCCGGTTATTAAAACTATTAATGCTCGGATTTCTTTGGGTAGTAATTCTCTTTTGACATATTCTGAAGGACAAAACGAACAATACCCGTTCAGTCGAGAAGTGTAAATGACACTCTAAATTGACATAAACTATATCTTTTACCATCGTATCGTGCTGAACAGAAAATAGTTAGTTACGCATCATTTACCAACAATATATTTAAAAAAATCTATAATAATAGTTGTCACGATGTTATTATTTATACAATAAAAAATTATTATTTCATAAAACGTTATATGTGTATACTAATAGCGTTGACCTACAATAGCTCGGGAGTAAAATATACATTTCTAAGAAATACTTCTCCTAAATTATCAAATAAGTTGCATATTATATTATTTAGTGTTAATTGTTTGTTAACCCCCTACTCTTTCATTTGGTAGTACATTTGGATAGGTATTTGGTTGTTATACAAAAAGGGATGGGTAAAAAAGATAATTTTTTCAATAAAATAGGCATTGTTTCTCTTTCATGAATATTTTATTTGACGAAAATTACGCAACATAATCTGTTTTTAAATAATGTCTTTATCACTTAGGCTGTAGTCTCAAATCCATCATAATTAGTAGGCAGGAGGCAGCCACCGGTGAGCTGTCCCCCCTATAATTAGTCGACCCTCCCACTCCCACCTAGACTCGGCTGAGGCCGCGTTCCTGCTTCCCCACTTGGCAGATGAATGTTGCTAATTTGGTCCTTGGCCGAAACTAACTCATCACGTGATCAGGTGTACCCCTTTTTATGTATAACTTTTATGTATGAGAAAAAAGCAAAATATTGTATCCAAAAACATTAAACAATTCGATAGTCGTGGGTCAGAGTCTTATGAAACTAATAATCACTTGAAAATTAAAAATGGCGGAAAGAGTTGACACGATACCTGTGTCAAACTATGGGGGAAGCGTAGTGAAGTTCTGCGAGGCGATGCGATGGCGAGGGCCCTCGTGATGAACCAGCGACCTGGACCTCGTCTTCTTTCTTGAGGAGGAATTTCACACGGAAATTTTGATTTGAGTCTTTAATGATAAAATTAGCGGCGGACCGACTCGACGCGGCGGCACAACGAGAAAAACGAGATGCACGGAATAATGTCCATCTTCAGTCATGGTCTAGAGTCTACTCGGCCGTTCTGGGAAAGATTCACTTGCGTTCAAAGGGCAAGCTGCCGCTGATTGGTTGAAAACGGTAAAAAGAAAATCATCTGAGCTGAGTTGCGCGCGCCATCTGTCATGTTTGTATGCAAATTGTATGGAGGTTTTGGAGATCAGCTGATTGTGTTGTTACATATTGCTTTAAAAAATAAACGTATCTTCTTACAGCAACTAAAATTAGTTCTGAGTGTTCTTTCCAGTTCTTTTTGAGGAAAACACATGGAACAAAATACGCACTTGTATTTTCTTCATAAACAAAATTTTCTTGAAAATAAAAACTAAATAAATTGAGTTTTTTTTTCTTCTCTCTTAGTAAAAAATACTCAACATACCCCCGCCCGTGAATCTAACTGGGGTTCACAGAGAAAAAAAAAAAACAAAACATAATAAAATCTTTTCCCTCTTCTAATCTTCAAGTGGAAGTGGAGAGAACTTTGTGATAGGTCTGGAGAGAGCTCCTTTTGAGGTCTGCAAGTGTACTACTCGGACAACCATCCGGACCTGGCGAAGTTGAAGTGACACGCCCCATGCGCCAAGAGAGAGGGGGCAAGTTTGGCTCATGAATTAGAACAATATCACCACTTTTGACATTACGCTGAGGATGTCTCCATTTTCCACGCTGCTGTAAGGTGTGGAGATATTCTTGGTGCCACCGTTTCCAAAAACTCTGCGTCATCGCTTGTACTAACTGCCATCTTGAGAGACGGTTTAATGGTGATCTCCCCCAATCGGGTTCTGGAAGAGAAAGGAGCGGTCCTCCGACAAGAAAGTGACCTGGGGTCAAACAATCAACTTCACTTGGATCAGAAGAGAGGGGTGTGATGGGTCTCGAATTAAGGATCGCCTCTACTCGAGTTGAAAGCGTTATGAATTCTTCGAGGGCGAGAATCTGTTGACCGATTACTCGGCGTAGATGGTGCTTGATAATGCGAACGATTCTTTCCCAAAGGCCCCCCTGATGGGGCGCCGCTGGCGGTAAAAAATGAAATACGATGTGATTTTCCGAGGAAAATTTGTCCAGGGCTTCCCTTGTTTTTTTTTTGAGAAAGAAAATTGTTAATAATTTTCTTGATTTCATTTGAAGCACCAACAAAATTTGTTCCACAGTCCGAGTAGATATTACTGCACAATCCTCGTCAAGATACAAATCTAGTTAAGGCTGCGATGTAAGCATCGGTGCTGAGATCTGTTACAACCTCCAAGTGTACCGCCTTGACTGAGAAACAAATAAAGGCACAAATGTAAACTTTGATAGGGTTTATCTTCCTTAATGAATGAGGTTTGACAGAAAACGGGCCCAGAAAGTCAGCTCCGCAGTTGTTGAATACCCTTGAGGGAACAACTCTATGAGGGGGTAAGTTACCCATCTTCTGTGTTATGGATTTGGGATTACACCTGAAACAGCGGGTGCACTTAAATACTCTACTCCGAATCGCACTTCGGGCGGATAAAATCCAATATCGCTGGGATAGAACTGCTTGCAGCAGTTGTGGCCCGGCATGCAAATATTTGAGGTGGTAAAAGTCTATAAGAAGATTGGTGACAGTATGTGATTTTGGCAATAAAATTGGATGCTTGGCAGCATAAGTTGCGGGAGAGTGCTGAATACGGCCTCCAACTCTAAGTAAACCTTCTTTATCTATAAAAGGCGAGAGCGAAGCGAGTCGAGTTGAGCAGGGTTTTCCAGATTTCAAGAGAGAGATGTCTTCATGAAAGTGAGACTGTTGAATGATCTTGCAGATTTTTACTGTAGCTTGATCTAGTTCATGGAGCTTTAAAAATCCTGTTTCTTTTTCCTTGTTGGAAGAGTTAAATTTGAAGCGTAACACGTAAGCGAGGACTCGTTGGAGTGTAGACCACGATGAAAATTGCTTGAGAAAATCTGGTTCCTGAGTTACAACCATTATTTGGAGGGGTTCAACTTTTATCTCCGGTAACTCTTCTTCCTTCAAGGGGAAAAATCGAGGAGTAGGCCACATATCTTCTGACGACTGGAGCCAAGGTGGACCTTGCCACCAAAGACGATGATCTTTAATCGCTGCTGGTAGAAGTCCCCTACTGGCACAATCGGCTGGGTTATCCTGAGTTGCTATGTGTGACCATGAGGGAGCGGGCATCCAATCTTGTATTTGTGCAACTCGGTTGGCGACGTAAACCTTGAGGCGATAGGGTGGTGTGTGGATCCAGGATAGGACGACTGAAGAATCGCACCATGCTGTTACAGATCTCAACTGACAATGTCTTGAAATTACATCTATACAGTAGTGGAGAAGCTTTGCTAGTAAGTACGCACCACAAAGCTCGAGGCGAGGTATGGAGATCTTCTTAAGTGGAGCTACCTTGGATTTTGCTATGAGCAAATGAACCTTTATTTGACCATCAGGCTGGACACATCGAACATATATTACTGCACTGTAACCTGCTTCTGAGCCGTCAGAAAATCCATGTAACTGGGCATCGGCTAAATCTGAGCGAAGAGAAAGATAGCGAGGTATTCGGATTTTGTCCAATTCTGGCAGTTGAAGGAGAAACCGCTCCCATTTATCTGCAATGTTGGGAGGCACCACATCATCCCATTGAAGTCCCAATGTCCATAGTAGTCGAAGAAGAGATTTAGCCCAAAAAGTGATGGGAGCTAACCAACCACACGGATCAAAAATCTGAGCAACGGTGGACAAAATATTCCTCTTGCTGGGTTGCTTCATAGAAACATCATAATGGAATGTAAAACTATCACTTTCAGAGGTCCATTTTATTCCTAAAAAACTATACAATGAGCTATTACTCTGAAAATATAAGGGCTTCTCCTTAAATTCATCTGGTAAAGAGCTGACGAGCTGAGGGCAGTTGGTTTTCCATTTCCTTAGATGGAAGCCTCCTTCTAACAATAGCTGAACTGTCTCATTTTGCAATGCTATTGCTTCTTCAATTGAATTGGCACCCAGAAATAAATCATCTACATAGATTTGTTTATCCAGGGCTTTGGCTGCTAAGGGATACTTTTCCCCTTCATCTTTTACGAGTTGTTTCAGTGTTCGGATAGCCAGATAGGGCGAGCAGCTGAATCCAAACACAGCTGTAGTGAGTCTAAAAACGGACAATGGCTTAGTTGTATTTTCTCACCAAAAAAGCAACTGATAATTTCGATCGTCTGGATGCACCTGGATTTGTCTGAACATTTTCTTTATGTCACACGAGAAAACAATCGAGTAGCACCTAAAATCCAAAATTATGTCACATATTTCATTATGTAACTTAGGCCCTGAGTGAAGAATCTGATTCAGAGACACTCCGGTAGACGATCGAGCGCTAGCATCAAACACAACCCTAGTCTTTGTGGACGATGATTCTTCTTTTATGACCGCATGATGTGGGAGAAAGAAATGTTCACCGTTTTGCAGTAAGGGCAGATCAACCTTTTCCATGTGGCCTGATTTTAAATAATCGTTCATACATTCTACATATGATTCCTTAAGAGCCGAATTCAAATTCAGTCGCCTTTCAAGAGAAAAAAATCTTCTCTTTGCCATTTCTGCAGAAGCTCCTAGTGGTGGGTGTGGCTGTTTCACCGGTAGACGGACGATGTATCGACCATCGCAATCCCTGGAGTGGTTATTCTGAAAGTGAGTTTCACAAAATTCTTCTTCCGGAGTCGGAATAGACTTGAGTGGGGGTTCTTCGACAGTCCAAAATTTTTGAAGAGACCGATGAAGGTCTACATCTGTAACGGTGAGAAGTGTAGTGAGGCCATTAAATGGCTCTGAGTCTGTTTCTAACACGGTTGGGGCTGACCCAATGACAATGTAGCCAAAAACTGATTTCATTGCAGCTGGCAAACTTTCATGAATGATGAGGCGTTCCCCCGTCATGATTTTTGCATACAAATCCGCACCTATCAACATATCGATTGCACTCGGGATATGGAATGTAGGATCCGCTAAGACGAGATTCTTAAATTTCTCTTTAATGTCTGGAGAAACATAAGAGTGAGGCAACTTGGAGGTGATCTTATCTAAAATTATGACAGGATGATCTCGAGCAACAGAAATTCCGCTTAGAGACAGGATATTTATCCTAGAGAGTCCTTTGGTCTTAATCTGACAAGAGGATAGACCATCAACATTCTCATACTGATTGTGAGTCCTTTCAACTGAAAGTAAGCGAGCAACAGATTCAGAGATACAAGTGACCATGGAGGCAGAGTCAACAACGGCTCTGACAATAAGTTTGTTGCCACTGGACGAGGTGAGCTGCACTAGAGTAGTACCCAAAAGTATTGTACTATTAGGCGCATTCGAGTTCTGAGAAAATGCTACAACAACATTTTTTGAATCTTCAGTTGCTTGAGAATGGTGTGATTCACCCCCATGGGATTGTTCGCCATTAGGCCTAAATTGATTTATAGGGGACGGATTACTCCTGCGGCAACTAGAATTTGAAGTTTCACGTTGTAAGTTTTTCTGCTGCGAAGGACCAGAAGAAGCTGTGGAGGTTTTTTCCAAATGAAGCCATGTGTGGTGTTTCTTACTGCATTTCGAGCAAACATTCCTAGATTTACAATCTTTGATTGAGTGTCCATTACCCAAACAGTTAAAACAAAAGCGATGTCCTTTCACAAAATCAAATTTATCTTGGGAAGATAATCTCTGAAAATCATTGCAACGATAAATATTGTGGTCAGGCTTACTACAAAATATACAAGAGACTGCCAGCTTAGAGGTCGACAGTAACACAGTTTTAGGCGATCGACTAAAATTCTTTGAAGAGTGAGGAGTGCTCTTATTTGCAGAGTTTTGAGGGGAGTTTCCTACGACAGACTTTTGTGAGAGGTTGGCAGCTTCCATTTGAGAACATTCGCTTTCCAAAAAACTAAGTATTTCTTGCACTTCAGGCATTTTTTGTGCATCATCCCTATTCTCTTCAAATTTTTTGCGGAGGTTTTCATCCAGCTTGCGAAGTAACAAGGTGGACATAATCAAGTTGTTTTTCTTAACATCATGTTTGAGGGCCAACAAAGCCTGCATATTTTCTTGACAATGAGCGATAAAATTCCTAAGATTCTTGGCCGTGGGGTTAGGTATTGCCTGCATGTCAATCAGATTATTTAGGTGGAACGTTATGATTTTCCTATGATTTTGAAATCTTTGCTGCAATGTATTCCATGCAATGCCATGATTTGAAGTTGTGATTGGTAGATTCTTTATCAAATTCAAAGGCTCACCCTGCAATGATGACAAAAGATATTGAAATTTTTCGATGTCCGACAATTTGGAGTTATGGTGAACGGACGATTCAAAAAGACTGAAAAAGGAGAGCCATTGCTCTGTGGATCCATTGAATGTTTTCAAAGTCAGACGAGGAAGCTTTAGAGAGTTTCCAGAAGAAGAAGCAGAATTGTCAGTTTCCTGGACAAAGGAGGAGTCATGGCCTGAGACCCTATTTGCAAGATGGGGTCGAGCAGCCGTATTTATGCTAAACTTAAGCTCAGAGATTTCATCTTCTATCTCTAGCACTCTCGACTCATTGTAATCAGGAATGCTATCTTGAATTAGCAACTTATTGAGAGATTTTTCAAAGTCAGAGACCTTAGTTCGACTTTCTTCCACATACTGGAACAAATCCTCGAGTTCTGAGGGGGTTAAGTCACCGGAGTCAACTAAAATGGTGACATGGTCCTTAATCTTCTTCAATCTATTTATACATAAACTTCCTTGTCGATCAAAAGTGGAGAACTTCATTTTTCTGAAATAAATTCACTAACAGTACAAATTACAATAATCAACGCTTAATTTTGTGAGCATGAGCTAAGCCAACTAACTGTCCCACTTAAAACCGAACGGATTAAAAAAAAAACAGCTTGCATTCTTCTAAAGTTCAACATGTGAGATCAGAGTAAAAATGAATTAAAATTATGCTCAAGTGTGAAAAATACCACACCTTGAAATATAAGGTAGGCCTAATCCATAAAAAAGTGACTTAAGAGTAAGCCATGTTATAACCCAGGCCAAGTAAAAATAAAAAATAGGCTACCTGTACTGCCATCTTGATGTCTTCTTTAGTTTAAAAATATGACACCTAAGTTTGCCTTAAAACCATTAAACAAAGTCAAGTGGGCCTATATAATTACAACCCACGCAGGTAAGTTGTGAGCTCCATCAAAATTAACTTGATCAAATTGAATCATGAATACACATTGAAGGCCTAGTTTGTAAACAAAGTCCTTATGGTGTAGGATATCTTGAAATAAAAATGAATTTATTTTTAAATCAGAGGTAATTTAATTTGAGGTGTTGACTATCTTCAATAAAATTTTCAAGCAAAATATGTCTGTAGGCCTAACTTCAAAATATGTAAAACTTATGACTCTTTGATTTGAAATAGGCCTAAGTTATTCAGCTCTCAAAATAAGACAAAAGTTTTTTTTTCACACCAAGTGGTAATAGTCCTAAGCTTCTTGAATGAAATAACAAGCTATAAATGTCTTCAATTAAACAATAAGTGATATTTAATCTCAACTTCAGTTACTCGCCAAAGATAAACAGTTTGTGTAACTATCTGCTAAGTCCCATGATCTTTGAAATGTTAATTGAATTTAATATTAAGTGCAGTTCTACAAAATAAATTCAATACAATATGATGAGTTCTTCTTAAAATAAATTGATTTCAATTAAAATAAACTTCACTAAAAAGTAAGTCACTCGGTCAAAAGGTTATATTTACATTTTTCATAAACATAAAGTTCAATCTGACAGCTGATGTTTGAGGAACATGACAGATGGACGCTTGCGCGATCGGACGGCAAAAACTGAAACTATTTCGTGGTTGGGGGGGGGAGCTTGTTTGCCGTTCTGCAAGTCTCTAACAATGTGCGTGATGAATCCTGGTAAAATGGCGGTTTCTGCTTCAACAAGAAATTAAAATAGTCACTTGTAAAATGTTTTACAAATTGCGAGTAAATTACAAAAAATTATTTCACAAATGTTCTTTTGAAAATTCACTTTCAATAAAATAAAAGTTTCAATTTTATTTTCGTGGTATAAGTTAATTTTGCTGTGAGAGAAATTGAGTCTATTCAAAAGCCATAAATGGACTGTTATTAAAATAGCGTGAATTCAAAAGGCATCCGGCTCGAAGGACCAACCTTTATGTATGAGAAAAAAGCAAAATATTGTATCCAAAAACATTAAACAATTCGATAGTCGTGGGTCAGAGTCTTATGAAACTAATAATCACTTGAAAATTAAAAATGGCGGGAAAGAGTTGACACGATACCTGTGTCAAACTATGGGGGAAGCGTAGTGAAGTTCTGCGAGGCGATGCGATGGCGAGGGCCCTCGTGATGAACCAGCGACCTGGACCTCGTCTTCTTTCTTGAGGAGGAATTTCACACGGAAATTTTGATTTGAGTCTTTAATGATAAAATTAGCGGCGGACCGACTCGACGCGGCGGCACAACGAGAAAAACGAGATGCACGGAATAATGTCCATCTTCAGTCATGGTCTAGAGTCTACTCGGCCGTTCTGGGAAAGATTCACTTGCGTTCAAAGGGCAAGCTGCCGCTGATTGGTTGAAAACGGTAAAAAGAAAATCATCTGAGCTGAGTTGCGCGCGCCATCTGTCATGTTTGTATGCAAATTGTATGGAGGTTTTGGAGATCAGCTGATTGTGTTGTTACATATTGCTTTAAAAAATAAACGTATCTTCTTACAGCAACTAAAATTAGTTCTGAGTGTTCTTTACAGTTCTTTTTGAGGAAAACACATGGAACAAAATACGCACTTGTATTTTCTTCATAAACAAAATTTTCTTGAAAATAAAAACTAAATAAATTGAGGTTTTTTTTTCTTCTCTCTTAATTAAAAATACTCAACACATGTAGTTACAGTATTTTAAAAATTTATAAAACGGAAGTGTTTGTATGATAAATCAAAAGAAATCAAATTTGTAATAGCCTTTAGATTGATAAAAATACCCCAAATATGATTACGGAATTTATCCACAAAAACTATACGTAAATTTGAATGACTATAGTGAAGTGACAATACAATAGTAAAATATGATTTTATGTAATTTCAAAACGTAACACTTACCTTCTTGAGAAACATCCCTTGAAACACAACTTGCAAAAGTAAAAAGTAAAGCGTCTTTACCGAATTTCGATAAACTGGATATTAACCGCGGTTGCAATTTACTCAAGAAAAGGACGTGGCAAGAAAAAGAAACTGAATTAAAAAAATCGTACCTTTTTAATAATCGAAGACCATAGTAAACTATATAAAAATAATTAACTGTACTATTTCAATACAAAATTAAAACATTATTTTAAATAAAAATTCATGTATCGTTAGCCATTTGTATTAAAAAATATAATTCCATCATTTCTACAATGGAAATCGTGAAATAGTGAATATATTGTAAACTAATTCGATATTACATAATATAGTTTTGCAATGCTAAATAAAGATTTTGAAATATATTAATCATCTAATCATTTTTATTTTCCATTTCTCCATTTAACTTTTTGGATTTTTCGGGATGGTTGAATAAAACATAACTCACTTATCCCCATGGCAATAAATTAAAGACTAAAATACTTACAGAACTATAAAATTAATCTCCAAACTCTATCGACCATCCTATCAAAGGAGGAAATGTAATACAACTTTCTAAACAAAATCAAGTCTCAACTCAATAATGTATCCAATGAAAGATAAAATTCCACCTTCTCTACTTCCAGAATGGGTTTGAAGGGCTGAGTACACGTGACCTGGTGTAATTGTAGTGGTAAGCTCATTGAAAAACTGAGCTATCTTGCGGAAATGTATGGATTTCAAAGACGCTCACGATGAGGATCTGAAACTACCAAGGATGTCTCGTCGGAAAATATACATAGATGATGATCTCCCACACAAGAATAGAAAGAATTTCCTTGATAATTATAGAAATAGTAATTTAGTATCAAAACAGTTATTAGTTATAGCAATATAGTTGATAGCAGGGATTGTTTAATATCGTTATTTAGTTACTTTTTCATTTACAATAAAACTCCATCCAATAATATAGCACACCCAAAAAGCGTTTTAGTTTATGAGCAAGAGAACCCCTGCCGATCAAAATACCGTATACGTGGATTTTACGTTCAAAGTCCATCGCATAACTAACAGCACGATTCGAAACACGTCTGGAGCCGTTGTCAGGTGTCAATAGCAGGCAGATCAGCAGAGTTGGGGCCTGAATGTTAACGAAAGGAGAGTCAGGCAGTGCAGGTGTAGGGGGGAGGGGGTGGGGCACGGGGGCGGCCACTCGGCGGAACACAACCAGGCTGGACATAATTAAATCAGGACAATAAGGGAGCCCTAATGGGCTCCGTCGATTAGCCTCCCCTGACCCCCCCCCCTCCCCCGGATTAATGATAACACTGGCCTGCTCTAAGCTTTAATTTATAGGCAACGTAGGGAGATGATTGTTTACGGATTAGGGGACAAAAACCGATTTGAAAATTTAAATAACTAAACCAGTTGTTGGAATTTGCAAGTTGTGTGATAAAACTAAGTTATTTCTTTAATTTATATTTACTGAGTTTTTTTTAATAAAAAATTTTATATCAAGATACAATACCCATTCATAACAACAAAATGTAGGCAATTACTATTTTTTTTTTTTTTTTTTTTTTGTATTCCGTAAAACAAAATATTTTTTCATGAACCAACAATTGTCATCTTAGAAATATCCCTCCCAGTCAAAAACTTAAATGTATGTTTTGGCATAGATATAAAAAATATTAAAAACAAAAACACATACTACTAAATAATAAAAAACCATCAAGGATCAGAAATTTGATTAGTATATATGAAGCGTCATAAATGGTTCTATATTGATTTTTTTCTATATAGATAAAGTTAAATTAATATCACACAGTAATTTCTTAACCTGTAAACACCTAAATGTTTGAATAGAAAGTTTGATTTACACTATTTATTTGATGTCAGTCAATAATATTCAATATGCAGTGCAATATTGTTTAGAAGATGAACTATAAATACCTGTACAGTTAATATTTAGCGTATTGAATTTCAAATAGGCCAAATGTTTTTTTTTTCAATAATATAGAAACCCCATGATTAGTATATTTGTCATATTATCCAATCTAACCATATTAAAGCAAAAGAAGAAATATCCAATGGTATCAATATAAGTTTCCAATAAATTTATTTCTTATTTGTTATGTAAGAATTAGATTTTCTAGTAATTTCCTTGATTAAAAAATCTTTACCTTTGTTTTAATTATTTCTTTATATATTTCTATTGAAAATGGTAACGTGTCCTCATAATTAAGACAAGGGAGGAATTCCAGATACACCACGTGAATTAAATTCACGAGTAGAGATATGTGATGCAAATGAAGCAGTGATGGGGTAAAAGAATTTGCCACCCTAAAGGGGGGGGGGGGGTTGTCCGGGTGAGAAAAGTTAGATTAGTCGCTGGTATCCTGCAATTTTAGCATCTCTTACTTATCGTTCGCATTGGGGAGCCAACTTCATTATAAACCATACTGCTGGGGTATCTCAAACCACCAACGAATATAAATGTTGAAATTTTTGTTAAATGTTTTTAATAAACTTAAACTTTAATTGAACATTTTCAATTAATCTCTCACGAACAGTAGTTGTCATCTTAGAAAAAAACATAATTTACAAAGTTTACTCAATTAATGGAATATTATCTATTATACTTTGTTAAACTCGTTATCCTATACTCTAAGACTAGTAAGGTATAATTGTATGTAAGCAAAAAGGATGTCAAAAACGGCCCTAACAATTTTCTTCAAACAGCGCAATAGCTTAGTTCTGTTATACAAATAATACTCATAGAAGTCTATATGCTAATAACAAACATTATTTTGTTATACTCTTTATTTGAAACCCTACAAAAATTAAGAATGGAGTTTAAAAATTTAAACTAAATAGTTCTTGAAAATAGCTAACTCAGCTGTCAATTTACAAAATACATGATTCAGTAGAAAATTGCGGTTTTCAATTGTACTGAATTGCTAAATGATGATACTATATTGACAACTACATGTCAGTTTTTACATTGTACTTTATAACTGGTGATCCTGGATGTATAAAGGATAAAATAGCAAATAAATTTCTAGAATTAAAATTAATTTTAAAATCAAAAGCATTCAAAAGTAGATTGCACATGTAACAGGTTCAACATGTAGTTCAGAAAATGTACACCAAACTGCAGCACTCGTAAATCATCATATTGAAATATGCTGAAAGGCGAGTGAAAGAAGCGAGTAAGCGGAGAAAACGAGCTCGTCTTGAAAAAACAAAGCTTTTTGCGCTTGCCATTTAGAGCACAGCCTATGATCAATATTTCTATTAATACTATCAATATTATTAAAGAAGAATCCTATACGTTTATCGAGCAAATGGCCGTCATTCAAGTTCTCTATTTGTAAAATAACCAATGTTGTTATCAATTTAAATGCGTATAGCTTATGTAATATGTACAATTCAAATGAGATTAGTCTTTCTTACCTAGTGGAAATTTAAGTTCCTTACCTACATCATATAAATTTTATTCAATTATATTACTAATTTTACATTATTTATAAGTACATGGTATATGAAATTTTACTCTAAATGTGTCAAGCGAATCTCACCCCGTATATTGAGCCAGCACCGGCGCACAAGGGTGGCATGCGAGAAACGGTGTCCATTAGTCCTTCAATGTAATTATAAGCGAGGTAGCGAATACCGTCCTCCCTCCGTGCGATTAAATTGTAGCCGATGCTATCAGAACCTAATGGAGCCGATAACTCCCTTAGCGGGGCTTTTAAGACGAAATGGCTCTCGGACTGCGTCGGGACGGATACGGTCACCTTGCACCTCCAGGCCAACACTTGCCGGCTGATTTCAGATGTTAAAGTCTCTTTAGCGAGCATGACGGCGTGATGAGGTGTTAGTTGTCAACAAAATGGTGTTTAACATCCTTGAGAATATTTTTTTAACAAAATATGAAGATGTTCAAGGGGTTTTCAAGTCCTTTGAGACTGGTGGATAAGCATCTAATGATAAGTAACTATAAGGTCGATCTAATGCATGAAAAACAGTAGTAGTGGAAAAATGACAGCTCTAGAAAAAAACAAACGAATCAAATATTGACAGGTAAGGTGACCTCTTGTTCTGGAGTAGAGGACAAATTAATTGACGTAACTGTGGTAATTAGTTTCTGCCGTCATGAGGTATAACGACTACCAAATAATGACAGCATAGACTGAAAGTTCACCTGTAAAAAGTAAGTGCTGAAAATAGTCTAACATAAACTTTAAAAGTAATGTAGGTTATACAGTGACGTACACAATTCCAAGGTCAAACAAATAAGTTTAAAAAACAACCGAAAGCATCTTTGATATTTCTAAAGAAAAGGAAGAAAGAAATAAATATTTTAAAGTAATAAATGAAAACTAACGTTACTCCGATTTAGAATTTTGTTATGGTTATTGGGATAAAAAAAATACACTTTTCCAAAGATTATCTATCACTAATAACGGAATCCCCTCCGAGGATTTTCCATCCGGAGGTCAACGACCCGGTAGGAAGGAGAGCAGGATAATGGAACACGACACCTCGGCCGTAATGCTCACTACTTGCAGCTTAGCCACCGACTTGATTACGGCCTCAGCGCTAACACTTGACCATTGTTATAATTGATTGCCTCTGCCTACTCATTATTATGACTCTCGGTGGCTTTATCAAACATGATCGACCCTCCTTCATATTACCGGATAATTAATTTTAGTTTGCATTATTGTACATGGAAATCATAATTCTCTTATTTTTATTCCTCATTACGACGTATCCATCACATAGGATTTAATAGTATTTTTTTACAAAAAATATCTAGTTGGAAGATAAAAAAAAAACATTGTTTGATGGTGATTTTTTCGGAATGTTCTATGTTAGGCCTTGACCTTCCTCACAAACGTCCCCTGAAATCCTTAGTATAAAAAGCCTAAAAATTACTAGATGAGCCACATGGAGTAAAAACATAATCAAACGTGAGCTAGTGTTTTTATACATAACAAGCTTAATGTCTTAATTAGCAGAATTCTATGTCACAAACCCCACCGTAAAAGGTTGCCTGATTAAAAAAAACACCATACTCGTTGCCTGCAAAACTTCAAAATTAAACCAAACTTTAGTTTCAAAACTTTAAAATGCAATAATATTCTAAGTACTTGACTTTTTGGGCCCGTTTTACGGCAAACGTTTACTATTATAACTAAATTTTGAGTTATGGATCGCTTGCGATATGCTTTCATACTGCCTCTAAACCACCCTTACACATTAACGTCAAACGTCCAAAAATGGATGCTATGAAAATTACTTCTTAGTCCAAGAGAGTACGTGACACCAAACCAGAACTCAAAGAGTGAAATATATCAAAAGATGTTTCATTTTAAAATTTTATAGTTTTATTTTGATAGAAATTTGAAATTGTGTCATTTTTCTCCAAATCGTCATTTGAGACCGAGTTAAAAAAATTGTATTCTACCACTAGTTATTACTTTTCTAATTTCTACAACTTGCTTAAATGTATTTAAATTCTTTATGCTCAATAAGTCATTTATATATTTATTCCTCGTGGGCCATTCCCCACTTTTCAGGCATGATCCAAATTAAGGATTGCATATGGAACTTTTTCGTAGGAAGTTCAGGGGAGGCTATAGAACACATTTAAGAAAAGTTTGCTGTATAAAGATATTTTATTTGCTCGTGAAATTTTACCACACTAAAGATAGTGATCATGTTATCTTGTAAAGGCAGTAAGAAACCTTATTAGCATAAATAAATGTTAGGCCTAATTAAAAATAATACATGAGTGAGTAGGATGAAGTGTAAGGATATAATTTACTATCAAAATTAATTACAATAACAAATAATAAACAAATAATAAGATTAACTTTTAAAAAAAATGTGTCATTTTTTCATTGATTACAAAAGATAAATATAGGGATTTCAAGGGAAAAACCCACACTGATGTTTAAACACAAAATTTACCAGTAAATGAGGCAGGGGAAAAATATTATGAATGAAAAGAAAAAAAATAATTTAATTGATTTTTTAAATTAAATTATTTATTAAGACAATGTAGATATTGAGATACTTAAACACAAGCTTGATAACCGCTTTTTACTTTTCTTTCTTCTTTCTTTTTTTAAAAAGAGGTTGGCGGACCTCTTTTTTGCCTTACTTTGTCCCGTCCACATAGACTATTGATCTGTGCGTGGATCGTATTAGACAAAGTAAGGGGGTGAGCCGCTACAGTACAAGGTGAAAGGTACTGATAAAAGTCACTGGCAGAACGCGGATTCGCACCCACGACATCGCTGCCATGGTTCCGAAGTCCGGCGCGCCAACCACTACGCCACCGACTCACCCAATAGTTTTGATAGTTATAAAAGTGTAACAAGAAATTAAAGGTATATTAAAATATACATAATGAATGACGTTATTAGTATACACTTTCAATGTTGCTTTAATGAAAAACACATAACAGTACTTGAACTTAAAATTTTTTTTTCATTTCTGTTACGTATAATATAAAGTTTTCAGTTTTAACAAGTAATAGGATAATGTTCTTTTCATAGAGCGTAGTATATTTTTACTATGATGCATAACGGCTATTTTTACGGTAATTTTGGTAATCAATACAGTTCTATAAACCGGATGGAATCTGGTCCCAATAATCCGGAATATCGACGTTCTACTGTATGATCAAAGTTCTAAAGTTCTGTGTGTGTATGTTCTAAGTTTATTTTATAAATGACAAAAGCCAAATTTTATCACATAATAAGGTTAAACATCGTTAGTAAGTCAGCGAATGACAAATTTGAAGAGTGTTTTGCGTTGAATGCAGAAATTAATCCATGATAACAATTTGGTATTTACTCACATTTGTTTCCTATGGTTTAATAACATCCGAACGAGACTGTTTACACTTTATGAATCATACTTGTTGAAATATACAAATAATCACTTTATAATATATTCATATACTAGTTTATTATACAAATATTAGCTAATTATCATAAAAAAAGCCAAAAATGTGAAATCAGTTTATTGATTTGGAAACTGCAACATTTGAAGTGTGTCCCTCCTCTAAACAATGGTATATTTCTGTATGAGGAAAATCCAATACTCTCCAGCAAACTGTAGAAAAGTTTATTCGCCATATTCTCAAAGTCGTGATACGAAGTTTCGATATATTCTTGTTTATTTTGTATTGGAAGTTTCGTATTCAGGTGTCCGAGATTAAAATAGTTTTGCCACCTGTGCGAGACTCAAAACTCTTCAACATTCGATTGCCCGTCAAGTATTCTAGTCTTTTGCGATTCGAAATAAGAAATTCTTGACATTTCGTGAGGCGTGAAGTCTTTCTTGAGGGTTTAGTAGCAAATTTGTTTGATAGTGTTTACACTATCAAACAAATTTGCTACTGTTCATTGCTACTGCTCCTACACAATTGTATAAGTTTTATTGTAAGACTTTAGATGTATGTTTTATTACTAGAAATTACTTAAATGTATGTATAAATAAATTCAAGTAAAAGGCATTATAGGTGTATTATTGTTCTTGGATATAAAACATGTTACCTCATTATATAATTATAATCTATAGACTTAATTAAATAATTATAAATGATTATATTATACCTTAACACGTAAAGGTAAACTAGCGTTCCTCCTTGGAAAATTTCTAATAACTTTATTTTAATTATAACTTTTTATATCTTTAGAAAAATGTTATTGTGTTACACGAGGCTTTTATTTGACCTAAGATTCTCTCCCAATGAACAAAGTATTTTTTTTTTTTTTTTTTTTTTTTTTTTTTTTACTAGCCCTAAGCTATACAAAGCTGCATGTTTTAAAATAATTTCAAATCCAATAGTAAAAATTGTTAAAACTAAATTTAAAAAATAGTAAAATAATGTATTTTTGCTCAATCCTTTAAAATAAAGTAAGCAAACCATAATACTCTTCTATGTCTTTAAATAATAAATATTAAATTATGTACCGAGTAATTTTTGTAGTAAAACAAACAATAAAATTAAATAATTCATTACAAAATATTTTTAATGAATCCTTATCGCTTGTGGATGAAAATACTTAGTCGGGCGTATTAAAAAATGCAATCATCTACTCCTACTGGGTAATAACACAGAGTAAGGAACCTTTAAAGGTTCCTTACTCTGTGGTAATAATCACCAACCCGCGCCGGCTCGCCAACCAACACTGCTTGTGTCTCATTCATGATAGGTGCTGCCTCTGCCTCCAGGTTCTCTGTCCGCCGCTGGGCTGGGGCGACCACCTCGACTAGGGGTCACCAACCAGCCTCTGATGAAGTAATAGCTCCCGAATGTCCTCTTCATTGTTATTAGTGTTTCTTCTTGTGTCGCCCCCGGTAGTCTATGTCGCTAAACGCGTTGAGTTACATGTGTTGACAAAATCTTCTTTGCCTTAGTCTCTTTAACGTGTGTTTGTGAGGTAAAAATGTGTATGTTGAGTTTTTGTTTTGTGAGTGTTTCTTTTAATAGCGCTTTGGGAATGTTGAAGTTGAGTATTGCTTGTGGTTTAAAGTGGTTTCAAATAAATAGAATATCACAGTTGGCACAGTCACTATAAAATATTGTAAGTACTTGTTAGTTCTCAGTTTGTACTTAACAATTTGAGATTTTTTTAAGGAACCATAAATGCAAACTTTTTTTATCGTAAAAAAAGTAGTCAGTTTTTTCAGTTTTACAGTGAGACTCCCATAAATGTTTCTTTTATTTTATGTGTAGGTATCTTAAAATGTTTCAAAAAAAAAAAAAAAAAAAAAAACTCTGTAAAAATCTTGTGTTAAGAGATCATAATTATAGTAGGAATATTGCTAATTTGTCAATTACAAACCAAAAAATACACAGAACATTGATAGTTTAATCATTTAAAATAGTAGTTAAATTTTTATAGCAGTACAGTATATCTTTGTATTTCAATATATTATAATTCAATAAATATTAAATCACGCATATGAAGTTCAATATTCGTTGTCATTTATAATGTAAACAATACCAAACCTTCCACGTCATTTACACACTTCATGGTGCAGACACCAATCATATTTGACTTGATATGATTATCATTTATATAACTAAATCAATTAAGTACTTAAACTGTATGTACTGGAATTACTCAAAACACTTTATCGTTGTTGTAAAATCTCACAAAATTTTTATTATTTACTAATAGATACAATTAAACTGTTTGATGATTGTTGTTTCGTTTATTAAAACACATCGCAATGAAGTAATAGGCTATGTGTTATTAAAATAAAAATTCTACAATTCATATTATTCATATATTCATGAGGTTGGCAATAAAATTATTGTATTAATAATATTTTAATAGAAATTTATAATCAATAATTAATTAAAAATAATTATTTGAAATCAGATGTAGTTTTATAAAAAAAAAATTATTTCAAAGTAATGTGCCGAGAACGTATGCTTGAAAGAATTGCTTTTATCGAGCCATTTTTATTTATTTATTTATTTTAATGCAGTGTATTAAATAATTGCAGTTCGTTAAAATTTAAATACAACTAACTAATTAAATCGAATAACCATTTTCATTAAAATTAAGGATGTTTCAAAACGCTTTATAGTATCTAAGACTTATTTACTCCCTTAGTTTGAAATTTATACAGTTAAAAGTCTATTTCTTTTATTTTGCTTATATATTCGTTTTGGTAAAGTTTAAAGCTGTTTTCCAATATTTTTAGAAATTTTAAGTAAAAAGACTGTCAATAAATGCCAACCAAGTACTCACAAAGCCAAATGATTTCACGGGAACGGAAACGGAATCTCT
This sequence comes from Neoaliturus tenellus, assembly GCA_030545055.2. NCBI lineage: Eukaryota > Metazoa > Arthropoda > Insecta > Hemiptera > Cicadellidae > Neoaliturus > Neoaliturus tenellus. Next base: position 180,587,715 of record CM061533.1, on the reverse strand, counting down.
TCTAGTCACGTTAGTACATCTTTGAAGGTTTAGTAATTGTATTTTTCGTTTTCCAGGTAAATCATTACAATGTTGTGAGTTGCTGAAAAGGGTAAAGCAGTTGTTATCATTTCTCATGCTTCTGAAATAACATTTGGAATTATTGTAAGTATTTTGTGAATCCTTCTTATTGGACAAACCTAAAAATAAAACAAATGTGCGTGGTTGCAGAGTTACATTTCAAACGCAAATAAACTCTTAAAAGGTGTATAACAAATATAACGTCTATTTATATTCTAAAGTAAATATCAGACATGTAGAAAAACTGGAAGTACACAAACTGCAGCATAAATAAACTCAGAAGTAAATTTGGAAAGGCGGAACGGTTGGTAAATAGAATGTTAGCGTCAGGCCTGGTGTGAAGGGTTCGTATTTTGAAATATTGCATGTTGGCGATGTGACGAATGTTTACTTTCAAACGTTTTGTACCGTTCAATTTGCATGTTGTACATTTTTCATGTTGTGACGGCACTTGAAAAGCGATAAGTTAATAGTGTTATGACAAGTTAGATATGCAACATCAGTTATGATTTCATTATTTGTTTTTTATTCAGTTCGTTAATTTTTTATATCAGTGCAGCATAACGTTTGTATTTTGTTCTATTATAGTAGATGATATTGTTGTTTAGAAAATTGTTGCGGACATTTTCCATCACTGATTAGTAAACAAAATTCACGACGTTTCGGGATCCCGAAACGTTCTCAGATCCCTAAACGTCGTGAATTTTGTTTACTAATCAGGGATGGACAATGCCCGCAACAATTTTTTAAACAATGACATGAACTCACCATTACCACCAATGAACTTTAAACATTGTAAATGGTATTATAAGATTTTCAGTCCATGAAGTTTATAATTCTTCGATGAATTGGTCATATTCACATCTATTTTCCAAAACACCATTGAATGACCTAAATGACTAATATTTAAATAACTTGCTAAAATTTGATATGTACATTCACTAAGTAGTTTTTGACTGATATCTGCTTACAACACTCATATGGTGGCAAACCTACATACTCACTCCCATTGGGTTTATGGGGAAAATTAAAAAGTGCCAAATATTGAAACAGTTTGATATTTATCTTACCTTACCATTACATTTCCTAAAAACAACATTTTTTGCAACATTCCGTGGCAATAAACTTACATACTCATTCTTATTGTGTTTATAGGTAAAATAAATGATCTCAAATTGCTTTGCATATTCGCTGAGTACGCATGTCTGCTGCAGCGGGGGTATTTTCCCTTGCTGACCATCTAAACCACATCAGACGCCAACGTCATCACTGTTTTCTTTATTCCATACGGTGAATACGATTTTTACAAAGAAAAGGTATAGATGTTCCATTCAATATGACAGATACATAATCATTACATGAATGAAAGAGAACAATAAATAACTTAAATACTTGACATACAGATCATTCAAATTGTCATATTAAACTATTATATGAATAGTAAATGTGCAAATAGATAACTTAAATACCTTGCAAATCATACACGTGTAAGCAACTGGAAATGATTATTACGTACATAACAACAGTGTAAATAAATTACTTAAACATTATACATTCGTAGCAAACATCAACAACATTAACACGTGCAAACATTTGAAAATCATTGGCTAGTTATATTAACATCAACTTACGATTGGATCAGTCAAATGTTGGTGTAACATATATTATAGAAATCTGTTAGTCGTATGTTATCCTACAACGATCTAATATTTTGAAATTATAATGATATTATGATCCTTGCCCATGTCTTTCATCTAATTTAAATAATCTGTTATTCATCTTTTATTAAATTCCATCTATATTTTGGTAATAGTATCTAAACGATTTGGTAAATTTAAAACTTCAATTATTTTCAACAAATCGTCAGATATAACCGTTCCTTAATCTTACTGTCTCTGATGCACAAAGCTCAGTTATTCATAAAATAGTTAAGATAAAGATAAAAATAATTTTATTAAAATTAAGATTATTTTATTCACTAAGAGAGTGGTTGTAGATGCGACCACCAGGAAGCGGCAGTTGTCTCGTAGTGTGTCCAACGGCCGCCTGGGAGAGCTAGTGTCGCTGAGGTATCGATTGTACGCAACGCACAGTAGGGTCCATCCCACAGCCTACAGGAAGCTCCCTTATCATAACTGTCCACCGGGCTTAACACCACTTATCTAATGACTTGAGAGGACTGCCTCCAATCAGATACTCCCCTTCCAATTTACCCAAACGATGAAATCTAAAGCGCTTTCAATTTTAACTCAGGCACTGAAATTGACGTCGCCACTTACCTTAATTCATTAGTCCTTCGGGAAACAGATGGGGTTGACAGATAACTGGGATGACTTTTCTTTTGTTCCGGTGATAAATGTTGTCAGATGTTGCACTAAGATGGTTCAAAATTGTGCAGTTTGTCATTTTATAATTTACTCCGTCTAATGTCTTATGCACTTTATATTTTAAAGAAAACCAATTTACACTCTTACTTGGATATTGAATAATTTTTTTGTTTTGTTTTATCTAGATAAACAAATTAATGGGACTAAAATATATTTCTTGATTGCTTTGATATTAAAGTTAAATAAATAGTACTTAAAAGGATAATTATTTTTCATTGCACAGATTAACTTGAAACCAAGTTTCTTAACCGACTTATGGCATTTAATTTAGGAGAATATACAATTCATATATGTTAAACCAATATTGTAAAAAATTGGGACATTTAATGCGTTTTTTTATTATATACAATTATAATTAAGAGTTACCTGTTATTTTACTCACAACAAATATATAAAATATATATAATAATATAAGTATTTGAATAGGGGGAGGAATTTTCAAAACTAAACGACATATTTTGTCACTAGGCCTACTTGGTAACATATATTATAACTAATTGCAATAACTAAGTTAATAGTGCGTCACTTAATGCCAATGTTTCAAATAACCAACCTAGCGAATTTTGAAAACCCAATAAAAATATAAAACTGTTTATATACAGTTAATTTTTTTTAGATATGTAATTTATTGATATAAACTTTTTATAATAGCATCAAAACCTATTTATTTTAGAAACAGGAGATTCAAAATAAACTTCTAATCAACTGATATTCATAATTTTAAAATAAATTTAAATATTGGCAATGTTCAACTAATCGTTCCTGCTACTTGATATCATGTGAATCCTGACATAAACGTAATGTTTTCTAATCAGCAGAGTTTCATACCGTGGGAAATCTAACCAATCTCGAATCTTCACTATAATCGTTCTTACTTTCAGGAAATTTTGTATCACTATGTAGAAATTCCTAGTTATAATAATCTCAGTATCTGCTATAATTTAAAAACAGTAACATACACAGTTAAGTAAATAATTCCCATTTACAATTTTTTTATTAGTTGCCAGTGGGTACTCGTGAAGTGAACCATTACATTTCTAATTAACCCAACGTCTGTTCTTATTTAGAAAAATTACATAATTTAGACAACAAGATCCTCTATCCAAAAACGATCTTATCCCTTTTCTTATTTAAAAATCTTCAAATCACACATCAGAAAATGCTATTGAGTCCGATGGAACCTCATTGCTGCCACCCTCGGGGCAGGGACGGACGGACGGTGCGGCCGGCACAGCTGGGATCCGGCACGTGTGCGGAGATGGAGTTGTCAACAGGAATCTTATCATCATCTGATAAGCGACGCTTGTGCCCAGTCAAGGGTTGTCGGGGAGGGGTGGGACAAGGAAAGGGAAGGTTCGTTAGTCGCCACCGGCGGCGCTGCGGCTTGAAATGTCCCCAGATAAAATTTCATTACCGTCAGAATTCGTAAAAGCCTTTCAAAACCAACTGTTATTGGCGTGTCTGTGAGCGAAGTTCTTTCTGCGGCAGTTATTTGACTTTATTGGCCGCCTTTATCAGGGGAACTCCGGAATAGGAATGGTAGTTTATAACTGGTCGGATTATTGGACTGACTGCAACAGTCGCTGCTTATAGCCTACTTACGATGTTTAAAGGCATGAGCGAACTGTAACTAACGGTTTCGATAAGAGTTTTGTCATTTAAGCTCGGTATATTTTTCTTAAAAGTCTAAATACGTTATAAAATGTGATTCATTTATTTGCCGATCTATCTTTTTATATTCCTCCAAAATCTTCTTATGTTGTTTTAAACATTTTTGTAATGTTTTTATCAATCTTAAATACAATTGTTTATTGGTCTTCTATCCCTGTTTCTTTGTCTGTTATATTAAGTTAGAAATAAATCATATACGTAAATTTTAGTTTGCACTGTACCTCTGAATGTCTGATTTTTACCAAAATCTACTTATGTTCTTTTAAACATTTTTTTGTATTTTTTGTATTAATCTTAAATACAATTGTTTACTAGTCTTCTATCCTTGTTTCTTTGCCTGCCATATTAGGTTAAAATTAAACCATATATGTAAATTTTAGTTTGCACTGTACCTCTGAATGTCTGAATTTTTTCCAAAATCTACTATATGTTGTTTTAAACTTTTTTGTATTTTATTTATCAATTTTAAATACAATTGTTTACTGGTCCTCTACCCTTGTTTCTTTGGCTGTCATATTAAATTAAAATTAAATCATATACGTAAATTTTAGTTTGCACTGTACCTCTGAATGTCTGAATTTTGATTACTGGATATTCATATGTGTAGAGCATTCATAATCACTCACTCTTAAAGAAAGTAATTTGTTCACATTCAAGCCTACTTAATTGGTCGCGATTTCAAATTAAATTGAGTGAAGAGGTTAACAAGTAAATATATTCTTTTTTCAATATAGTTGTTTAAATCTATAATTTTTAGTTTGTCTCTGTTGATATTTTATTTAAACTTATCACTTTTTAATACATTTAATAAAGGTAAGCGCAATTGGTTGATTGAAATAATGAGTGTAAAACTCTGTTTCCGTTTAATTACTTTGACGTCTTTTCTTTTTGGACTTAACTGCTCCCAAGGCTACCGTAAGAACAAACATACACACACACACACACACACACACACACACACACACACACACACACACACACACACACACACACACACGTGTGTGTGTAATGAAAGGTTTGCTGGGGGCAGGCTCCGCTATATTAGCTACGGAGACCCCACTAGGCTTGTTTTACCAATATCAACACACCTACCCTCCAAATACAACACATTTTTTCATTTACAACCCCCTCGCCACATTTAAGCGCTACCCTTCATTTCATTTGTAGTTCATTTCATTCCGTCCCGTTGTCACGCGGAACAAATGTTTGCACATGAACCACCGCTGTTATTGCCCGAAGGCACGATCCATCGAATGTTTTTGCGTAATAAATAAGGGTCTTTCAACATTAAACTTTTTCTTTTGCCTTATAAATGATCGAAGTGAAAAATTTAATACTTTTAGCTTCAGTTGATTTTTTACTTAGAAAGTCTGGGTCTGCCATCTCTTTCTTCTCGAAAGGAAACCAGTACCGTATACATTTTAGAAATAAACAAAAACTTGGTTAATAATATTAATTATTGATATTTAAATATGGTAGTGAAGTGAAGTTTAATAATTGCATGTTGACAAATCTGGTAGCATAGAAAAACTAAACAGTTACAGAAGACTCACGCAAAGCTTATTTCTGTTCAGCAAAATTTCATCGTTGAACCGGCTAGATCATAGAAGGCGCTGCGACCAAAACCGGCCAATCGACGTTGCCGATCCGACGGCTGCTGGTCGGCCAACCGGCCGGCTGAATCCACGAATCCTTTCTATGATCTGGCCGGTTCAACTATGAAATTTTGTTTTGCAGAAATTAGCATTGCGTGAGTCTTCTGTACCTGGTTAGTTTATCTATACTAGTAGTAAGTTAATAAACTTCTTACTTTTAACAACTAAATTCAGGAAAACTTTTTAGATAAATCAAAATTGGGTTTTAAATTTTAAATTTATATCAAAAGGAAGGGTTATTAATTTAGCTACTTCACAGAAACCATACCAATTTTCTCCACCTAGAGGAAAGTTTTAAAACTATTTAATGCTTTTATACACAATAACAAGCCCTCAAGTATTACGACTAAGGCCGATTGTAGTGGTAAATTAATATCATGAAAAAAGTTCAATATTTTGATTTATGTTTATTAGGTAATATTTTTATTAGTTATAAAATGAGTTTTTATTCAAGTTAATTAGAGGACACACTTGACAATATCCCTTCTCTTCTAATTACTATCGTAGCATTGAAGTAAACATCCATTTATGCAAATGTTGTTTTAATACCTGACTAAAAACTGAATGTGTATGAGTAAGTGTAGGTTTAAAGACTGAGTGCTCTTCGCCTTAGAATCCCAAGGTTACCCGTTCGCTCTTGAGAAATTAGTAGCTAATTGTAGGTTTAATTCTGCACCAAGTGTCTTTTGTCATTGGGCTATTGATTGATTATATTATCTAACGATAAGTCGACGTTAAATAGTAGCATAAGGGTTTGGACCGTTCCCCGCACAAAAGTTTATTTATGTCACTGATGTTGAAAAGCACAAATATAATCTAATGATTTGTTTAGTTTAATTAAAAAGTCTTGACCGTTAGACTGTCAGATTGTATCAACTTCTAATAAAATATTTAAAACCTGTGCAAATGCCTATCAAAAGTTTTGGAATTGTAAATAATTTATGACTTATGTTGACAGCAACACTTAATTTATTTAGAGTTATACATTACTGGGTAATAAATTTTCAAACACTGCCGAGCCCCGGACGGCAGGAGGTGTCAATGAAAGGCGTGCTGTTTTAAATAAACGCAATCTCACTGAGAGAAACCTGGATCCTCAGAAGCGTGATATAATTCCCACTTTTAATTCACTTCCTTAAACAGTTTGATTACAGTTTACACCCGGTGCGGATCGGAGAAGTTTTAAATAAATATTTCTGGTTTCCGGAAAAACAATCAAATCAACCGTAAATTACATCGTCTTGGGTGGTGGAAAACCAGTGGGGGAAACGATAAACAGGCCGAGTAAATAATTGAGGGGCGGGGAGGGAAGATTGGATTTCCTTAAGTGGAAAATGCAACCGGAGCGGCCGACGCGTCGTCTGGCCCATCCGTCTTAATTAATCTCGGATTTGGCAAGTTAAAAATGGCTGCGGAATGTTGATTGGGTGTCGGCAATGGGGAGGTTTGATGACACATGTTTTGTTAGCGATAGATAGCGCCATAGATCAAGTGAGTCACCGGGGATTAGGCTGGTTAATATTGCAGTTCCCTGGGCTAATATTGGCGACAGACCGGACCCCCTCCCTCACCCCGCCCTGCAACGCGACGGGCGCAGACACACTTGATCCATAACCGATCATGTGTTAAATAACAGCTGATCATAACGTGGTAGAACGAACAGTGTGAAGGAGATGTTCATAGATGATTAAGAAAGAACTAATAAACATGATGTATTTTTACTGAGGAGGTTTATAAAGAAATAAAACCTTTTCATATTTTCTTTCAATCAATTACACACAGAAGATTGTATATTTGAGATGTATTTTAATTAATTAATTTTTAAAACAGGCATATAAGGTTACCAACCATTAATACAAAATTATGCGAAACTTTTTGAGTACTTTTTTTGAAAAATTGGGTTATGTTATTGAAGATGCTATGTGGATGAACTTCCTGGATTCATTTACCAAAAGAAGATTTGACCTGGATTTTCCACATTCTGAGCGACCGAATTTCACAATTCTGCTTCGTTTGGTTTTCTAGATAAACAGATCCATAAAACCTATATTCTAGAATTGCATTGAATATATACTAGAAAATTACATATCCTGAGAAAAACTTACTATAATTGTTTTGGTGTTCAATGAAGCAGTATCTTGATCTTAATCAAAAATAAATGACCATTTTTAAAATCACTTATTAATGACTGTTATTCATTTAGTTTTTATATGATTTTTCTGTGAAGAGTAATAATGCGACTCTTTAAATCATAGTTAAAATAACTTTTACGTTATGCGTAAATTGCATAGTATATTCTAAATCGCTTAAGCTTAAAACACAAAACTAATTTGGCCTAATTTTCATTTCTTGTCATTTAAGATATTATACACACTAGAGCGGTTTAATTTAGTTTACCAAATTTAAAGGAGATATACGTAACACATCTATTTAGTAGATACAAAAATTGGGGCTTTTACAGTCTGTTCAGTTTAAGTTCGGGATGAGTCTGTTACTATAGTTGATATGCATATTGTGTGAATTGAACATCTAAATTATTTTTAAAAAGTACAGAAAAATTGACTCAAACAACACAGTTGTCAAATAAACTAACTGCTTAGGCAAAAATTTAATATCATTGTATGATTTTATAGAACATTTCTGGAAATTCATAAATAAAATGCATATACATAAATAAATTAAAGAAGAATTAATTTGAATTATTTTCTCAGTGGTCGATGCAATATAATATTTGCTTATGCTATAATCATTTTAATGGTGTAAAAATGAATGACATTTTACTAAACTAATCTTAAAACTAAACTAATCTTATTGTTGTATGGCGATACTTTAAATATGGGGTCTGAGGAACTGTATTTCAATCCAAATGAATATTTAGTTGTTAACAGGATCTGCATAGATCTTCATCGGTTTTGAAGCAGAACGCGAAATAAGGACATGACATAGTTTTATCAGACTAGGTACTTTTTTATGTTTAAGAATTTATACTTACCTCTCGTTGGTGGAACCGTCGGAAATATTAGTGGAGTAGAAATATAGGAATATAAGTTAAAAACTGATATCATCAGGAAATATGCCTGGAAATTGTTGAATTCCTAGGATATTTTATTATTAATACAATATTTATAAAAGTTAACATTATTTGTCGTAGTTTAATTATGGTTATGGCTTTCACGTTTATTTCCGACATAAGGTATTATACTGCGAAAGGTATCCGTTTGTTAAGACTTGAGCTTCATAAAATTAGTGCATCATCTCCCACATTCTACAAGAAAAGAGAATTGTTTTTAATAGAAAAAATATTAAATTGAAGTAGTGGTAAAGAGGGGCTGCTGGGATGTGACGTCATCGTGATGACGTCACGTCCCAGCAGCCCAACTTTGCCACTACTGTTGAGAATTAAATTCAAATTTACTTGATATTAAATCAATTAAATGTTAAATAATTCACTGACTCGTTCATTTATAAATTTTAGATTTACGTTTCTGAGTAAACAGTCATAATTCCATTCCATTTTTTGTGTTACTATTACTAATATCGATATAATACATTCCTAGACCTAGAACCGTTGCCTGATATTCAAACCTAAACTACGATTAAAAACAAGCACTAGTCGATTTTAGCACTTACATATTTGATATGAATTTTTTCGTATCACTCCTGTTAAGTGTTGAGTTAATTTTGTAAAAAAATAATAAAAAACTTTTAGTCCAGTAAAATTATACATTTTGGTGTGCAAAAGGTCGGGTAGTTCTGATTTTTTGATATGTTGTTAGTGTTGGGCCCATTACATAAAATCCAAGTTTTCGACCTCGTGGTGCGACCGCGCGCCACGGGGCGCGCCACTTGTTACTAACATATCGAAATTTTTACAAATCTTAAGTTTTTTTGGTCTATATCGCTAGCGAATAATTTTACAGCAAATATTACATTGTTGTGTTATAGGAGGATAAATTTGTGACATTTTAAGAACTACAACACATACATGTAGCGTAAATAATTACCAAAATAAAGACCTTCAAACAAAATAACTAAATAGCCCAGTCAAAATAGGTTCGTGTCGGAGGTAATTTCGGAGTAGCTGAATTTTTCACAGTTGATAGACTAAAGGTACAAGGTGTAAGGTATAAGAAGGTGCAATGAGGTAAGGTATAAGGTATAAGGTATAAGGTAAGGTAAGGTACAAGGTGGTCATTTTTCCAAAAATCCCGAAAAATCCCCCTTGAGCTTTCCGCCCTACGCACCTTTAAAGTTAAAGTTGCAGTATGTTAGAAAATCAACTACAGTTTCTTAAGGGGAAAAACAATCGAAGTGGCATTGCTTCTATTTTGTTCCAAATAAAATTTGTTACACCAATTGTCATTACCACTTATTACAAAAACCTTAAAATTTTGTGGCAAAATCGACACAAACGTAAAAAATTTATTCTTTTCATTACATCATACAAAAACTTTCCCTTACAGGTCCTTTGTTTGAAGTTTATATGTAAAACCGTAAATCTGAAGTTTTTAGAGAATTATTTTAGCTTTATAATTAATTATTTATAATATTACTATGTTCGGTTTGAAAATAACGAGCAATATTGTATTTTATTTTATGGAGACAGTGAAAAAAGGCTCTATTCCTTGCCCCATTTCAGTACAGACATTATTGAATTTTAATGTCTTCAGTAGTGTCAAATTGTTGGTGCTGGCTCAGTTCAAGGTCACCTGAGGGATGACGTCATCGAGGTCAATGACCTCACCGATGACGTCATCGATGACGTCATCGATTGCGTCATCGATGACGTCATCACCAATGACGTCATTTCGATGACGTCACACCCATGACGTCACAGAAATGACGTGCTGATGACGTCATCACCCCTTACGTCATCAAAATGACGTCACCGACGCCACTGAGGTCAAGGTCACGCCGAAACTTAAAATTTTTTGGCACTTTTGCCGTTTCTCGCACTACGCTCCGAGTTTCAGTCAGAGTCCCCGTGACCTTGACCACTTGGAGCGAATTTTCGACGAGAAACGGCAAAAGTGCCAAGTTAAACTCGAGTTTCTGACATGACCCTGCCTAAATGGGCAATCGGTTATCCCTCAGGTGACCTTGAACCAGCACAACACCAACAATTTGATATTACTGTGACCTTGAAAACCTAACAACGGAGCGCCGACACCGACGCGCACCCCACGACAGCCACCGAGTGACTGACTGTCAGGCTCTGTGTATGCTAGGTATATCGGCTTGAGAGACTAAGACTCTAAACTGTCAGGAATGGGAGTAACTAACTGAATTTTGCAAGGAAAAGTCATTTCATCCAATATTTTAAACAAATCCTCATCAGTAAAACTGACATTAGTCTGTTTTGTATAAAACTTAGGGTGTCCGCGCAACAGTTTGCGCCACTTAGCTAAAGTTGAAACTCTCTTAACTTTGAGTGGTGGACAGTGAGCAACTAATAAAGTTTTAACACGGCTAAGTTTCTTACCTAAAGTGTCCTGCGACATGGCTTCACCTCACAAAAGTCCGCACAATACTGAGAGACTGCTTGTAGCGCATGAGTCAAGGGAAAAGAGGTGGGGGAAACAGCAGGAGTGGGGGAAGGTCACAGTGGCGGGGGAAGGTGAGGTGGTACGCTGGAGTATCGCATCACTTCACCATGAGCTGTCCTACAGTCAACACACTGTTCTCTTGGCCGGAGTTGGCACTAGAAGAAACATTCCTGTACAGCTTAGGCTGTGAGAGCCGTGGAAGCAAAGTCAAAGTGGAAATTGTGTTAAACTCCAAGATGAAGAGTCTCCTAAATAAACTAATTGTATCCTTGCAATCTCCTATAACATTAGAGAAATACCACTTTATTAAGCGACACCTTATACTTTGGCAAAACGAAGCGGAAATGGAAAAGATTACAGTAAAATTAATTTAACTTAAAACCTGGACTGGACACTCATGGCGACACCACGTGGCGTGCAAACGCCACCCTAAACATTACAAGTTAGGTTATTGAGCACCTCTGGTGCGATAACTGATGTGCTAGAGTTAAAGTGTGATGACCTTGAGTCAAAACACTGAAATACTACAAGTCGATATCGTCCCAGAGTTAAAGTGTAGTGACCTACATTCAGAACTTGTAAAATTACTTACATATAGCGAGCTAGAGAACAGCGAGACGCACCACATGGAAGCCGGAGACATACTGGCGAAGCGGTGTTGTGCAGCCTAGGGACCCAGTTGTGGTGGGGGTATAGCCAACACTTAGAGTACAAGTGTTGTGGGTGACCTTGACCCACATAACTTACCTGACCCCCCCCCCCCGACAAAAAGTGCGAACCCCCCCCCCCCCCCCGACAAAAAGTGCGAACCCCCCCCCCCCGACAAAAAGTGCGAGCCCCCCCCCCCCCCCCCCGACAAAAAGTGCCCCCCCCCCCGACAAAAAGTGCCCCCCCCCCACCCCCACCCCCACCCCCACCCCCACCCCCACCCCCACCCCCACCCCCACCCCCACCCCCACCCCCACCCCCACCCCCACCCCCACCCCCACCCCCACCCCCACCCCCACCCCTGATATCCTGGGCGTGGCAGCCCCGGTGGGGATATAAGGGGGCCCAGCCAGAGCCGGCTCGCAGTCCGCTCCCGCGCGTTGAACGTGAACGATCGGGACGGACCGCCATAGGCATCACTAAACATTGAATGGCGCCTTCAGTGTTTAGCGAAGTCTACTCTAACTTTAAGACTTGTATTAGTTGTAAGATATTGCGCTTGCGTTTGGGTATTGCGAATTGTTTTATATGAGAGTGTTTTACTTGTACCTTATGTCTCCTGTGTGTCTTTTATCCTTTGTGTCTTGTTTGTTATATGTGTTTAACATGTATGTGCTTGTTCCAGCATTGACTACGTTGAGCTCAATTGTGTGTTGTAAGTGTGTTATATTTTTCTAAAGTGTATACGCTTGTTTTAGCAATCCCCCCTTGAGCTTTTGCAATGCTCAAAGTAAATCGTAAAGACAGGGAACGGGAGTAGGCCCCCGTGTAAAGTTACTTTTGTATAATTGTTAGGCTCCTCTCATGCATGCTTTAATGCGGCTGAGAAATAGGAGCGTCCGTTTGTACGCCTATATGGGGGTAATAAGCCGATGGCCTCTGCACTCGGACCGAGGACGTAAGCCACTAGGGTGTCCTCAGTTAGTTTCCCTTCTGGAAACTCAAAATTATGTAAATGAAACATTGTTAGCTATTTGTTTTTTTTGTCCCCAAGGCCCCCGAACATTCGTGGTTCGCCATGGATGTACGGGGGCCGAAATTTTTTAATGTCCGTGTGGCCTTGACCCACATAGGACTTGTAAAAATCTACTGCATTGCTAAATTAAAAATATTAAAGATAGGGTTACGGGAGTAGGCCCCCGTGTAAAGCCACTTTTTTTTTATAATTGTTAGGCTCCTCTCATGCATGCTTCAATGCGGCTGAGAAATAGGAGGTGGTCCGTTTGTACGCTTATACGGGGGTAATGAGCCGATGGCCTCTGCACTCGGACCGAGGACGTAAGCCACTAGGGCGTCCTCAGTTTCTTTCAAAATTATGTAAATGACATTTCGTTAGCTATTGGAAAAGTTATTAGTTGGAAATGCAGTAAATGTTTACAAGTCTCGCGTGGCGAAGGGTACACGACATTGGATGTTGCCTTGTTGTCATAGTTGGGTCTCTTCGGAGGCTACAGCGATGACAACCCAAGTGCCCCACACCCCCATAGGGGGGTGTGGGGCTTAATTTTTTTAAAGTTTTTTCGTGACCTTGACCTAAATATAAAAGTTTTCAAAATCTTTAACAGTCAGATCTTACTAACACAGTTTATATATATAGAGGTCTTTTAAAAGTTAACAGTTAGGTATTAGTAACGCACAAGTTTGGAATTGGGTGTCTTGGGAGGCTTCAGCGATGGCAACATAAATGTCCCAAGTGGGGTTTATTTTTTCAAAAAGTGCGAGCCCCCCCCCCCCCCCGACAAAAAGTGCGATCCCCCCCCCCCCCGACAAAAAGTGCGAGCCCGCCCCCACCCCCACCCCCACCCCCACCCCCACCCCCACCCCTGATATCCTGGGCGTGGCAGCCCCGGTGGGGATATAAGGCGGCCCGGCTGCATGCACTTCTCATTCCCGTCCAAGCTCCCGTACGGACAGGTTCTCTCTTGTTCTTGAGATTATTTATAATAACTTCACTTTTTTATTCTCATCTATTCTTCTCATTAAGTCCATTTATTACAATGGGTAAAATGGGCCTTAAACTCAAAAACTACCCGCCAGCTTCAACCTCAACCGACACGACTCAACCTCCATCATCCTCCGCCTCGATCCTGGAATATCTGATGACTGCAAACATCTTGAGCTGCCTGACGATGCCACCACCGCCGCCGCCGCCACCACAGCCCGCCTCCATGCCCAGCCTGTCGCCACTGCCGCCGACAGTGGAAGAGGCCGGTGCACCTCCACCATCGTCAGGAAAACTCAGCGGTCGAGTCCCGGTAGCCTCTCCAGCACTCTCGCTGCTATCGGACTCAGGATCGGAGTCTGCAGTCTTCGAAGAGACGTCCAGGTCGAGGATAACCCCCTACAGCAGAACCCAAAAAATCCTATCCTATACCAAATCACAATGTCCCTCACCCATATCCCCCATGCCATCCACACCAACCAAAGCATCCCGTAAATCCATCTTTTCCCCTGAACTTCCCTCCATAGACCTAACACGCTCTCCTACCCCACCCAAAATTGTTTGCTCCATTCCTTTTGACCAATCTTTGCCTCTTCCACCCCCTTCCACCCCTATTTCTTCTAGCCAGCCTAATTCGGAGAAGCTCCAAAACACTAAGAGTCCAACACAAAAGAAACGTAATCGTGTTAAATGCCCTGCTGGCAAGCGTGATAAATGCGATTATGTTTGGTTTAGCAGAGAGGCTGTGGTTCTTTGTTGTCCGAGTTTTGCTCTTCCAGAAAAAGATCGTTGCCAACGACACTTGAATAAGAAAATCAAAATTCCGACACCAAAGCCCTATAGCCTTAATATTATGCCTGAAAAGTCCAAGTTCAAACACCCCAACAGTCCGCAGAAGCTGAAAATTAATAGGCTCAAGAGGGACAAAAAATATTATTTCATTGTTCAAGCTTATGGAGCATTTAACATAAATGTGCAAATCATTCTAAAAGGTGATGGCCGCCTTCATAGAATGAAAGTACCACCTGCGATGGTACAAAGAGAATTTTTTGTCCCCGGGGCTTATTTAATTCGAAGAAAAGGATGCCGATCTGTTTGGGAAATGGATTAGGACATGGGCTCACTAAAAAGAAAAAGCCAAAATTGTTAGGTTGTGTTGGACAATATTTAAAAGTCTTTTTCCAAATTATTTTTCCAAATTTAGTCTTAACCCTCTTAAAGTAAGGGAGAGGGGTATTATACAAGTCAACTAATAAAAAAAAAAAATACTTGACTTGTATAATACTTTAACCTGGCGGTGATGTAAAGTCACTGGGACAATCTCAAACCGTGTC